>JABJVR010000052.1:5331969-5397316 GCA_025773905.1 Chitala chitala | reverse complement strand
ACAGGATGTGGGATCTGTTTGGTGTTATACACCATATAGTCAGTGCACAGGATGTGGGATCTGTTTGGTGTTATACACCCTGTAGTCAGAGCACAGGATGTGGGATCTGTTTGGTGTTATACACCATAACCGCTTGTGCTCATTATGATCCATCACTAAACTCACTTGCCCAACAATGTTCAAGAAGAAATAAATTACTGAGTAAACAGTAGATTTTTTTTTACAATGTCAGCTGTCAGTCATACTGCAGAGTATTAAACTTGTAACAGAATGCATGGATTGGGTTTTGTTTGCATGGCCATACTATACTTGGAATTCATTGGTCAGCTTTTGAGTTCTTTTCATGACACCTCTGGTAACCTACTAACTTGAAAAATTTGCTGTCATGAAAAGTTTTTAATACACCGCTGAACTCACAGCTCACTGCAGAAACTCTGTAAAATGAGACCAACAGCATAAAAAACATGCAATTTTCAACCTCAAAGTTTTTGAGGCAGTAATTGGTATATACAGTCATACTGAACTAAATAATTCAGCTGAGGAATACAAAGTTATATATTCTGTAGCTGGTTTTTGTAGACATTAGCTAAAAATGGGCAACATTTTAATGAAGAGATGGCTATAGAAATTTTGGGATGTAACAGAAAACTAATGTGCAATATATACATAGATATGTTGTTATTTATGCTTTTTTGATTGGTAAAAGTAAAAACATTTTCTATAGTTTTCCTGGCTTTGGTTTTCAATTACCATTGGTTTTCCAAAAATATCCTCCCCACTTTTTTAGGTAGGCCTTCATTTATTCATGTTTTAGCCCCTATGGAAGTGTGTCTTCCACTCAGTTATTTAGATTTAAGCACATTTCTCCAACTGATTGGCATCAGTTATTGTTAGGTTATTGCTATCTGTCTGTGTATTTCTGATACCTGTCATCCTGTGTTCAGTTACCTGGAGCTTATCATAGCCAACCAAGGGGAGAAGAAAAGGGTGCCAGCCCCTCACAGGGTACACTTACATGCACAATCCAGAGTACATAGAAAACCCACAAACCACAGGGAAAGAACATGCAAACGCCACACATTTTTATTATTTCGTACAGTGTGTAGATCTATGTGGGAATTACGCCTATTAACTACAGTCTCAATGATTTATTCCACTACAATTTTTTCTACCTTTTTACAGCTATTTGCTATTGTGCTTTATTTTAGAAATGGATGTTTTTTCCTACGTCTTTGCTCCCAGTCTTCTATGTTCACAAAGGTACATAAATCACTGTTGCACTACACAGAAAAATAATTTAAAAAACTCTTACCCAGTAGGAAATACAAATTGTAAAAAATTAAGACTCTAAATTGATTCAGGGGTTTTGAATGCATTCCATGTGGGAAAAACCTGGAAATTTTAATAACAATGGAAATAGAAGCAGACAGCAAAACTGTAGAACATGAACTCAAAACCAGAAGCCTACAGGTTCAGTGCCTCAGAGGGACATAAACATAGTATCCTTGTACAAGCTGCTTGGACAGAACTGTTCTTGTACAATGCCTGTGTGTAAATACTCACAGTATACTCACAAGCAGCCAAGCATACGTGTATGATTAATGTTCAGTATTACTGAAGTTATATGAGAATGCATACAAAATAATACACTTTTTCTCTATAGAATTGTTGCACTTCTATTTAATAGGAGTGTTTGTAAACATACAGATACACCTTGATTAGTGAGTTAAAAAAGTGAAAAGACATACAATTAAACTTGTAGAAACCTACTTTAAGCAGAGCTCTATGAAATAAAATATTAATGTACACATTACAGATACAACTGTACAAGTATTGACACAAAAACATATAGATACAGTATTTTCTCAGCATCACATGTTAACTTTTTATAGGAATGTCCACTGAGAGGTTAACTCATAAACTACACTTTCACAATAGCATAACCATGTTTGGTGTTTGGTTTATGTACTCATTGACAGCTTTCAAAAAGATTTTCACTTGTAATATTCTCATGCTGCTACTGTTAATTATGTGATATTTCATTCAAAATGTTTTATTTTAGCCAGCACTAAAGTGGTGAAAGGAAGTAAAACAATCTGCAAAGAAACATAATTTAAATTAAAATAACTGGTTTAAGATAATTTTGTAATATTACCTATTCTCTGTTGAGTCCGAAGAAGGCCATGACTACACATTCCTGAGAATAAAGAGCTGACATCACGACTAATAACACCTAAAATATAAATTTTTAATGTGTTTTTTTTCTGAAAGTACTATACGTGTCAGCTCATATTGTGTTCCTGGCAACGCTATAATAACTCTCAAAAGAACCCTCAGTACATTTTTAAATGTACATTGAAGTAGATGCCTGACTTTGTCTGCGTGACATTTGGCACAAATACAAGAACCTGATCTGTGTTCATTCATTTATTAAGGCATAGCACAGGAAAACACAATGTACAATAAAGCAGATTGCTAATTTATAGACTCTGCTGCATGCTTAAGCAGAACACAGGTACTGTACGCACTAACTTTGCACTCTGCTTATTACTCTATATTGATGTCAATGGAATAGAAACACTATAGACACAATGTAGCTGTGCCAAAGATATGCCATCCCTACATACTGACTCTTTTGAGTCATATCGCAATTTGAGTGTTGGCACAATTGGCACATCAACAATAGACCAGCAAAGAAGATGCACAAGTGGCTGTTAGCTGCCTCTTGTTTCCACACTATGGGTGCTAATGATGAAGTCTTCACATGTTGTTACATGGAATGTGTCATAATCCTTAGAGGTCTCTCTGGAGGAATGCATTACTTTAAGTCTCGATCAGTGCTTTCATTACGGAGTCAATTCTGTATGGGGAAAACCCAACAAGGGGAACAGTCAACACTCCTTTCTGGTGCGTACTGTCTTGGTGTGGTATTTTACCGGAATCCCCCAGCGTCTCATCAGGTAGACATCAAACTGGTAGGTAGTTCCAGGTTCCAGTCCTCCAATTGTTGCCGTAGTGACAGCTCTTCGGGGGTTGAGTTCCTGGAAGTACTTACACAGAACTCTCTCCATTTCACTGCGTGATTCAGGACCTAGGCACTGCTGACTAATGGCCAGTTCTCCTTCCCTGAGTTGCCTACGATAGACACAGTAAAGACTTCTTTCCTCTGTGCCAAGCCAGGCTAATGTAACAGAGTTGCAGGTCCTCAGCTTGTTGAAGGACTTTATCTGCAGAGTTGTGGGAAGTGCTGGGACAGCCTGACGGTGGTAAGCAGAGGAGGTCTGCATTTTGACCATGGGCCTTGACCCACTCTTAACTGTCTGAATGGAAGTCAGGGTTTCTAGTTGTATCTGATAGGAGGGTTTCCCTTGCAGCCAGATCTGTGCCAGTGTCTCTCCTACCACTTGGGAGGTTAGTACCTGCCCTTTATTCAAGACTGTAACTTTCACCTTCTGAGGACTGCAGCTCTGAAGGGTAAGCAGGGCACTCTGCTGCCAACCTCGTGGGCGAAAGCTGAAGAACTGGATAGCCTGCCGCCCTGTTCCATGGAGCGAAACCCACCTGAGCTCCCCATCTCCTAGTGGTGTAACTAGTGGTCGGGCTTCCTCGTGGGTTTGTGCAAAGGTGCCTGTGTATGCTGAGCTAGTTCCATTATGTGTGTCTATCACAAAAACATCAAAGTAGTAAGGTGTGTCAGGAATCAGTTCAGATACAGTACACACACTTTCTTTGCCCCTGCAAACACATGGTAAGTCAGGGGAATCATCTGACCGGGACAAAGGAGACTCTTCTACGTCCTTGAAAGAATCCCACTTCTGCCACCACCATTCTTTGAGAATAGGCCATACCGTTACCTTTGCTTTCCTTTCTTTTTTTCTATTATTTCTTAAGGCTTCTTGGGCAGCACACAAGCTCCTGTAGTTTTGTTTGCGATTAACCAGGACACAGTAATGATAACTGTGGCTTTGTGGGAGTTTTAAAACAGAGGTGCTTGGCATCCAGTTGAGTGTGACACTGGTCATTCCAACCCCCACGGTGTGGACATGAGGATCAGATGGCAGTTTTGGGAATATCTCTTGGACCATATCTCCTTCTTGCAGGTACACAGATGCTCTACTGTCCTGTTCCTTTGACTTCATCTTGAGGATGTAGATGGATGATGGACCCAGGGTATGGCCAACATAGGTGTCCACAGTGCTGCCTTTAAAGGTATGTATTTTCTCCTCTGCTCCCGAGCCCCTCCACCATACCTCTGGTACACTTTTCTTGGAAGACCCTGTAGTAAAAATATAATTAATTTTTGGCTTGAACAACATAAAAAAAATCTCTCCTGATTTATTTCTTGATATTTGCAAATTCTTGTGTAAAGCACTTTGAGGCACATTGTTGTGAAAGGCGCTATATAAAAATCAATTGAATTGAATTGAATTTAGCACGTGTTCAGTACATGGCAATATTGACATGTCACAACCACGTAGTCATGTTCACTATCATAACTCTGAAGGAGAAAAATAACTGCTGTTACAAAGCCAAATTCTCATTTGAAAACAAAACGACACAGTAGTGATGGTACTACATGTATGCTTTGTTTTATAAGGAAAGGTTGCTCGTTGTTGTGTTGTGCAGTATTCCATCACAGGACCTTTTGCTTTGTATGATATTTAGGCAAAAAACACATCAGAGAAATGTGTCCTGCATTTTGCCTCAATTAATTTTAGCTCACTTAGTTCCCCTGGCAGATTCCATGCCGCTCTGATGCAGACCAAAGCAGGCAGTTACACACTTCACCTGGCTCCGGCCCAGTCAGCTCTTTGTGAGTTCAGCCTCCGCATTGGGAATCTCTTTTGGTCTCCTTCACAGAGTTTGCATGCTTAAAGGAGGTCCTGGGTTCCTGACTCAGTGGATTGAATCTGTTGCCTCCTCAAGGCAAGTGGCCGTACTCAGGCATTGGGGCCTGAGGCCCCAGTGTCTCAACAGAGCACTGAGAGGAGCTTCTTCACGTGTGCTTCTGTTGTTGAGCACTCATATCGCTAAGCTGCAAACAAACTGAACACCAGCTGGAAGCCATTTGATGGAGCTAAACTGTCACTTTTTACATACACGTCATGCTCCCAGACCTGTGATTTTCACTTAAATTGGTGCCACAGAAATTGTAAAATTCAGCCTTCTGTCCCTATCGATTTGGACCACATGCTGAAAAGGAATCTTAAATATTTTGAACATTTAAAATTTTAAATCTAGCATTATAGTTCATAATACTACATTGACTAACTTCATGATAATGGTGTGTGGTCCTTTTTTGATCTACCTCGGTTTGTTACGATTTAACTGAAGCAATTGCTTAGATATCTGATTCTGATCTGACCTTGTGTTTTATGTTTAAAGGATATTCAGAACAATTTATTAAACCAACGGGTTGTTAAAGCCAGTGTTGTATCCTATGACAGAACGGCTCTATGCACTCACATTGCAAGCTCTTAGAAGGCTTGTCCTTTATAGTCTTAGCTGCCAGGCTCCATTCAATTGATGCGCCACATGGGATGACAGTGACTGACATCAGTGGTGTTTTCTTCTTGATGGTGAAATACAACCTGCAAGAACATGTGGACATGAACTGGGAATTATGTCAAAATAGACACAGTATTAGCATGACATTACTATTGTGTCCTGGAACCTTACATTCATGGTCTAGCACAGTGATTCCAAACTGGTGGGTCGCGGTCCAAAAGTGGGAGGCAAGTATGTATTGAATGGACTGCATGTGCATCGCGATCATGTGACTTTTATTAAAAAAAAAAAAAACAGAAATATTGAAGTACAGCACATTTCTGGTACAGTGATTTTATTTTGAACTATTGTTTGAATTTGTAGCGGCTAATAGACAGCTACCTAACAGCGAACGCTACTCCTTAGCAGTCTTTTAAAATTTTCACCACATTCTGCTGTAGTCCATTTTTTTTATGTGATATTTCCAGTTAATAATAACGTTGAATTCTGTGCAAAAAACAAACACAAAGAACATTCTAGGCACCAGAAACTACTCAATATGTATTGATATTGATAACTATGATATAATTTATGAAATAAAATTGAATGTATGTTGATTTAACTTTTGTGTGGACCTTGCACTAATAACTAAGTAGAAATATGGACCCTGAAGTTGACCCAATTAGGAACCACTGGTCTAATAGTATATGTAATTTGAAGTAGAATCCATACAAACATAACCAGAAGTATTTTGTTGAATGTGATGAGGGTATTCCTCTGCTGGGAAACCTGTTTAGAAGACCATCTTTTCTCTCCTCTCAGCCTTGTTCCACCCCCCTTCAGCTGTTGCTGTGATATACAGTACCAAAGCCAACCTCCTGTTGAGTATAAACTCAACAGATGGAGCATATGGTCAATATAGAACAGGGGTCTCAAACTTCCAGCCCGTGGGTCAGATCCATATAGTCGTTTGAATATAGCCCTTGTTACCTTTATTATTTAGTATTAAGTACTGCTTAAAATGCTTTGTTTTTCTTTTTTATTTTTTAATTATAAAGTTTAGTGTTACTATGTGCTGTTTTAATTTCCAACAGCAAACACAGAGCTCAAACCTTTATTCCAAACTCAGACAGCTAATAATTTAGTGAAACATACATTTACTTAAGATAATTTTCTCAGAAGCTTTAGTTACCTGTTTGGGGCACACAAAGCAGTGCCCAAAGGAGGACCACCTGAGCTGTGGCTGCCATGTAACTTGAGTTTGAGTCCCTCAGTACAGACTTCAGATGTTCACAGGAATTCAGTCTTGATAAACGGGCTTTTCTTGTTTGGCATTGTTGTAAATTTGTAGTCTATATCATCTGACAGCATGTCAAGTAATTGCACTTAATTTCTCATGCAATATTTGTTTTTCTTTATATTATAAAACTATTCTTAATTTCTGCAATTCTGTTTTATATTATTTTTCTCAAAATATAAGTTTTGTTATGGTGCTAGATTGCTATAATCAGTGCTGCCTTTTGTAAACACTTCTCTCTCTGCAATTCTGTTGAAAATTACCTGTTGCAGTAACATTGTTAAGGTAATAATACATGAAGAAATTAACAAGTCTGGTTCTCTAAATAATCAATGGCTTTTTGTTGTTGCCTGTTGCTGTTGTTATTGTGTTGACTGAGATTGAACCAGTGACTTGGCCACACCAAAAAAAACTGTGACACACTTTCATATTTAAAAACAGCTGCAATTCTGGCCTTGGCAGCACTTTAGAAAACATTTCTGCTGCCATGCAAAATACTGCTGGAATCTCTCTCTATCTCACCATCAAGCCCAATTTTATTACGTATTTTCAAACCTTGGGCCAAATCAATGCGGCTCTGCCAGTGCCTGTTTAAACCCATGCTTTCATGCTGACACTGAGGTAAATTGTCTTTGTAGAGCGGGAGGCCTGTCAAAGTCCTTCTTAAATTCACTTTTTACTCTTCATGGTTTTCTTTTAAATAATACTGTCCCATTATCACGGTGGCCACTTTAACATTTATCCTTTTACATAAAAGTGTATTTGAAGACGTGGTTAAGTTGTTTCTCAAAGGGACGGGATTGGTTCTGCTTGTTCAGTTCTGAGCATTTCAAGTGTGATCCCTAAGCCCATTATTTCCCTAGCATGCCACTTTTGCACTTCATCTCTGTTCTCTTACCTCCGGGCTCGGTCCTTGGGTAGGGGCACAGGGGTAACTTTGCCTTCTGGGAGCCAGAGGGTGGGCCGAAGTGGCACCTCATTTTCTGGGGTCAGAGGCAGGGAGGCATGGGATGACACAGTGCCCCAGATCAGGGCCACCGCAGTCAGGTAGAGACACCAGGAAGAAGCCATGGCAGGCAGCTGCTCTACACCTGTGTGAGGTGGGTCACGAACAGGTAGACAAGAGGCCAAAGGCTTACCGGAGGCAATGTGCCAGTCATGTCTCATCTTGGGAGCACAGAAAATACTTCTGAGCTGATGATTCACTGATAGGAGAAAATATTTCTCTTACTCAGAGAGAATTATTTATGTGGGGAATAAATTGCCATGCTGTTTTACTCTGGGATCTGCATAACCCAGCTAGGCACTGATGCCAGGAGAAAAGGCAGTCATAAGCTGACTATCAAAGCAAAAGGAAATGCAAATAGTACTGATGAGCGTAATCCTTTGAAATCCTATTTATGGTAACACATAACACATAGAATTGTTCTTTTATTAGAAGTTTTTCCATGGGTCTTTACTTCCATGAATATGAAGCAGGTTTGAGAAACTACCTAGAAGTACATAGAGGAATCTCAAAGCATCGTATGACAAAGTGACACATTGACAAAAGTGTTTTTTGTTTTTTAATCATCAAAGTATTGCAAGGTTACCGTCCTGATCTTCACAAAGTGCAGATATAAGCATAATTGTCAAAGGACTATTACTAGCATGTTGATTAATCCTTAGCTTACTAGTAAACTTCTACATTATCCTGCTAAAGAACATGGAAACTACTAGGCATAGTCCCTTTTCACAATATAATTACCATAAAAACTTGCATAGGCATTTCTCCTCCTTTACAGTTTTTAATCATTAAAACAGAGAACATATATTGGTTAAAAGCAGTAGACTGGCAGGCTCTGTGGAGAGAATGCAAGAGCCACAAATACAGCTGACTAGAATTTACCACTATCCTATAGTTAATGGCTGTGCAAACACCACACGCTTGCACCAACACACTGGTTGAAAGCTGTGCACACGATCCGGCTGAAGATAATCCATCAGACCAGCGCAGAGCACTTGTTTCCTCAAAATGCTCCTTGCATTAAAAATGCAAAAGGCTTCTCAGCAATTATAGTGTATTGAATTTTCATACGCCAAGGACTGCTGAAAGCTTACTTAACTCAAACATCACTCTATAAATAAACTCCTCACTCAGAAAGAGTCGCGGCAGGGCAGCTACATTACGTGCTCCAGATTACCACACTTTACCAGCCTAATCAATAGTTGCTTCACAAAAGACAGCGTGAGGTTTGTGTCAAATTGCACCAGGCCCCTGACGGGGTCCCATCTGTGACATTGTCATACGGTGACGGGATACCATGAAATTTGTACTTACAAGATTTTTCTGCCCTCCTGAAACCAATTTCTCTAAGAAGTTCCGGAACCAGAGCACTAAACAGGAGACAGGCAGCTCTGCACCCTTGTGAAATTTGCACAACTGGCTGTCAACCGTGTTCGGCATCTTTTAGTGTGTCAGCTTAACACTGACTTTGCTGCTTCTCCTACTCATCCAGCCTCTCTTTGCCAACTCACTCCAAACATTCTGACACGTCTTATTCCAAAGACGACCAGAGATGGGCAGGGAGGTAACAGAGAAGGAGCCGAGGAGAGAGGACAGCAGAGGAGGTGACAGAAGAATTCACACAAAAGGGTGTTTAAGGGTAGAAACTGTCTGCATGAAAGCCCCAACACTTTCTGCTTTCTTTCTGTACCACCAGTAGAGAATAACATGAAATATCTTATTAAGGCAGTTAAGGAAGGAACAGCCTATAACAGAAAGTTCAATATAAGGTAACAGAAACACATGAAGGTGTGTCCTGGCAACTGACACTAAGGGCAACTGTTTTCTTACCTGGCAGTCTGACAGTGTGAATCCTCTGCATGGAGAAGAGGATGAAGCATGAGATGCCAACAGCTGAAGAACAGGACTTCTTCTCAGTCCCACCCTCAGAAGAAGGTCCCAGGTATAGGTGGACCACAGCCCTGCCCTCTCCACCCTTTTTCTCGTGTCCCAGGTGTTCTGGGGTTCTGATGGATGTACCGTGTGACAGCACGTGGAGCCCGCCCCCCACTCTCCGATCGCACGAGTGTCAGCCCGAGTGCTCTGCTGCCAGTATGCAACTTCTCCCCCCAAGCTGAGATCAGAGTGGCGTGGTAAGTAAGCAGCACAAATCAAACAGAGGCATGCGCATGTGTGTACGCATGTGTATGTGCGCGTGTGTCTGTATGTGTGTGTAAGTGAGTGAGGGGAGTGATTGGAAGACTGGAGTGGGGAGGGGGGTGTCAGGGATGGTGACAGAGGATAGGGAGGGGGTGTTGATGCACAACTTGCTCACATTAACCGTTTGCTAACCAGGCTTTGGAGACCCACATGAAATGGGGGTCTTCAGCGTTAGGGCCTCTCTTTACCGACAGCATTTATCCTGGTTGTTATACACTGCTTTGTTTACGTTGTATGTACAACATCACCTTAAAGCCTGCTGATTTCGTGGCAAACCTCTCCAGTCTTCATTCCCAGTGGATATCTCTGTGATACCCTCTAGGGGAAGCGTACAGTGTACAGAAGAGGGAGACTGTATGGGGATGTTTGCTATGTGTGTGCTTTCTAATGATCTGATCCGTACAGCTGAGAAAAGAGCTCAACTGTGAGATGGAGGCGATGTTTCAGACAGCCTGATGCTGAGCCCATCACTGTATTCCTCAGTCCTGCTGGGGGGTGTGTGAATGTGGGGGGGGGGGCATCAGAACCTGGTTCCATGATGCTGTAGAGCTGTGGGCGGTGCGGAGGTGCGGAGGGGGCTCCCCAGAGAATCAACGGTCGGCTGCCCCGGGGGTCAAGTGCCGCCCTCTGGAGGAGTAGAGCACATTCTCTGCATTGCCTCTCACCCACACCCTCCTTGTCACAATACAAAGCACTCACAAAAGCAAGTACATGCATTGTGTCTTAGGCCAGACCCCCCCTACAATGATCTAAAATTCCAACAAGGGTAGGCCAAGAGATGGCCCCTCTGCACACACCATGGTCTTCTCCTCTGCGGTAGCACAGCCCGGCTTTTCAAGGGTAGCCAGTGCTGAGCTGTTTGCTCTGGTGTAAACTCTCACATCATACAACTTTAACAGCCCCCCAGAAAAGCAGGACAGTGTGAAACATGTGTCTCCCTCCCACCCTCTCAGCAAGACCCCAAACCCCAGGGTTTGCTCCATTTTTTATTCAAAGCTTTGAGCCCTGTCCCACTTTCATAAAAGTATCTTGCAAAGTTTGATCGTCTAGTGGATGACGCCAATGGTTTTGAAAGAGAGATTTTAATGAACCTTAATTTTGGTCCCCCTCCTGCCCCTTGCATCTTGCTGGAATCTCTTGGCTCGTCCTGTGCGAGCCACTGCTTGCGCACACCTGTGACAGACACACTTACATCCCTCCC
Source organism: Chitala chitala (assembly GCA_025773905.1). NCBI lineage: Eukaryota > Metazoa > Chordata > Actinopteri > Osteoglossiformes > Notopteridae > Chitala > Chitala chitala. Next base: position 5,386,126 of record JABJVR010000052.1, on the reverse strand, counting down.
TCCCCTCCTCACGTACCGAAGGCCTAAACATACTAACTGCTTTTCCTGCTTCATCCTGCTCCATCATGGCTGGCCTGAATATTTCCTTTGATCACCCAGCATTTCCCCTCTTGTGTTCTTGTTAATAATTAATGGAGAAACAGTTACTGGACGCCTTCGTCCTTGGAGGGAAAGAGCAAATTTAATTTAAATAATTGCATGAAAGAAATGCCAAAATTACCCGTTTATATATAATTTATGGCTTGTTACATTGCATGCATAATACACGGCTGTCTTTATTATGATCATTTATTAAGTATTATGTTTTCCAGCCTGTGTCTCGGGTTTTCAGGGGTATTTGGATGAGCGTAGATGTGCCGTTGAGGAGCTCTCTCTTCGGAAAAGCCAAAGCAAAGGCTGAGGGCGCACATCTCAATTTTATCTGGCCAGTGATGGGTTAAAAAGGAATCTTTATTTTTAACTACACATCATCAACAGCGACCCATCTGCTGCCGAGCTGGCAACACATCTCCCGGGACAGCCCGATATCTCAACATCTCAGAGCACAAGGGCCAAGTGGGAGGCGGGGTGGGTGAGGTTGTCGTGGCCGGGGTAACGGGATTATCCAGCCGGGCCTGGGGGTGGAGAAGGGCATCGTGGGGAAATTAATGCGAATCTATTAGCAGCAGCATGTGTCTGCATGTGTGTAAGAGAGGGTAGAGGGCGGTCAGCCTTGAGAGATGCTCCCAAATGTTGTTTTTTTTTTTTTTTTTTTTTTTTTAAAGAAACACATAAAGCCTTCCCCATGGGACACTTTATATTCAAAGCCTCTTTTCACAGACACCTCGCTCTCGCTGACTGTGTTAACAGCTTACACGGCCGGTCGCTCATAAGAAAACGCGGCATGTTCCCAGACGAGGCTCACTGCTCCGGATTACGTTTCTTTCCTGATTAAAGAGAGCCGCGGTTCCTTAGCCGAAGCCCCAGGATGCCTCCAGTTGCCATACCCTTGCATGGGAATGGAACGTCCGATTCACGCACGTGCCGCCTTTCACATCGCAAGCGCTGCCCACGATGAACGCTGAGACGTCTGAACTCCGCTCCTAAAGGGATAAACAGAAGCTCTAAAGAGGCCGACCTGTCACCCTCGAGTTACGCGTACTCCCATCGATCCTTAAGCAAAACACTCAATTAAATTGTTAGCGTTTATGAAAGAGTGCTGCCGTGAAAGCTGTTTATCCCAGTGTTGGGCCTGTAGTGGTTTATTGTCTTCCTCCTTCTTTTCACTACTTAGCAGCCTGCCTTTCTCCTGCATTTTTTATGCTGTACTCTTTTTTCCGCACTTCTGCTCACTGACGTTTAGAGTGCATCACTTTGTTGCCTTCCATTTCTCCCCTGTACTAAAAACACATTACTACACTCCACCGTTCTCATGCTGACAGCACGTCGCTTCAGAATGGATTGTTGGTCGGTTCAACTTGTTCACAACATTTAGGACCAGATGTGTTGCTTTAAATTATACATACAAGTTATTCTGTGCCAGTCATTGTGGCGGTTGATATAATTGTAATTAATGTATACCAGCACAACAAAAATGATCTGATTAGGTCCACTGGTTTCCAGAAGGGTCTCTGCATATGTGCCGAGTCTGAAAATCACGCCTTAATTTCTTCGATGTGCTTACCTTTTATATTACATATCAGTCTGTCTGTCTTCATATACCTCCCCTGAAAAGCGAGCGTTTCATCTCAGCAAATTGTTCCTCATTTTTCTCACACGCACTTATGGACGTTGACAGTTAATTACAGCACAAAGCGAGAGAGAAGTTTATTAGAGAACAACACGCTATATTGATTAATGCAGGCACAAAACCAAACGTAATGTGGGCCGCGCTCTCAGGCAGTATTCGCCGTTCCCACCAGGCGGCGCGTAGCTTCCAGACTGATCAGTAACATTGTGCACAGTGATGACAGATGCTATTTTACAGCCTTGACTGCAAAAGCTGAGTAACGATGCTGCAGAAATGCAGAACTGTACAAGCTAAATATTCCACTTCAAGGGCTATTGTGCAGTGCTGGACATAACTGTCGGGAGCCCATCTTCATAGCTGAGACAAAAAAAATTTGGAAAATTAGTTAATTTAATGGCATACTCGACTAAGATAATATAAATATACTGGTGTATATTACTGTACTTAACAGCTTTAATTTCCAGTTTTTCATGAGATTGCAAATGTCATGGACATTTCTTTTGTCATGTACATTTCTTTAAGTTCAATAAGTCAGAATTTCTATGTGCTGTGTTGGGTTGTTAGGCTCACATGTGAAATCCTGGAACCAGCTTTCAGAGCGGTCCACCAGACAGGAAACCCATTCCTGCTGGGTCACCTTCCTGTCAGCGTCACTGTCGCATGACCTGAACAAACAGATCCCATATGCATGCATGTACACGCACACCAAAGGCAAATACACACACAGCCCACACACAGGAACAGGGATGAAGAGTCAACCTTACCAAGGCCAAGCAAAATCATCAGTTTAAACTGAAGGAAACAGCACATGTTAATGTTACCTTTGAGTGGGACCATGTAATTGAGATTCTTTGCATCACAGACACAATCACAATAATCTTTGTGTGTATGTATGTGTGTGTGAGGAAGAGAAAGCTCGTGTGTGTGTGTCTGCATGTGCTTCTATTCTGTATGAGTCCATGTGCATGTGTGTTTTCTTTGTACCATCTGTATGTGTCTGAATAGTAAATCTGTCTGTTTTTGTGTTTGCGCCTGCAGATGCGTATGTATTTGTTTGTGTGTGTGCCTGAGTGCATGTGCTGCTGTGTGTGTGTGTGTGTGTGTGTGTGTGTGTATGTGTGTGTGTGTGTGTGTGTGTGTTTATGTGTGTGTGTGTGTGTGCTGGTGAGGGTTCTCACTGTATATGTATGTGTGTGTGCATGTGACTGTGTGTGTGTGTGTGTGTGTGTGTGTGTGTGTGTGTGTGTATGTGTACTGGTTTTCACTGGAAGAAACAGTGTGTACAGTGCTCCAAGGGCATCTGTATGTGTGAATCTGTGTGTGAGTGTGTGTGAGAAAGATTGTGAGTGTGTGTGTGTGTTTGTGTGTGTGTGACAGATTGTGAGTGTGTGTGTGTGTGTGTGTGTGTGTGTGTGTATGTGTGTGTGCTGGTTTTCTCACTGGAAGAAGCGCTGTGCACAGTTCTCCAGGGGCATCTGCTTGTAACAGAGCTTCTTCAGGTCCCGGCGGCTCAGTTTCCCATCCCTGTTCCGATCAAGCAGGGCAAACCTCCGCTGGGAGAGCACAGAGTGGGGGGGCAAGTGACAGAGGGACACACGTGTGACACAGAGGACGGTCATGGGGAGATTGATGTGAGTGTTTTAAAAGGAGGATAATATTTCCAGCTCGTTAACTTTCTCTGTGAATAATTTAGCAGTTATTGATGATGTCTATTTATACAGGTGCTCTCAGGTCGCCTTCCTGGACTGGTGAAGACCACGGAGTGGCTGGACATTAAATCTGTTTAAAAATGTTGAATAGGTCTCTTTGCATTTTTGTTCTGTATTTTTGTTAAAAATCCAGGTCTTTTGGTATGGTAATACTGCTATATACTGAGTATATTTCTAGTACAAGTCTGTTGTATATTTGAGCACTTTCTGTGCATAACAGCCCTGTTAGCCACAGTTGCAAATTATAGCTGTGCTGTGATGTGATGGTAAGCTGTTCGGATCAGTTCATACCAGTTCAGACCAGCTGATAAAAGCCAATACTTTCAGCTGGGATTTCTGCTAGAGAGCACACACAGTAACTGTGTCAAATGTAATTACATATACACGCCCTCCTCTGTCAATCACAGATGTATGTTCCATGTGCACCCTGAGAGGGGCTCTGTGGCTTCAGCTTTTCTCAGCCCTCCACATCATCTCATTTATTTAAAAAGCTATCATGAGGAGGTGGGCACATCTCCCTGTGTCATCCACATGGACTCCCAAAACGTGGGACGGTCCTGCTGAAGCCCTGTCCATCACTAAGTGTCTCTCTTTACCTCCACCAGTGTTTGACGTTGGGCGTGGCTCAGGCAACCCTGGGAGGGAGGGGCAGAGCTGAAGGATTCTCCCATCCGACTAAGCAGGAGGAACCAGTCCACCAGACGGTAGGGGAACTGCCCGAACTCTGTCCCAGTGCACACTGCTTTGGAAACTGCAGAAGACAGAACGCTATTGGAATTTTCCCAGTGGCACTCTTTAGTCATACTGTTCCATGCCACACTGCAGTGCAAGGGCTCTCCACCTCACTTTTACCTGACCCGTACTGTGCTGTATTGTGTCACACAGCCCTGCTCAGGAGCAAGACCAAAGCATGCTGAGCTCAAGTGAGCTCGACTACGTCACAGCGAAGCTACTTTTTTTTGCTAGACTGTGGGCAACAGTAAAACGTCCGTGTACAACAGGTGACTTTGGTTGTGTTAAAACTGAGAAGGAAAGCATGAAACAACGTTAAAACAAAGAGATACGGGCAGTTTTAGTTGTTTTGTTAGAAGAGAAAATACGGCATGATTTGGAAGTGTCAATCAGAAACAAAAAGGTGTTTTGGGATGTATCTTTTAAATGATCTATCACTATGTTTTTTGTAGTCTGCTTGACTATGAAAGTGAAATATTGTCTGTTACAACACATGCAGCCCATTGAAACTTGTACACACGTTTGTGTTTCTTTGTTCTTGTCCTGTATTATCTAGCTGTGACACAGTTTCTGGGAGATACACTATTGTTGTTCTTCAGATATGTGCAATGACACCAAAGCATCATTAACCTCATCTTTATCATTAAGAATTGATGATAAACATGACCTCTGTCGTTCTCTCTGTGGACCCATGCACTGTCTACATGGTACAGTTCAGAATGGCACTGATGAAGTGTATTTGTATATGGCTTTCAATGGCCTGCTATAACTGTGTGTATTGTTATTATTTATTCTTTCTGTTCCTCAGCGGTTAGCAGGCCACAAGAACCTGTGTGTGTGTTGGGGGGTAGTCTAAGTGCACAGCATCAGTACCCTGACAGCGTCCCATGTGGGCCAAACCAGTGCGTCGTCTTTTGCGGCAGGCTTCCTTATGCAGCAGACACTTATTTCCATACGTCTTTCCCAACATGCTACACACTGGCGTCCCCTGCCTGTAACAAAACACATGGCATGCACATTTCATTCAGTTTCCTTCACATCCTCACCAACTGAAAATGCCTGTTAAAGCTGTCTGATTTTGGTGACAATTTAAGTGGCATGGGCATCTGCTTATTGCATTCATTTGTCTTTGTAAATAGGTATTATGTCGCTGCATGTATGTTTAGTTTGTTAAAATGTTTTAATGTTTTCTGTAGTTTTACAGCAAGGTTTAACACTTGAAATATTAATGTAGGTCATGGAAAATTACATGATGGAGAAAACTGAAAATAGTTCTTACCCAGGACATGTCTGTGGACACACACATCTGGGGACTAAGACATTGTTTTCCTTCACCACTTGGCAGAAGGAGCCAACTGGAGTGTAACACTTCAGGAGTTCACAAAGCTTTTCTGCAGGAAACCATAGAAGGGGAGCGGGTGGTAAGAGCAAGTCAGATGGCAGGAGTCGAGTGTCACCCAGTGCCTGCCGCTGTACCCTCGAGCCTCACCTGGGCTGGTCCGGTTCCAGTAGGGCCGTATCCTCTCGTCTGCCTGCCTCTGCCTCCGCTCACCTCTGCCTCCCTGGTGCAACAGCAGAGCACGTGATCGTGCCAGGTGAGACTACCTACAACCTTACCTTACAACTACTGCACATTTAAAATAAATGGTTTCATAATACACTGTCTGGCCAAAAAAAGTCGTGGTGTGCCTCCGGAGGCAGTGTTATTAGCTGGTATGGCTTCAAATGGTCTGGTCTAAAATCAGCAATATTATGTGGAAATAAACTGAAGTCAGCTGAGTATCTGAATCTACTGAATGGCCAGGTTCTCCCATCAAAAAAAAGATTTTTTTTTCTGATGAAACAGGCATTGTCCAGGTCGACAATGCCGTGATTCATCAGGCTAAAACTGTAAAACAGGGATTCAAGGAGCATGAGGAAACATTCACACACATGAACTAACCAGCACAGAGTCCTGACCTTAATCCCTTTGGAAGTCTTTAGGATGTGCTGGAGAAGACTTTAGAGAATGGTTTGGCTATCTTGTCATCAATACAAGATCTTGGTGAAAAATTAAAGCAGATGTAGATGAAAATAAATTCTGAGACATTGCATAAGCTTGTGAGAAAATGCACGCCGTAATAAAAGCTAAAGGTGGTCCAACAAAATATTAGTGTGTGACCTTTGTTTTGGCCAGGCATTGCTTCATCTTCAGTTCTATATGCAACAAAAATGCTGGTCTGGACCCCCATATGTGGAGCTCCTCTCTTCTTTGTAGTTTGTGCCAGTTCCACATCTGCCCCACAACGGCTTCATCCTAAGCAGGAACACATGCTTCTGCACCCACAATACGTGGACATGCAGGTCCAGTTTAAAATTCTGATGGTCATGAATTTTGTGAAATGTGCTCTCTGTTGGTTATGAGGGGATATAAGAACAAAAATCCTAAATCCCACCTAGCATGAAATCTTCCTGTAATTGTACAAAACAAGAGAGAAGAGAAGCCCCTTGTCTTCTGTGTACTGCAGTATATGGATTCTTCTTAACTCTTGTTTTTACCTTTTTAAAGCATAAACACCAATAATATGTAATAGTAAAGCTGGCAGTTTTCACTTAACTTTGCTGGCTGACTGTGGTGTGTTGCACTGTGCTGATCAGTTTGTTTCAGGCTGTATTTATTTTAGCCATTTCTCAAGTCAGCCATGCAGATCATAATATACGAGCATGCAAATTATGACAGAGCTGAGCGTGACCCATCCTTCCAGAGCAGGTGCTCAGCCTGCACTGAGAACCATGGACGCCTGGAAAGATGAGCAGTTGGCTCAGCTGAAGTCCTGAGCCAAGTGCACATAATCACACTTTTGTCTGTGGTCATCATGCTGGAATCACCCAGTCTCAATAGCCTCTTCTGTGGCAGTATTGCAATGCCCACCTCGCCCATTTCAGGGTGCAGTGCCAACGTCGTGAGAAGTGTCAGGTGCACGGCCAAACGCATCGCGGGGTCTTGACAGGGGCTGTGAGATGGCACTCACTGTCGACAGAACAAGACTCAGAAAACAGTTTTAAAACTACAACACTGCAACTTTGTGTCATCAGTGAGGCAGCTAACAATGGAGTCATCATACTGAGCAAAGTACTCAACTCAATACTTTCCTTAATGGCGTTATTTTAACAAACGTCTACAAAACAAAGTATGTACTCTGTCAAGTAAATACTAAATACAGTCAATACACAATCAAGCATTTGGATTTAAAAGACATTTATGTATCTAGGGAAATTATTGTTGTCTTGGCATTAAAATCCAAACCATGACCAAAATGATGAAACATTTGTAACGAGATAGACAGATTGACTGAGATAGATATATAGATGGACAGACAGACAGACAGACAGATAGATACATACATAGACGGATAGATAAATATAAATAATTTTTATTTAAAATGAACAACATGGCCCTCTTTATAAAATGCATTCCAGTAAAGTTTATGCAGAGAACATCATTTTACACTATTTCATAACATAATATAACATAAAACAATGATTATTACAGTGCCCCTTAATCTACAACATTTCCTTTGTACCATTTATTTATACCATTGTGATGAGGTCTAATTTTCACTCTGCCATCATTTTCACACTGTGATTTGCCTAGTGGTTGTAAACTACTGTAAATGTAGACTGTAAGAATTCTGATATTAGGAATGTGAGTGTGTCGACACTGAAAAAATTCTTATTACTATTTTTATAAGTTCAAATAAAACCTTACCAAAAGTGCACCCACTTCAGTCGGTGCGTCTTCCCTTTCTAGTGCACATGCCGCACGGACTGTATTGTTTCAGCTTTCTGTACCTCCCTTCTTTACCTCCGGTTCTTACTCCTCACTTGAGAGTTATCTTTCACATTCTTCACTTGTCTTTCCTCGCCTTTTCTTCCAATCACTGCATTCTGTATAGAACAAACATGAAAAAAAAACAGATAAGAGGAAGACTTCTACATACCTTTGCTTTTTCCCTCTGCTCCTCCTGTGTGCTTTCAAGAAGGAGGGGTTGACTGTGCTGCTAAATCCATGTGTGTTTTCTCCAGGTTGTGAATCTACTTTACCGTGGAGCCGTGCCAGCTTCGGTAAAGAGCAGCACTCCTTCTGTGCCCTGGTACACATGAATAGGGAACACCTGAGCCACACTGACACATTGAGATACCGTAGCTGGTCTCAAGTTACTTTGCTCAGCTTCAAATGCTGGATGTCAATTTTTTTTTTACTTCAAAGTAAAATTTTAATAATATAACGCATTGCAAAAATGTCTGTTTTGTTTGGTACGAGGCAATGGTTAGCGTCATTGCCTCATATCTCTGAGGTTGCGAGTTGAAATCTCAGCCATTGCCGATTCCAGTCCTGGATAAAATGGCTGGGTTGTGTCAGGATGGGCATCTGGTATGAAAACCTATGTCCAGTCGAGGTGCAGATCGTTAACTGGATGTCGGTAGGTCTACTGTGGTGACCCCCCTCATAGGGACCATCTGAAAGGAGAATATAAAAAATATGGTAAATGTGAGCACATGAACTATAATTTGTGTTGTCACAGAGATCACTGGCATCTAGAAAATCAAATAACCAAAGTGAATTCAAAACTATTTATATGTACTTTTTAAAGCAAAGTATACCTTTGACTAACTTTTCCTTGTCAAATTCATATTTTCACGTTCCTAGAGCAGGAGTGTGTAAAGTGGGGGGAGGCGTGACTGATGGGGAACACATGCCTCAAGTATATAAGTTGGTCAGATACAGTATATATACTTATGTGTTTTAGTCACAAAGTATTTAGTCACAGTTCCCCAAAATACTGAGTTATGTCACAAACGTCATAAAGACCTGACATACACCCTTAGTCTGCGATATGTAATGGCTATTCAAGGTTTCAGAATAAAATAACAAACTTGAATTTAATTTCAGGATGCGATCCAATTCCTGTACTCCATTTATTCCATTATATGTAACACTACAAAGCATCGCAAAATGCTGTTGAATATGCCACTTAAAGTGAGTTCACAAGCTTTGAAACTGGGTCTTACTCATGTTATGAAAGACCTTCTATATGTAGACAGATACCAGGAAGCCGTAAGACAAAAGGCAGGTTATATAACAATATAAATTATAATAGTCTGCTCAATTGTAATAATCAGAGATGTAATTTTGCCTTTGATTACTTATATCTGAATAGTCATAGCAGCATGGATTGGAGCTCTTCTAAAGTATGAAAGCCACAGGTATAATTGGGACATACAGATCAGGATAGTGTCATCCAGTCTTAATTTCCACTAGCATGCTCCTTCTGAAACAAGACAATGAGATCTGTGTAGGAGAACCTGGATTGTAGACATTCCAGAATCTCACTAGGGTACCCTGAGGAAAGGGTTTCATTGGTAGTAGTTTACTGCCATCTTGTGATAGTAAAAGAAATTACACTCAGTGTAAACGTTCAGCACTGCATTACGTGAATATACAAGAAAGGTTGTGCTGAGCAGACAAACGACACTGTGGTTTGTGGACTTCTTATTCTTAAAATTGATTTTTATGTATATTGAAAACATTGTCACCCATCTCTTTTCTCATTTTGGCAATTAAAATGTGGAAATTAAAAATAATTCCTCAAAAAACCAGCAAATCACCTTATAAAAGCGTACTTTCACAGAAACATTTACTTTATCATATCAAAAAGGTTTACTGGCATCATAACACTGCACGCTTGGCTGAAAAAAGCTTACAGTACCAGACAATAATCTGAGTACACACACACTCAAAATATTATTCAGAGCACACCTCATTTGTAAAGCTTCTAATGAAAAAATAAGGTAATAAAGGACAGAAACCTTGGAATGCATTTTTGATGATCAGTATTTCAGAGCATTATTGAATTCATAATGTTTAAATACATTTTCTGTTATTCCATGTAGCAGATACAGTACATACTCTAATTGCATATATTCATATTGGATTGATTTATTTTTTTATTATTTATCATAACAACCACAATCATTCCATTTTTCAATTTTGGCTGCAGGATAATTACATTTTTCTCCCTGCTTGATTTTCCTTCAATGTGGAGACAGAACATTCTCAAGTTTCTCAGCAAATGAAAATTTGATGACCTGCTTTTAGTGCGTCTCCCAGCCCAGAGGAGATGGTCACAATAGAAAGGAGAAATAACTGGAGTGGAAGGAAGGGCGGAGCCAGTCTGTGTGTAAGAAAAAGGAAGGATGGATATAAGGTTGACAGAGGAGAGAATAAAAGGGCAAATAAGGCAGATAAACAGAAGGTGAGAAAGAAGGCAGCTGGACACAGGTGGGAAATATGGTGGGCAGGAGAAAAGAAAACAGCAAACAGAAATAGCGCACTTTTATTTGTCATTTTATCTCTTATTGCCATTTAATCATTGATTTGTCAAAATCTCTTATCCAGTTCTGATATATGGGGTCTTGAGGCAGAAGACAGGTTACACACTGGAAATTTAAGTGAGAGCATGCACGCTCACACACACACACACACACACACACACACGGCACTCACATGTGCATACACAAACAGTTGGGGCACTTTACAGATGCCAGTTGGCCTGAATCATGTCTTTGGACGTATGCTGAAAAAACCTATGTAGACATAAGGAAAACATGAAAATTCCACAGAAATTGTTTAGTCTAAATCGAGCTCACAACCCTTAAGGTGTAAAGCAAAAAGTCTATCTGCTATCCACCAAGCAACCACTAAGATCTATTGCTGTTATTTTGTTTTTCCTTTACATTTATCGGTGGCTTCTGGTAGGCTAAAGCCTGACCAGGGACATAAGGTATTAGCCCAGAACTTTATGGAGGATGTGTGTGGTTCCCATGAGTGCTATCTTCTGGAGTTTACAGGCACTTAGATGGCCTGGAAGCTCGTTCTTGTCAAAATCCTTTTTGTTTTTAGTGAGAGCTCTGACCACCCAATTTGCAGGTCATCTTTACCTTTAGAACTTAATACGTTTTTGCCGAGTTTCTGTGCTTCCTTCAGTATGATAGTAGGGTAATCTATTATAATTATTACAATACTTTTATTAGGTAATCCTGGGCTTTCCACTTTTTGTCTATTAGTAACTGAGCGTTCGTGGTCTTCGTTGTTTAGTCACCAACAATAAGAAAATGCTAAATATTTTCGTTTTATTGGTTATATTGTATATTAACAAAATTATACACCTATACAGCTTTTTTAATTCAATTAAATGGAGAAAGCACCGCACTAGGCGCGCGGCCGCGGTTAGGGAGCGCGCTTACGGCGCGCGCCTGAGAGCTAGCGGGGCGGAAGTGCGGTCTCTTGGTGACGTCACTATCAGCCGAGGCCAGGAGCGACTGGAAGGGGAGAAGGAACCGGGGCGAAAGAGGCACACGCGTTAGTTAAAGCACAGGTAATGAGGACCTCGTTTATTTTTCGGATATATACAGCATGAAGGCACACGATACGCCACGGAGACGGCCGGCTCTGTGATCAGCGCCATGGACGTCCTATAATGTGATAAAGAAGAGTGAGCAGGATCCAGGTGACTGAGCGCTCCGCCCCAGAGGAGACAAGATGATGCTGAAATTAAGACCGGGGTTCGGCACTGATCGTATGGCTGTTGTGTGAGCCGTTTGAAACTGGGCCTTTATAGCCAGTTTTCTGTACAGATAGGTAATCCCGCTATATAAAAACGCGTGAAATTTGGGAAAGCGCAAAACGTGTTTTAATCAAGGCAAGTCATACCAGCCCTGTTTTTTATGGCTAGCAGGTTTCTATATGTCTCCTTTTGGTTATATTAGAGTTGTGGTTTTGAAATGGGAGAAGGCACTACTAACACGTAACTTGCAGTTGAATTGTATGATATGTGCGGATACGTGGACGTGTTTTAGTGTCTGGTAATGTGTAGTTGCTCAGCAGGACCTGGGTAGCTAGGTAATGTGAGTGTAAACAGCAGGTAATGTGAGTGTAAACACTGGGGCATGGCCCCCCGGTACCGTCGGATACATCTCTCTTACCGGTGTGTGTTTTCCTGTTCCATCCATAACTGTACCTCCATATGTTTTTAAGGTCCCTCTCTCCGTTTTTGTTTTTTTTTTTATAACTAGAGAGCTTTAACGTGTGTATTTTTAAGGATACAGAGGGCGTCCTGTTCAGTTCTGCATATTAGTTTTGGAAAGATGTGATGGTTGGTGTTTGGCTAACTTTCAGATTTCTCATCAGTGGTCTAAATGTGCAGGAAAGCGCAACTATACAGCACAGTGTATCTGTACAGCTGAAAGCAGCACGTGTCCACTGTAACCCTGCATACTTCTGGACTCTTGATTTTCTTTATTAATTTTCCTGAGGTGAGATGCCATATATTTTTGAACTAAAAGAATGCTCAAATTTGGACAGCATGCGTGGCGATTCAGAATTATCCAGTCCGGTGTTTATGTCAAATCACATTTTAATTTTTGTATCCTGTATACTAATGGAGCGTGTGCCAACATGGTCACGGTGATCAACTGGCCTTTACTTTCTTTTTATTGCCAGGTTCTTAATTTGGCAAAAACTTACTGCATACGTCTTATAACAGGATTACAATTCCTAGGCCATAAATAATTAGGCTGGTTAGATGTAGGCTCATATATACATTGGTTAATATATTATTGAAATATAACATAAATATTCTGTCGATGCAAAAGGTGTGACATCAGTAACCAACAAATACAGATGAGTCACTGTCTTTAGTCAAACATATTAGTGTAAGTATGGCATGGCATATGACAAATGTACAGTATTTAACTGACATCCTGTTTGTAAATCATGGACTGGCTTTATTTGTTAAAGTGCTTTCATTTTCATCACCAGACAAGAAACATCAACCCTTAGTATTTTCAGCTGGTGTCTAAAACAACAATCAGATGATTTTCGCTGGGGTGTTTATTGGGCTTTTTATTTGCATTGCCTTATCTGTCATTCAGATTCTTTGGCAGCTGCTAATAGTAGAGCAGTGATTCTCATACTGTGTTTAATTATCTTAATTATCTTTTGGTGTTATTTGATTCAAGCAACCCTGTCTGTAGCCCAGCAGAGCAGAAGTTAAAGCTGGTTCTTGCATGGTCGAAACCCTCTGCCATGTGTTGTGACTTACACTTCATGTGGAGTTGCACTGGAAAAAAGATGCCTATTTATAGAGTTTTATATAATTGTGATCTTAGGGGTCTCAGACTGGTACAGATGTAATGCACACACTGGTTTTTAAACTGTTGTGTCCTTGTATTCTGGAATCCCGCTGCTGGTGCTGTCTCTAGCCGGCTGCGTTCTGGTACATAAATCAGCCTGACGTTTTTAGTGCCTTCAAGGGGAAGGTTGGCCCCTGTGTGTTTTGTGATTTTAAATCTCAGGCATCTCTGTTGCATTGCAGTGGGCTCTTATTCAGCACAAAAAGCTTGTCGACTGGTAGTTACTGCAACCATGTCATGAAAGTTTGCCAGACACATGATATAAGCAAATTTGTTGTTTACTCGAGGTGGCACGCTGACATGGTGGTTTGTGCCATCGCCTCGCGTCTCCGTGCCCAGGGCTTGATTCCTGCCTCTGGTCTGTGTGTGTAGAGTTTGCATGTTATTCCTGTGCTTGGTGGGTTTTCTCTGGGTTTTCCGGTTTCCTCTCATGGTCCAAAGACATGTAAGTTAGGTTGATTGGCATTTGCAAATTGCCTGTAGTGTGTGCATGTGCCCTGCAGTGGGTTGGCAACTTGCCCAGGGTGTCTCGTGGCCTACGCCCTGTGCTTCCTGGGATGGGCTCCAGGCTTCCCGATACCCTGAATTGGAGAAAGTAGTAAAGTGAATGGATGGATGTTGTGTAGTCTATGATCAGCTAGTGGCGTACTTCCTTTATGAGGGTCGAACTGTTCAGTCAGTCTTTTTAAGGTTAATGATTTGTTGCCGCCAGTTTCCATATGAATCTGGCATGAGTGTCACATGACTTTAGTCCACAACAGAGTAGCTGTTAGGAAGGGTTAGCATTTGATACAAGTGATACATTGCCTGTGTTAGTAAATGAGTGCAGTTTCTTAGTGATCTGCACATTAATAATTAATCAGTGTGCAGATTGTTATGACTTCAGTGCAGGAATATGGAATTTTTAATGATGCTATAAAAACTTTGGCTGGAATGTCCCTGAAAATGTTTATGGGACAATGTATAACTTCAGGTGTGTTTGAAGGACAGGAACTTTGTGACTTGCCCATGATGGAGAAGCTGGGTGTAAGCAGGTAATGCCTGTATTCCATACGTTTATGATAACTTTAAGGTAGACGGTTCCAAGACAGGCCAGAGAAAGTTAGAGGTGTGCTGTCGTTACTTTGCCTTAATGTGGTCGTTCAGGTACAGGCGAAGAAACCTGAAGGAGAAAAGGCAGATGTACAGATGTTTGTGTACTTGGGATTAAATGAAAACATCTTTATGTGTGTTTCTTACTGTTAAAGCTTGTATATCATTGCGATGCTGTTGAAGACTTACTTTATAAGGAGATTATGTTAATGTGTTTTTGTTGTTTGTTGTTTGCTTATTACAGGCCACAGCCAGTGTTTTCTTATTTCCCTTTCAACACCTTTTGTTACTTGGCACTTAGCAGATGCATGACTCAGAGGCAAATGGCAGTAAATGGCCATGATCAGGCAGCCATTTTGGACATTCTAAGCATTTATTGCTCTCGTGATTTTTTTTTTTTTTTTTTTTTATGGACCATAAATGAGGTTTTTTTTATGGTTATAAATGAGGTCACCATTATTGTTAATGATATTTATAACTAATTGGAGTGCTTCCCTCCCATTGAAAGTGATCCTGGTGAAGCGAAAGCAGGCGGATGCATGCTGTAGTGTTGTGAACACATGACCTAAAGCGGCAGTTACCAGCAAACGTGAATTTGCTTGTTTGCAGCAGTAATTGTGAGGTCAGTCCCATATAGTTTAAGTGAAATGTGATTTGAAAACATTTTTTTTTCGTTACGGTATTGTTTTTGTTTCAGTCCTCAGAACACTGATGTTTTGCAGGTATTTAGCTTGACCTGCTTTTGTTACAGTATCAGCTAAGCTAATAATAACTTCTGTAGGTTGCATCAGTGTGTTATTTGCATTAGGGGTGGATTTGGTAGATAAATTACTCGTGCTCTTGTTTTCACTGTCTGGCGAATTTCACGCTCTAGGCTGCCGCAGGTCTGGTGTGTATCTAGAGGTCAAAGTCAAGTGTCTCCTGTTGAACTTCTTTCTGATTGGGGGGTGGTTGTGCTCCTCCTTCTCTGAGGACTTGTGGCGTCCAGGTCTGTACAGATAAGGAGCACAAAGCAGTGATTGCAGCACGAGGCAGGCATTGTTCAGCCACGTCCTTGAAATTTCTGTTATGTAATGTGACTCGGTTTTGCACGTGTCAGATGGCCCTGTATCTTGGGTTCTGACTCACAGAATCTTAAAGGTTGAAATGCTAACAAGTCTAAGGACTGATCCTACCTCAGCCCTGATCGCAATCCCTCTCCTGCTTTTGATGTTGGTGACCCTGATTTTGGGTTGGAGGTTGTCTGCCTCACTTGTGCATTACCAGTATGGAAGCTGGGTTGTGGCCTCTGTTGCAGCGTTGCAGAGTCCAGTTTTTGTTTAAACCCCAGGGAATTGTAGTAATGTTCTCCAGTTTTGGTTTAACTTGTGGCAGCTCCATTACTGTTAGGATGTTGAGAGGTAGAAAATCAGTAGGTCTTGGACAGCAGAGACTGTGATGGAAAGTGGATCAAAGAATCACTTGTTGATGTTCTGGGAAACCCCCCCGAACAATATCCATATGTCACCCAGCAACTTTTGGGATGGAGAACTTGCCACTTCTCATTTTCATTCAGAACCTTGTCATTTTTCTAGATTGGAGCCAATGTTGTGTCCTTGCACAGACTTCCTGCCAATCCACAGTGAAAACGTTTTTAGGTGCGTTTTTTACCTCCGTTACTCACGTGTCTCACAGAGCTGATAGAATTCTATTTTATCAAATGTATGAATCCACACTGGAAGTGAGACATGCGTCTTCCATTCATGCCCAAAAGACTTACAAGTGACGGGCGCAGAAACGTGGCTAAATGTTTTGAGGGGCCCCCCAAGTCAAATTCTGCTTATGGTCCCTAAAAGGCTTGATTTAACTTTGCATGATTGAATTAACATGATGATTAATCCAGTTAAAAGACTTGAGTGTCAGAATGAAAGTCCAAATGCTTCCTGCATTTCTAGAGCAGGGTTATGGCTGTCAGGTGACTTCTGACAAAATGTGTGGAAAGTTGTTAAGGCTACACAGAGAGGGTGTTGTTACCATGTGATCTGTAAACTAGCCTGGTATGTTCCATTGCCTGTTTGTCTGTGTTTACCCAGGATTCTGTATGACAAAGTGCCTGCAGACTCTTTGATTTGGGGGATAGACTGCAGGCTTCACTTCACCCAGTACCCTGGGGTGTCACTGTCTCTGAGCATAGGGCTGTTGTCCATGGCAACTGTGACAAACATGACTCCTGTTTCACCCCAACTGCCACCACCCCCAACTATGACCTTACTGTGACTCTTGTTGATGCTGTGAGTGGACCCTGTTACCTCCTTACAGAATTACTGTTTATGCTTTTCAGCAACATAAATAGATATGTTCAGTGGATCAGTCAGTATTCGTAAATATCAAAATGTAGAAAGAGGCAGCTGTTGAAACAAAGTACTGTATTGTAATAAACCATTTTCACATCCATTTTTGTCCCAGGGAAGATATGCTAAGTCTGCTTCCTTTTCTCCTGATATATTATATTGCAGTATATTTTCTGTAAACTCAGATAGGTGGTGTATGTATTTGGTGGTTTAATCATCCCACGGTGTTTGCAGATCATTAAAGTTCATAGCTGTGAACGGACCCATTGCTTAGCTATGAAAATGTTTCAACAGCAGAAGGGGGGAATGGTTGAGAAAACGTGACTGTGTAAAGTGGTTACTGAAATTCAACCTCGCTCATGTCCACAGTCAGTAACTTCTGCTAAATCTCTTGTGCCTGGCTAATTTGGTTTGAACAGTGTTACCATGGCAGTAACTCCCAAGCCTCTCTCTATCAAACCAGAGAATTGGTGACCTGCTTCAGGCAGTTGGGGAAAATGTGAAAATAACATTATTTGTATTATACTGTATAATACTTGCATAATTAACACTTACATATAATACATAACTGCACAGACAATATTATAATAAACTAATTATAAATCTGTGTGCAGTGTGTTTTGTACAATAAGATCTGATTTTATAAAGGAATGGGAACGTTCTTACGTTTCATAATGATGGACTCATTTAAAATCGTGTGGCATCACCAGCACATAAATCATCTATAATTTAACTGCCTGGCTAAATCTGATCTAAGAGCAGTTTGTCACGGTGCCTAACTAATCTCCATGGTGTGCTCAGTTTCATTGTGTTTGAGACTTTAGTCAGAGCGATTGCTCAGTTTGGAGCATGTGATTGTTCCACCATTAGCGCCTCACTTGACTCAGTTAATATAAATATACAGCAGTGACCTTCGTCTCTCTGAACCACTGATGGACTGGTACTTAAATATGCAGGTCATCGTAACTGCAGCTGGTCTTCAAAACTAATTTAGTCACCAAAAAATATTGCTGATATTTTCAAAAGCTTCAGTCAATTCAGCGTGCCAGAACCAACTTGGGTTTAACTTTATTAAATAAAAAAAACATTTTAACCTGCATGTGAAGTTTTGTTGTGTAATGAATGCAGCCGTGCATGAGTAATTTGCAGTTGGTTCACTTCTCTGAAGTGCTGTCACATGTAAAACCCAAATGAGATGAGTTGACACTGTCGCCTAGCATGCCGTGGCGACGCTAATGACGCTTCATGCTCTAGTCTGGCCTGCGTGATCAGGTGGTGGTCTGCTGGGTGCCGACAGCCACTTGCCACCGGGGGCACCCTCGAGTGCTCTCCAAGGCCTGCGTACCCCCACCCAGATCTTTACTGCTGCAGGGACATGTTTACCATCCCACTGAGGTGAAAAGCTGGCATGAAGAGCAACCAACAGAGATGCAGATGAGAAGTTGTAGGACATCTGTTCCTAAAGAGGAGCAGAGTGCACGAAGCACACTTCCTGTTTCACTCTCAGTTGCTATTACTACCACTATAACCCCTTTATTATTGGTTTTGTTATCAATGACCGCTTAGAGTTTCATTTCCTATCCTAAAGCATGTGAATATTTACTTTAGTTGCCTGCATTCAGTCAAGATTCTTTCATTTGGTGCAGCATGTTCATTTGTAAGATGTTTTTTTTTTTTATAATTTGCATATTTGTAATGCAACTAAAGAAATAGGGTTTATCTATGATAAACAGAATTTTTAATTAGGATTTTTTCTTTAATTTGATATAGTCCAAACTACTGTTGATTTACAGTAAGATCCATGAAACAGTTTGTGTGTAGGAAAGAGGAAATGATCTGTCTGTGTAGCTGTCTGTAGTTGCAGTAGTGCTATTGATTTGCTCTGGAGATGCCAGCTCACTCCACCCCATGCATTAGAACTGGTGGTTTCATCTGCCTGTAATCTTATTGGTGGAAAAACCCATCCCATCATCAAACCCAGTTATTTTGTGTGACCTGTTGGTTGGCTCCAAGCCTCTTGATTCTCCTCAGTAATTGTTACTTTAGCAGTAAGAGTACTGTAATAATCTCTGTGGGCACCGACTCTTTAAGTGAGGAAGAGGAATTTAAATTTGTATGCCTAAGTCATCAGCACTGATAAAATTGCTAGTATTTAGTTGATAAATTATCAGCTTTTATGTCATTAACAAAGTAATCAATCTTCTTTCACAAAAACCTACATAAGGTTATTCATACAAAAAATTATCTGTAAACCAGAAGCTGCAGCAGCTACTTTGTAGGAGAAGACGTGGCTTTTGAATTGGCAGCTGATGAGAGTTCACAGAAAGCTCATGAACAGCTGCTGTGCCAGTGACTGAGGGCACCTTTGTGGGCAGCAGGACCAAAGGGGTCAGGAAGCTGGATTACAGTACTGGCACCCCTCTCTCCCTCCAGCCTGTCAAGTCACCTTCTGTGCTCACTGACTTGCTCCTTTGTTCACTCTGCGAATGGCCATTCCTTACTGGTGTCAGTGGGTGTGGTCTCTTTGCCCTATAGTCTCCCTGATAGGTCAGAGCAGCCCACTAATACTGTAGATTCTAGGCCTCTTTGTGAAAAATGCAAGCAGATGCTGCCTCTTGCCCTGTGCCAGGGTGGGGCTCCCCAAAAGGCAGCTTTGGCAGGCCTGTACGAAGGCTTTGCTCCTGTAGAGAGTGAGGTGCTGTGTCCTGAACTGGGACTTGCTAGTGGAGGTGTCAGCTTCATCCATCTTCACTGCCCCAGAAATCAAGGGGTTTGGGGCTTCTCATGGTGTCATGACAGAGGTAAATATGGGACTTGTTCTGTTTTTCTCAGAAAGTGTGGAAATATTCTGTGAATAGATTTTTCCTCTGTATTTTGGTGCAAGAGGTTGTCGTCTTGGTGAGATACTGGAAGCGTGGGAGATGGAGGGACAGCGGTTGAAGATGTGTATGCTTGAACCTAGGGGGAACTCAGTTGTTGTATTCCTCAGACTGGCCAAACCTGAATTTCTTTGGTAATCTCTGTGTTTAAATTCAAGCTAAGCAAATGTAAGGCTGCATGCGATGTGACCTGCATACTGAAACGGATCTGTCGATACAATGGACAAACTTGAGGTGGACGTCAAGGTCTGCAGGTGTGCAGCTTAATGTCATCTGGCTGGGAATGTTTAAGGGCCCACAGCATTTCTTGTGTGCATGCAGGAGTGAGCGCATACCAGGCGTGGTGCCACGCCTGCCTTGCATCAGTAACCTCGATGTTCCTCCATAGCAGATCACAGCTTGGTGTGGATCACTGTGCTTTGTATGGGATGACAGTGTGTGCGGCAGGCTGGAACGTTCTCGTCTACTAAGCATGAATGGTGGTGAAACACAAAAGGCATGACGTGTTTGGTTACCTTACCTGTAATGTAACCTGAAAGCAGGAAAAGTCGGTGTCTCCTCGTGGGAACATATTTTGGTGAACATCTGTGTTTCTCTGTATTTAGACATTAGGAGAGTAGGTGTGTTAATTTGCTGATCTAACTCTGGGTGGGGGAAAGGTCACTGGCATTATACCAAAAGCATTGATATAAATAGTGCAGGTAATAAAGTGCTAATCTGTCCAGTTAAGCCATGCGAATGGATTAGAATGAAGACTGTCCATCAGAATAAGTCTGAGAAGGTCTCAGTTGTGACTGCTGTCAATGGCAAATGGGGCACCTTCAGAGCATTTGTAAACACCCCTGGGCACAGACAGTGTACTCTGCGGTCAGCACTTCAAACGTTAATGTTGAATGTAGTGGTAAAGTCAGCATGTGTATTACATGTTGTTGGCGTGATGAGGATTCCGACAGCCGAGGTGACAGAGAGTCTGTGCTGTCTGCACTGTGATCTGTGTGAGTTTGTTTTTGCTGTAGGTTTGGATTTCCAGTCTCCTGACTACAGTCTGCCTTCTTTTGCTCCTGGGTAATTTTTGTCAGTAAGCTAATCTCCCGTGTACATAGCGAAATGACACCAGGTCGGCTGCTGAATCCTCGTGTGGTGCGTTCGCATAAACGTGAAGCTAAATGAGGAAGAGCTGGATGGGAAGATCAGAGATTTGGTCGTCACAAGGCAGTAATGAAGGCTTGAGGAACTTATAAGAGATATTTTGTAACTTGATATCTTTGATGGGCAGTTTACTGAAGGGCAAGTTTGATGGATAAACTCAGGTGCTGTGAGCACTTCCCTTTTTAATTCCTTTGAAGTTATGTTTCTAAGATGTTACGACCTCCCAGTCACATGTTTAATCTTTATAAACTGTGTTCTATACCAATTTTCCAGTCTGATACCAATATCATTTAAATGTGGTTTCTAGGAAGGGATTAATGTGCATTAAAGAGAAATTCCCACAGAGCCTGGCGTGTGTGTGTGTGTGTGTGTGTGTGTGTGTGTGTGTGTGTGTGTTAGCAGGCTGGGTGAATTCCCAGCACTCTTTCTGTGTAGTCACGGTCTTCTGCACTGTCCCAAGGAGACCTGGCCTATCATTGTCTTTCTCAAGGAGACATGTGACAACTGTGGTGTACACACACTGTGTGTATCTTGCACACTAACCAGCAGGTCTGTGTGGTTCTGTTGGCGAGGTCACGACTGGAGCTGTAGTGAGTATCTGACCGACTCTGATGTGACACTATACCCATGTGTCAGCCTTCTCTCCACTGCTGAACCTGCTTTACAAAGAGAAGCGTTTTGGGCCATGGATGATGTATGTGAAGACACAGCCATGCTGCCCCCACCCCAGACGCAGTAAAGAGGCTTTGACTCCAGCAGCGCCTGACCCCGTTACAATTGAGACGGATTACCAAGGCCCCTTTGGGTGCCCGCGGTGTTTGCCCGAGAAGGCAAAGGGTTGACACCAAGCAGGGTTGTTGGTCAATGTATTGGAATGGGGAGGGGGATTTGTAGATCCCAGACTGCACTTTTAAAACAAGGCTGAAAGCAACCTCGTTTGTGACATGCACGTGTACTATTATTCATTGTAAGTGGCTTTGGACAAAGGCGTCTGCTAAATGAGTAAATGTAAAACCTGAATGTTAATGCACCACAGACTCAAACACTCGGGCTTCCTATTTAATCTGGCATCTAGACTGTGCCATGACATCTAAGTGAATTGTGAAGGCTGGAGCAGGTGCACAGACCACAGAGGGTAAAAAGGAAACAGGAAGGAGTAAAATCACAAAACAGCAAAGAAAAAGGAAGTAAAGGCATCACTGCACCTCACTGCTGTGCATATGTGCATCTTGCTTTTTAGGATACAAAATTAAAACTCTGATCTGAATAACCCCATTCGGGAGAATTATAACATATAAACAAATGGGGGGGGGGTGAGTAACTGGAATTACCGCTGTATGAATTGTAATGAATTATTGTGGTAGCAGTAAAAACGATACTTTCTGCTGTAATTGTCTCTGCCGGTGTCTGTGAGTGAGGGTGAATGTGAGTGTGATTTCCTCACAGTGTATATTACATTTCCCAGGCAGATCATTGTGAAAAGCTGGGAAATTTACAACGTGTATTTTCTCTTTTTTTCAAAGTTGGAGCAGAGCAGGTTCTGAAATTGCTGCAGCAGAGTGGTACTGGGAACATGAGTCACTATGTGGGACGGAGACAGGGGGCCCGTGCTGTCCTTCTGTCACTGCACCCAATACCCTTTGAGTGAATTTAACCCAAGCACAGTGTTTCCTTACAGAGAAACGACATTTTCCCCCCACCTCTTTAGCATAGTCTATTTTATACATATACATTACATGTACAATTGATAGAACAATAAGACCTAATGGTGGATTGTATAGATACTGGGAGGGTTTGCCGATATACTGTTGAGTACTACTTATCAGAAAGTATGAGGACTATGTACTTGGGTAAAAAATGTGTTATTTCCATGGGAAAAATATAGACTAAACAGTTCTGTTTTATTTTCTTGAAAATGTCCTTCATTTCTGGCGACACTTGGACAGAAAAGGCTTGAGAATGCATGCCTCGGTGAGGGCTGTAACGTCAAGGTCCTGGTTTGGTTCGCGGTAGTGTGGTTAGTAGGAGGGTCTGATATATGAGCAGATTGGCTCATGCTATTGGTGCTGTTGTGTTCAGACATCATCCACGGTTCTGTGAAGAATTTGTTCTGCCGCGGCGCCTCAACACTCAATTAAACCAGTGATTGTACGGGGTCAAAGGTGAATGCTAGCAGGTCGTCCACATGTTGAGTTGAAACTTTAGTGGAAATGTCAGCTGACCCTGAAACCCGATTTTAGTAACGACAAATACTTCTCTTTGGCTTGCACCCTGCAGCTCTCTCTGTTTGGTGTAGAGTTGTCATTACTGTTGGATACTCTTTATTACTTATGGAACTAATCCTGGATCAAATGACACATGTTCAGCCAGGTTTTGAACTGGTGAAATTCAATAGTTATAATAATAATGGTGAATTCCAGATACCTACAACCAAATGAAACTATCAAGTGAATGACCTAGCAGCTGTAATGTTTCTTTACTTTCTAGTAATGCTCCTTGTCATGTTCTGTGCTCCTGTGTTTGTATATCGATTTCTGAGGCTGTCATAATTTTCTTGCATTACAGTTATATTTAATGCACGTTAATCTGTAGAGAAAGTACAAAACACACATGCAGTCTTCTGCAGGTGAAATCCTTTAATAACACTAAAGAATTCACCATTCATACGAAGAAACAGCACATGTTGGCTGAAGATGGATCAGGAAGTAGTCCCACCATGTCATGGTGCATCCTTGTGTTGAGTGTTGCAGGTGATTCCTATACGGCTGTTGGTAGATGAGGTTGTTTAGGCAGAACCTCATCTAGTCACGCTGCATTACAAGTGAGGAGCTGTGGGAATGGTCCTTGATGTGGGGAGAAAAAGAAAAAAAAAAAAAAGCTGTCTTCACCCAGCGTTAAAGTGCGCCCAGATGTGCTGATTGCTCCCTGGGCAGAGATGTGAGGGCTTGTTACTTCAGTGTATTACCAGGCTTTTATCCACTCTGACACACATCCTCCCCTTTAGCTTACAGCCTCGCAGTTGTCTGGATGAGTGCAATGAATAGAACAAGGGTGCAAGAGTGGCTCCGCTTGCAGGGAAAATTGTGCACTATTTTGTGATGAAGTCAGGCTTTGGACCGCAGTACGAGCAACCAAACGCTCAGTGTGTGTCCTTATGAACCAGCAGACACTGACATGGTTCTCAAGCAACGTAAGAACACAATCCAGATTGCTGGCAGATGGAAGTACATTAAAGCCACCACTCCCATCTGTTATAGTCCAGCACCTAGAGGTGGGATTAATTAACTTGTTTCATCAAGCAGAGATATTAGATCAGATGCCAAGTGTCCCACAATATCTGATTATTTTTTTAATGACGTCCTCCAAGTGTAAAGACTGTGATAATGGAAACTTTTGTGCATCTGTGAAAATCCTCTGCTTTGACCTGAGAAGCACATCATCTCAGTCTTGAATTCTGTGGTACTTTGTGTTTGAGAGAACCTGTAATTCAGTGGTGGTTCAGCACAGGCAGCTGCGCTAATGGTGCTGCGTGAGCAGTGATGCGCTAAGACGGCTCTCTTCTCCCTGTGACACATTAAAATACAGGAGAAATATGAGGCATTATTGGACTGCTACAGGGACAATCATATGTTCCTACTTACTCATTACATACTGTAGCTTCTTGTGCTGTGGTGTGTATTGATATGGCCACATAGAAAACTGATGATTAAATACAAGCTAATAAAAACATTCCTTTTTACATTTTTTTTTTTTTTAAAGAGTGATAAGTTCTTTTGTGCTAATTATGTTGAAATGTAATTTGAAATGATCTCATTTGCTATTAATGGGGGCTGCATTAGGAGTTGGTAGTGAAATTGGTATTTACAGATAAGTGAGAAAGTCAGAGTTGAAAGCGTTGCGTTCAGTGTACAGTTCTGTGTTTGCAGATGAACCTGGCAGAGCTGACGTCTCGTATCCTTTCATGCAGGTGTGCGAGCTCTGTGCAAATCAATGACCCAGCTGGGGGCCCATGGAAGAGAAGGCCATCTGCAAGCCTGCCATGGTGTCCCGGCTGCCCAAGTTCGGTGTCCGCTCTGAAGCCACTGTGACCTCCCAGTCCTATGGATCCAGCCAGCAGGCCCATAATCAAGACAGCAAGAGTGCTGGCCAGAAGAGACCAAACGGGGTGGTCAGAATTCCCTCATTTTCCCTGAAGTGGAAGAAGGAGCCACATGGAGGCTCTTCGGGACCTGTTGAGGGGACAGTGACGGGTGAGCCAGGGGAGAAAGATGCCACTGGCCGTGGCCACCAGCCGAAGTCTGCTGTCTTGAAGGAGATTAAGAAACCTTTTGCCCCAACCACCAAGGTACAAAGACAAGCCTTGCTGCTGGCCCCAGCCAATCTAAAGACAGTCCCCTTGAGCTCCAAGGCCGCTCCCCAATCTGCAGCGAAACCGGCACCAGGGCCGAGCCTATGTGGCGGGAAGCCCCGCACAAATGGCGTTGGCAGTGGCTTCTGCGCCATGTCGGGCCTGCCCCGCCCACGGGCCACCTCTGGGTCCGGCTCCAGCAGGAGCAACTCGCGGGACAGCCTGTCCCAGTCCAATGACAGCCTCGGGTCTCTCCAGCTGGACCCTATGGTGCGCTCGCAAAGCTTCACCCACTTCACGCAGCTGTCCTCGCGGGCCGCCCCACCCATCAAGCGCTCCTTCTCCTTCAACAGGGCTGTAGAGCTGGCACGTCCCCTGGCAGACACACAGCTGCGCCCGACAGGCCTGGCACGCCCTAGCGGGCAGGGCAGTGCCACTCGGCTTGCTATGCCAACCGGACATCTGAAGCCAATGCTCTCTGCCTGTTTGCTAGGCCGATCTGCAACATTAGGCTCTAGGCTTGTACGCCCCTCACTAATCCAGCCGCCGCGGTCACTCCCAGTGGGAAAGCAGCGGGCTGAAGTTGTTCCTAATAAGGGCATGGACTCCATGGAAATACTCCCAGTATCCCCTGAATTGACAGAAGTTCAGGCTGGTGTTACTGTAAACCAAATCCAGATAGAAGAACCTTTGCCACCTGAGGAGGAGGAGTCTACCCCGCTGTACCTGGGACTCGAGGAGATGTCTTTGTCCTCTGCTTCCTCCATGGAGCATAACGACACCAGTGAGGAATACCTGGACGACTTTGACAACTTGGGGGACGGGGGAGGCATGCTGTTAGCCCATGCCCATGAAGGAGAACTTCACCAATTACAGCCACTCACTGATGACAGTGCCCCTTACCACAGGCACAGCAGTGCTGCCACTCAGACGCACCTCCGCAAGTTCCTGTCTGACAGCATGGACTGGGCAGGGGTGGAGCTTTCAGGTGAGTCTCAGTGCATCACAGTGGCTGGGATAGAGGGAGTCAATATGATAGACTGGCTGTTTATTAACTTGGACAGGCAGGTTGTAAGATTACAGAGGAGAACTTATTCACGACTTTGAAATTAAATCACATTTTCTGTAACTCGTAAAATCGTTTCTGTATTTCTCCTGAGTTCAAGTTTGCTATGCAAGCAAATACTGCATGACGTCAGCCTGTTGAGTTTTTTCATAACGCGTGTATCTCCGCTATTGTCTGTCAGATGAGGTCTGGAGCCTCTTTGGTGATGCTAGGTGTTGTGATGATGTGAAGTGCTACTTTCGTTGCAGTTTTTAACCACTTCTTCACTTGCTACCACTGCAGGGGTTAAAGAAGACTTCGGCGTTTCGGAGTGCACTGCCCCCCTGACCCTGTCTCCAGGTGTCGACATCCTGCCTGCCTCATCTCTAGAACTCTCGCCCTCAAACAGTTCGGGGGGCACCTACATGTGGGACGAAGAGGGCCTGGAGCCCCTGCAGTCGCTCACGCATCCCCATGGCAGCTACGACTCCGACATCAACAGCGCGGTGAGTGGGTGGCCTGGTTATTGACTGGAAGCGCACAGTGCTCCGTGACTAACGATGGCCTCAGGAACAGCCGTCGTATCTTATGCGTGAGACAATGCAGAATAAATGGGGCTGACTGGGCTTCTCGGTTATAAGGAAATGGAAGTTCAGATTTTGACTCATCAGGGTCTTTCAAAACCCCATTTTGTCAAGATTTTGTCAGAATCATAAGAACTCGGTACAAAAGGGGGACTGCCAGGCATAGACGCACTGTTCTCTCCATGGCATTCTTATTCAATCATGCCCAGGTTGCAAGCATTTTAGTAATTAATTGAATAATTAGTAGGAAATCAATAAACAGGTGTTCAGTAATGTTGTTTACACAGTTATCCCAGGAGCGATGACTCAATTTGCCAACTTTAACAGCTTCAGATAATACAAATACAATTTCTAGGAATAATGCATGTTAGAACAGCTGTGTATTTGTATTATTTAATAAGCATACATGTGTGTATTTAATAAGAATTTGGATACAGGCATGGTGTAGCTGTCAGTTTTTTAGGTAACGTATGTGTTATATTTTGCCATTGTTTCTTGTGTTGTACTTGTGCATTTTGACTTTATAACAGATTGCGTTAATCTCATAATCTTGTGTGATTTGCTGCGTTTAGGCTTATCCTGGAGGAAATTCTTTAGCTGATGGCAGATTTGAAATGCGCTACTGGTGGCAGAGCTCTTTCATTAGACCGGTCTTCAAAGACCAGAATTATTTTAACTGGCCATATTTTAAATCACAGTTAATGAGGAATTAACAAAAAAAAGCATCTGTGGGAGACTTCAGAGACGGTGATTCCCCCCTCCCCACTTTATGGTCACTACTTGATGTTCTGCTGGGTCATTGGAGACCACCCGTGATATTCCAGGATTATCATTTTGTCTCGGTGTTTTGTGCTCGTTGGAACCCTGGCCATCCCCTCCGTAGAGAATTTAAAACGATTAGTGCATAGGCTTTAAACTGTAATCCTCTTTTTTCTGGATTAAGAAACTGCCCAGAGCCATTGAACTACCCGGAGGGGTCCAAATGTCATTTTAACATTAGAGGTCAAAGGGCCATGGTGAATGTGTCCGTGACTGGATGAGTTGTGGAGAAACGCGCTTTTCTTGGTTTGTTGTCCCACAGAATGAGCCCTGCGTCGTGGCACTCTCCCCAACCTGTGCATTTTGCCATTATCTTGTTTAGGCTTCTACTATTTACATGATGGCTTCATAAACAGTTGCTGGATTTTAAATTTTAATTGTTCGTGATTTGGTGCTAGACATGCTGAGGCTGCAGTGCTGGTCCCTAAGGGGAATGATGTCATCTACCAGGAAATGCTTTTGCTTCCATCTAAGTGAGCTTCCTGTAACAGATAACTAACACAGCCAATTATAAAGGGAGATTTACTTTGGATTGGCAGTTGGCTCACGGTGACTACAGTAAGACCTGTCTGCAGTATGAATACTTAACTCTATAACCACCTTGTCTGAGAGAGTAATTCTGTCTTCTAGAGGGGGAAGAAAATCTATCATTGTCATCAGTTTAATATTTTATGAATATTTATAATTTGCTAAATGTCTATTATAGATTATTTATTCATGGTTACAGCTGAACCACCGCTGTATGTTTGTGACAAATACGCCAAATGCCACATGATTTCAAAAGACCTTTTGTTAATTTGGCTTGTAAAGACATCATAGCCAAATAAAATTGGAAATTTACTGCCAGTTCCTGTAAAATGCTTCTAAAATGAATTGTATACAGTTCTGCTTCTAAGTTTACGTACTCATGGCATATTTGTGCAGTCTTGGATGTTATTATGATTAATATAATGTTAGTTTCTGTGATGACAAATGGCTTCTGTTTACTGTTGCTAAAGATGATTTATATAATTTGTCATGTTTTTGGGGAACATCTTAAAAATTCTGCCAGTGGTATGTAAACTTATTACTACAACTGAATATGTTAAATTGATGAATCAAAAGTTTTATCATAATATAAGCATCTTGGTATCATGAAATCACTCAAAAATTTGCACTTTCAACTTTTCAATTTTTTGAAAAGAATTTTTAGAGGAAACCCAATTCCTGATAAATTGTAGAAAACGGTGAGTATGTCAAAAACAAAATTCCCTTATTCCAATGACCGTTTTTTATTTTCTTTTTTTTGTCCATATAAAGACCAAAGAAATCTCAGGTTTGGAAACATGGCGAGGAGACGTTGTGACACGGTGACTTCAAATAACAACAGGGACACCTTGTGGAAAAACTTGTTCACTGCAAACAGACTTGAAATGTACTTGAAACAGGACTAGTCTGAACTGTGATTATACTGTATATTGTGTTTTATGTGCAAATCCATATCTTAAACACAGATTAAGACCAAGTAAGCAAAATTACATATTGGCCAAACAACAGATATAAACAACTGGAACAAATATTTTACCTCACTTCAGGCTGTATTTAAATTATATTTGCTCAAGTGAGAGTTGGGTTCAAGGACCAATACCGATCAATAATAAGAAATAAAAATAAAAGGGCTATTGATTTTAGTTTTTGTTTTAGTGTAGCAGTGATTTACAATTTTTGTAGCTATATAGTCAGTCTGATTATCGTTATTTTTATAGGAAAGCCTCAGGATTTACTGTCTTTCTGTGGTGTGTAAACCAGCAAGGGTGCTGCCTGATTTGGGTGTGGTTTGTTCGCTTTGTAGCACATGTGCTCAGTCTTATAACACTCTCCGTGTTTAGCAACTTATTTCTGTTTCAGCCTTGGGTATTATCATACAGGAAAACTATCACGAAAAGTACACGTACTCCTTAAATAAAATAAA
Organism: Chitala chitala; assembly: GCA_025773905.1. Classification (NCBI taxonomy): domain Eukaryota; kingdom Metazoa; phylum Chordata; class Actinopteri; order Osteoglossiformes; family Notopteridae; genus Chitala; species Chitala chitala. The sequence goes on along the minus strand of JABJVR010000052.1, from coordinate 5,356,525 downwards.
TTTGGTGGCTCAATAGGTAGAGCATGAGGCTGGGATGCAGAAGTTTCCCAGTTTGAATCCCAGCCCAGCCACCAGGTGTGTCCTTGAGCAAGACACCCAGCGCAAGCTCACTGTAACCCGTATGTGAAATGTAAGTCGCTTTGGATAAAAGCGTTTGCTAAATGAATAAATGTAAACTAAATATAATGTTAATATCATAGTTTGCAGAAATAAAATAATTTGTGACAAATTATGAAAGAATCGTTTCTTAAAGAAAAAGCATTTGTTTTTATATTTTCCACGTTGCCTTGTAAAATAACTCAAAGTAGTTATTTCAGTAAATAAAACTAAAACCTTTATGAATGAAACTGAAATTCAGAACTACACCAGCCTTGGTTCCAGTGCCCATGGTGTTAACCTAAATTGTCACTAAGTGAAAATCACAGTAGCCCAAGCATGTCCGCGTCTGTGTTTTACGATTTTCCCTACTCATTTTCATGATTTGTGCTTCATGAAGTGAACATTTTTAACACGAACATTCCAAAACATGTTGTTCCATTCCATGAAGATTTCTTTTTTTTTTTTTTTTTTTTATTACCGCTGTGTTTACAATTGAATGGTTACTGACCTTCTCTAAGCGAGGAGAGCAAGTACAGTTGCTCTACTGGCTTCTAGAGACTCCGCACGGCGACAATGGCCCTCACCCTAGCTGGAGGTGAATGTGAAACATTTTCACGTCTCGTCCTTTGCCTTTCTCGCAGCGTCCATTTTGACGGCGTGGGCCTTCTGTATGGCCGATGCTGAGATGCAGTACGTAATGTAGGCAGCAGGGGGAGACCTTGCCTCACGTCAGGTTCCTTCTCTTGCTGCTATTTTCTCTCACAGTTAATATCCCACAGGCTGCTTCCCAGCTGTCTGTTGTACTGAGAAGAGAAAAAAAAAAAAAAACATTGATCTGTTTACTGCAGATCCGGGGAACACTTGTTCCAAGGAGTGCTGCATAGTGAGGGGTGATGTGGTATAAGGCTCCCTGCTCTTCCATAGCACACGTACCCCTAATTAACCATGGTCTTCATGTTGGTTGCTGGAGCAAGATCTTTGTCTGATTGAGCCCTTGCACCCTTACTGCTGCACTAGAGGCAACTGATTTAAATGTTTCCTATGAGTTAATGCTGATTGGCATGTTGTATTCAGAGATTTTAATAGGTTATTTCCTGTAATTCATTATGGGTTCTCTGTGAATTTACAGGCTCTTTGTACATTTTGCCTTTATACAGACCTGTATTCCTTCTTTGCATTGGCCTTTATCGGTATTTGTAAAGTGCAGTTGCATTCAGCACTGTTGGTTAACAGATTTATGGAACAATGCTGTAGCGAAGAAACTATGTCAGCCATACATTTTTACATTACCCTTTTATTGTTGTTTCATTACGTTAGTCATCCTGTTTGTTTTCCATTATCGTGCTTTTTTGGTGGAAAGTAGGCATTTGCATAGAAATATGTGTTTTTTCATAGCAAGTGTTACATTTTTGCTATTTTTAAATGACAAACTTTTTTTAAACAGGCCTTGGTCAGGTACCTGTTTATAAAAGTATCTCCGTATGTTACAGCTCAGTGTTCAGATGTTAACACTGTCACAACTGCTCTTCATATATCTAATAAGCCTTAATTTGCCATGGTTGCCTTGATAGTGTTACAGAAACAAACATGTACAATTTAAGTGTAGATCTTAATGGCAGTATGAGGTGTGATGCCATTGGTGACATTGAAGACATTTATCAGTATCATTTAATCCATTTAATTTACAATAAGTTAATGCTTTCAAGACTAACTGCAATATATGTTGGTAGTAGAGGAAATGATGTGTGAGGATGTGTTTAGCAATATGCCAGTTTTTCCTGTTTGACAGAGTAATTGTGTTATTCCCTGTATTTACAACAGTGTTGTGGCCAGGCATGTGTTCTCTCTCTCAACAAAGGAGGAAATTTAGAAGGATGAAGAGTTTGTAGACTTGGCACGGTTTGCCTCCTGCCAAATGAGTACAACACATTAAAGGGAGACCCAGGTAGTCCTTTCTACCTCGAGGAGGTTGGTTGAGAGGAGACCCAGATGAAAAGGGTTTCCAGACTGCCCCTGGGCGTATTGAAAAGACCCTGTGTATGGAGATGGCAGAAGTGAGCTTTTCCTTGCCAGACTTTGTTTTATCAAAAGTAGCACACATCCTTCATCTTTGCACCCTGCTTATTCATACGGATGGGTATTTCGACAGAAGTAGTCCAGTTTCAGGAGTAAATTCCCTGGGTTGTAAATCCACATCATTAGTGGCTGTGGAATCTGTAACCCAAATAGATGTTTACGCTGGCCGTTCACCTTGGAGGCTCATCAGACGCCCGACAAGATGTTGGTGGTTAGTTCTGAGGAAAAAAAATTTTGTATGGAAACACTTGGCCATTATCAAGGTTATTAAATTACATGAGCTGGGTATAGTACTGTGCTCAGGTTAGGGATCATAAATCCCATGCAATAGTGCTCTTTTTGCATATTTGACATTGGTTTGGGGAGCTTGTTCTGAGTGATGAAATGGCAGACAGTTTCACAGGAGAGTACAGGGCTGCAGGGATAAAATTACAAGACCACACTCAAAGTGTTACTGTCTTTGTGTACGAGTTCTCTTTCTTTTTACATTAACACTCGCAGTCAATGCCGTTGGGTGGGGGGGGGGGGTCCTAAATTGTTAACCAAAAGGATAACAAGGCTTAAAGGCACTCCTTTGTCAGCAGATGAAATAATTCACAATCCCGAGGCACCGAAGAGCCTGCGGGATTCAGTTAGGTTCTGTGGTTTCCTTTCTCTGTCCAAGGACACGTTCTGGTGAGTTGCTGACTGGCGACTTCCTTCATTGTGCACATGGGATTAACGAAATCACGCATGAGGGTATGGAACTCTGCTGTAACATTTTGCCAAGGATGCTTCTCAAGCTAGTTTAGATGACAACTGGTAGGCCTAGACATACATTTTTGGAACCATAAATAAGCACTATTGAATATTATGAATTGACTATAAAGGTACTTGTTTGAATGGATCATGTAGCAGGAGATGATTATGGTTTTGGATGTAGTTCTTTAAGTGTCCTTACTGTCAGTAAATGTAATAAATACAAATATGTATATGTCAGATGAGCAGCATAAGTAAGCACCAGTTCCACCATCCTGGTCATTCCAGCTAATGAGCCACCTCAGCTGTGAACACTGCACAGCTGTAGCTTTCTGTTGACCTGATTGGAGGATCAGCTTGCTTTCTGATTGGAAGACCAATGTGTTTTCTAATTGGAGGAGCGTTTTTCAGAGGTTATGCAGGCCAGGGATATGGAGTATACAAGGCTGCGAGATTCAGGTGTGTCTCAGAAGCGGTAGACTAGTTAAACAATGGGGAGTATTACTGAAGGTGTTTTTGGGTACTTCTCTGATCTCAAACCTCAGACCTACATGAGCAGCTCCTGCCTCATGGTGTTGCCTGTTCATTTTATCAGACAGCTCATGTGAAAGGAAGTTTAAGTCACGCTCTTCAAATTAATATATGGAAATAATTAATGTATAAATATTGTTATTCTGCCAAAGTAATTGATTTCCATCTTATTTGGCACACTAGTATTTCAGATAATACTATCCCCTGCTTCCAAACTGATCGGTTGTTTTGAGTAACACTGTGATCTGGTATACGGTGTGCTGCTTGGTTCAGGCCACCAGGTGGCAGTGTATCTCTATAGGAGTATAGATTTGGGGAGGCTGATGTTGGGGGATGCTTCAGACATCCCGCTGCTCTTCGTTCACGGCTCTCCGCAGTGCGCCCAGAGGCTACTGGCCACCCCACCTTCCGTAATCCTCTTCCCTGCTGCGGCAGAAGGATTGCTGAGTACAAGTGATGTGATCCGAAGATTTTGGGGGGGGGAGGCAAAGCTCTTACCACAGAGGAGCTGTTCTGCACAGCCCTTTACAGCGCAGAGGATGAAGCCTTAATGTGTTTCTGTCTTCTCTGACACAACTGTCTTCCGTTCCTAGTTGTTCCCGTGCATTGACAAGTAACAGCTGATATAAGACACCCATCTGTATGCTAAGCTGTAACGTAGCCTGTTTTATCGTGCGCTAAACCGTAACATTCCTCACCTTTAATTTGCGTTAAACTGCAACAGTCTCATTCTTTATTACGCACTAAACTGTGATGTATCCTGTCTTTATTATGCACTAAGCTGTAACATTCCCATTCTTTACTGTGCAGTAAATTGTAACGTGCCCCATCTTTGTCTTGTGGTAAGATGTAATGTACCCCACCTTTCTCTTGGCCTACCTTCATTATGTGCTGTAGGTATGCAGCAGTTAAATCTCTCGGTTCTGTTTGTATTGTGCTCTAAGAGTCAAGGCTTCGATTCCGTGAGGTATTCATGATATAAAAGAAAACTGCTAATTCAGATACATTTAAAAAATTCATTTCCTTTAAAGTAACATATTAGGCATTTTGTAGCTCCACCTTATCATTACATACCCTCACCATGTTTTTAGTTATGAAACTGGAAACAACTTGCAGCATATTCATAGCTGTTTCCCACAGCCCTGGGCTTGTCACACTGTAACCTGGAGTACTTTTCATTTGATCACTCCTGCTGTTTACACACACATCAGTTTGCCACCCGGACTCAAAGAAGTGCTTTGATTGGACAGAACAGGGGAGCTGACCTGAGTTCAGATTGTGATGCAGTCTGCGCATGAAAGGTACATGGATTAACGATTACTTCTGGGGTACAAGTCATCGCTCCTCAGTTGGTGTGATGTTGGTCCCCATTTCTACTTTTAATAAATAGGTGTCTTTCTTATTAGTATGTTTCCAGCGATAATCAGAAGAGATGAGGACACAAGGTCTGTTACTTTCCTTTCCAGCATTTGATCAGCCGGCTGTCTGAACAGTAAGGTGAAACCCGCTCTTTATTATCACTGTCAGGTGTTGGTGTTGCCTGTGTTTTTGCATGGTTCTTCACAGAGAAATGTCTCTCTAATCCACATACCAGCTCCCACATCAAAGACCTCTGTGCTCCTCTGATTTATTTATTTGTTTCCAAGTTTAGTCTCCAGGCACAGTCTTTAAACTATTTATTATTCTTTATTATGGCTGGTGGATTTGAGATCTGTTTTTCTGCTGTTTGAAGTCTCTGCCTGTCAGTGGAGCTTCGTTATAATGCTGATTGGGTAAGTGTGCCCGCTGCCTGTATGTAAATATCGAACAGTACATTTGCCTTGAGCTGGTGTTCCTAGCCCCCTAAGTTCTCTCCTCGCCCACACACACAGATGTGCCTGTCAGCAATTGTACGGTTGTTGCGTGGTGAGACATCAGTCATAAGCAGGGGTTACCAGAGAGATCAGAAGGTCTGTGTTTTGGTTTAGTTTTTCTAAGGAATCGTACAAGCTGATTGGCCATGTTGGAGCGCCACCTGTTTCCTCCTACTGTCGGCCGTGCTGCTGGTCGGTTGTACGACTATGTTCTGGAGTCATGCACCTTGTTGGTTACAGATTGTGTAGTACTTGCTATTGTAAAAGTGTTTCCCCTGCACCTTTGCTGAACCTCAACGTGCATGAGTATATATGGCCTATATTAACGGAAATAAATAGGCCCAAGTCAAACATTGCTGACTGTTTTGTCTCGTCGGGAATTACCAGCTCTTAACAGTGTTTTATTTTGAGTTATGGGCGTTATCTTGGTTTCACTTATGTTGAGTCACGTTGAGAAAGTGTATCGTATTGTCACAAACTTTGATTTACTCCGCGTGTGTTAATGGATTTGACCTATCCTGGCTTCGGTCTTAACTGGTTGACAGATTCATTATCCCTTAAAACCGTCGCCTGTTTCCCAGCAATCAGCGCTGTCTCTCCCCTGTGGCAAGTCTGCTTGGTTCTACCTTTCAGCTGTCCTCTCTAGGTCAGCGACCCCCCTGCAACATTACCCCCTCCCCACATCCAAAACATTCACTCCCTCTCTCTCTCACTCTCCTTCTCTTTCTCCCTCTTTCTCCCCCATCTTTCTCTTTTTGCCTTTCTCAATCCCCCCCTTCTCTCTCTCTGTTTTTCTCTTCTCTACCCCCTCTTTTCTCTCTTTCTGTCTCTGTGTCTGTGCCCCCCCCACACATTTCCCTTCATTGCATTGGCCTTTAGGAAGTGTGCACAGAAAACTGACTGGCCGATAATACCGCGCTGTGCTGTGAATATTTCATACGGCATTAGAATCCCAAATCTTTCAAGTGACCTTACCACTGAAATGGAAAAGTAACAGGATTTGAAATGGAAATGATGAGTGGGCGACGTTGTCTGCTGCGATGTGGGGCTGTTCGTTCTATTTGAAAGGTGTTGCAGCTTCAGGATTGTGTTTTGTGTTTTTCTTTTTTAACCTAACCGTACCAATGAGGATGGACATTAAGCCCAGCAGTGCTGCTTATCTTTATGAAACGCGCATCCTTAAAGCAGACGCGCGTTGCAGATTTTCTTCTGGTCTGAGAGGGTCTTATGCCAGCTCACAACGTGGTATGTGTGTTGCACCCTGTTTTTGATAGTCCTCTAATGGTGGTACAAGCCTTCCCACTGACCACGTGTACATTTTTTAAGACATGCACGTTGGTTCTTGAACTTGTTCCTCGGATTGTGACTTGAATGGGTCACGTCGTGGTCACCCCAACATTGAGTAATAAAAGTCTGCACACATCAGTGGCCATCATCGGTGATGACCAACTTCAGCTGAATAAGCTCATTACAGATTCCAAATGAAACCAAAAACACTTTTTTGACAGTTTTGAAACCGATTATTAAACACACACACACACACACACACACACAATTTCTTCTCTCTAAGTAAAATTACACTAAAGGATCAGCATTTATGTTTACAGGATTTGGCCTTTGTGCTGAGATGTTTAACAAGATGAGTACTTTAAAGAAATTACATTTGCCTGATCCTGATCCAATTAACATGGTTGAGCACTTTTATAAACAGCATTCTTTTGTTTTTTCTCTACATGTTTTTAGATGTTGTAGTGTTAACCACTTTCAAATATTAAATAGTGCTCAATTAGGCATACTTTAATGTTGTAGCCTACATTTGTTGAAGTAATAATAATGAAGCACATGGTTTGACACAGGAGACTTTGTGACTTTGTGGAAAGCAGTTGGTGGGAGGAACTAATCTGATATCTCAAAGACAAGATGGCTCAGTGCTAATTGCAGGAAAACATGAGCAAAGTTGAGTTTTAGACAATAGCTGAGAAGACGGCTAGTTTAATTACACGAAAAGAGGAAGATTGTTGAGTACTAGAAGATGGAGGAAGGATGGAGGAGACAGCTGAGTTTTTATTACAGCAGAAGAGGAGGTCATCCTTTTGGGTAGATGTAAGACTGCACAGTCGAGGCCTGTTGTTCATAAAACATCAGGTAAGTGTTGCTCTTCCTTGTAGCTCAGACATCGAAGTGTGGCGGAGAATGGCAACAAACATGTCCAGGTGTAGTTGTGGGCTACTGCATTTCCCCAGGCCACATGCAGCTTGTGCCAGGTCCTGGTTGCCAGGTGATGTCTCTTTACACGGCTACCTGTTCTGTTTCTGGACTATGGCCCCAGAAACCGCCCTCACCAGTTAAACTCGATTCATCACAAGAGACAGATGCTCGGAGCAGCGGCTTCAGAAGTGAGCCGCTGGCCTCAGTGTGTGAAGGGAGAGACTAGGGGGAGTGCGGAGTGTGTGGGAATGTAATGCAACTTATCCAACTGATATACTGTGTAAGAATGTGTAAAATCTGCTTTCTTAATCCCAGAAGGGAAGCTGCTTTGCATATAGTAGCAGACATAAAAAAGCAAACTAACCAACATGAAAACATAATGTACTGCAAGTGTTCAAAATGAATCTGTAAATATAAAAAGAATTAAATTAGCAGGGAATGGGCTGTACACTGGAGTATGCACTATGTCATAGTTCAATTATGCATTAACCTGCCATTAACCTAATGCACATAACACAATGAAATTCTGTCTTATAAATGTTTTTGACTGACTGCTTGTTCTGCATGCCACTATTAGCTACTTACAAACCGTTTCTGAACACATCAACGGTTAGGCTTTGCTTCGGGGTAGTAAACATATGTTTATCAGTTGCAGGCTTTTATTTATTCAAATTAAGTCTTCCAAAAATAATCTATGCAGAATTGCTAAACAAACAGAATAAGCAGCTGATAATGACTGCAGTCAGTTTTACTACGCTGAGGCTGACTGTGAATTTCCCAATGAGCTACAAACCCTTCGTGTCAGTCAGTGAACGACCCCCATGTCCGTATGATGGTTAAGATAAATTATTGTAAAAAATAGCCCTGGTGGTCAAACAAGTCTTAGCAGGAGCTCAGGTCCAACTCCAGTCCAGCAGAACATTTTTAAAAAGATCGCTTTAGAATTACATAGTGTATATGTAGATATATACCTCAGCTACAGAGCTGCTTGCTTTGAATAGAGGAAAAGCTTTTTTTCCCACTCTTTAAAAAAAATTCCAACCATTACTTGAGTTAAATTGCAGGTATTGCTCAAAGGCTAACAATAGAAGACAACAAGATTTCAAAAAGCCATGTTGGGTGGGGTTGCTGAGATCCGTCAGCCAGTGCCTGATTAACCAACAGGAAGTATGCTGAAGCTGTAACTGACAGACAGCACACAGTAATCCAACATGATAGCTTTGCAGCTGTCTGAGAATCTTAAGCATGCAGTTAACTCAGAAAAGCACATTTTGTTTTTTCTGTAAAATGAGTCTGCCCACAGGTGGCACTGTTGAGCTGCTGCGATATAAGTAATGGTCCAGCTTTTAACGCACATCTAGAGGAGTGATGCTCAGAGACTGCTATTTATGTGTTTGCAAATTGTGTATATCCAGCCTTAGAAATGTTTAAGATGTGAGGCACAGTGCCCTATGATGCACGAGTAAAGCATGTGAAGGGTATTCCCAAACGCAGTGGCACCCGTGACCACGCTGAGCAGCTGTGTGAATGGGTTCAAAGTTTGGCTGCTCCGATAGAAGTTATTCTTCAGTTTTTCACCTGCGTCGTCTCTTACATTTATGTTTGTTTTTGCCAGAATCCCTTCTCCTCACACAGCTGCTGTTTATCACAGTAAAGGTATAACAGGCTTTTTCTCATTTGAATGTAAATCCTGATATAACGGCCTTCACTAATGACCGCTCCCCTCTGCAAGCGGCACACAATATTGTTAAGTGACGAGCCCTAGCTGCCTGCCTTCTTTAGACGCAACAGAGGGTAGTTTCAGTATTGTCAATGTAATATGCAAGATTATGTTGGTATTTTTGTTTATTTTTTAGCCTGCGGCACTATTGTACATAAGAAATGGCAGGTTTGGCATCTGAAGTGAAAAACAGAAACATTATTTTTGTTTTGCCAATGTTGACATTTTGTGTTTCAGTTATGAAAATAACCTCTGGAAATAAACCACATCACTGATTTTTGCATTGCTGTACTATAGATGAAAGTGGAAGGCACCGTGTTAAAAACGTTCTGTAAAAATATAAATTAAAAATGAAAATCTAGCTAGCATCATATTGCTCTTGTTTTAAGTGTAGGTGATTGACCTGAGATCTTTTGCATGGTCTTCTTGGTAGGACATACTCAATGAACTGGACAACCTGGAGTCATGTGACCTGGATGAAGATGACCTCATGCTTGATGCGGACCTCCTGGAGGATGGTTCCCTGCACAGTGGTGAGTGTGTTTTCCTGCGACACGCTGCCTCAGAGTAACTCCTCAATTCCTCAGATGTATCAAAAACCAGGAACTGAGCACACTGATGGCTGTTAAACGGGGACTCACATGGTCTGGTCTCTCACATTAGCACTGCAAACAGACCGTATGTGTCAGTGGGGAGAATGCTGGGTTTTTGGCTCCCCCCTGGAAGAAGTCCTTGTCCCGGTACATGAACACAGAAGACCTTGCTCATGCAAAGTGCTTGTGTTTCACAGTCCAGTACAATGCTGTTGGGGGGGGGGTTCCCTCCCAGTCCCCCTGGGCTCTCCAGACTGAAACTCTGTAGAAACGTGCCGGCAGTACAGATTCCCACATTATCCCATTTCACGGCTAGATGGAGAAAACACGGCGCAGCGGAAGAGCGTGGCTGTGTCGACATGCATGCATCCGCTGGGTCAACACATGCGTCAGTTTTCCTGCGACTGTACTGCCGAGGAATGCGAGATGTGGCAGTGTCCCCTCCTCCTCCTGTTTGGAGGAAAATTCTCACAGTATTTATAGTAGTTAGTATCCAGGGCAGTCTGCCAGGAAGAGGGGGATATGGGTTAGTGGGGGGGTCCTCTTGTAGCCAGCAGAAGCCAGGCTGAGTTTGGGCGGATGGAGGGGGGGGGTCTAGGGGCTCCTTCACCCGTGACACTCCTCCAGTCAGCCAAGCAAGCAGGAAGAGGACAGGCGTGACTGCTGCCCCCCCCCCCCTCACTCCCTCCCTCTCCTGCTCACTTCCATGACAGAAAAGGTCCAAACACAAACACTCCCCGCCCGGCCACTGCGGCCAGCCCCCGCAGCCTGACACAAGGCGGGGAACTTGGGGAACTTTGGCCAATGTGTTTTCCATCCGTCTCTTCTTACTCTGCTTGTTAAACTTTTTTTGTCGCTGATGGAAAGTCATAGGATCAGCAACTTTACAAACATAAGAGAAGCAGAAGGAATGTAACAGGTTGGTTTGAAGTTCCTTCTCTGTCTTGTAGTCCAGATTTCAGGAAAGGACACACATACCTTTTGAGTAGTTTTGTGTTTTGCCTAGTGATGTTGAAGTTTCTATTGCTTTACCGTGCTCAGTTAACGGAGGAACCCGACTGACAGTTTTGTTAGTTGAACAACTACGTGTCATTCTCAGGGTTTCTTGCGGTTATCATTTTGTTCTGGTTTTGGATAATTTCTGCCTTGCCACGTACTTGAGTGCCTCTAGGCACTGTGATTTTTATTTTTTTTCCTGCGCTCTCTGTGTGTGGTTTTGCTTGCTGTAAATTAGGCTACTGTGCATGGAAATTACTGGCTCTCTCCTTTGTACACCGCTGAGGCTCAGAGAAGGACAAAGGCCCGTTTTGTGTCCTGGAATTGATGCCTTGCCTTGTCCTGCTATGTCACGGTGCCTGTTGCGAATGCAGCAGTTCCGGCTCTCTGTAACGCCAGAGGTGAAGGCACAGGAGGATTATGGGGGATTATGAAGGACTGTAGCCCTTCAATGTACACGGTTCTGATCTGAGCATTTAGCATGCCCTGTCTCTCATACTTACTTTTTTAAAATTTACAACATTGTCAGAGGTTCTTGTTTTTCTTTTCATTTTCCTTGTTGTTGTTGTTATTATTGTTATTGTTGTTGTTTTTACTTGCCTAAATGTCTCAGAATATGCATGTTTTACCAGTTGAAGCAGTAGGACATTTTTTAGAACAGTTCAGATAAAACAGTTTGACCCTTTGGGTTCAAGACCAGTCCTGTCCTAGGATGTGATCTGGTAATCAGATTAATCAATGTGGATCATCAGTAACCCTTCCATCCTTTACTAAGAAAATGATTTATATGTGATTTAATTATATACTCTTCAGGTCACTTTCCATTGACATTTAAGAACTGTAGGTTAACCGTTTTATAACAATCTCTCTCAGTTCATGTAAAATTTGATCACAAGAGCAGGCCCTTAACACCATTTATCTGTGGGCTCTCGACTTTGCAACTGCTGCTATCCAAAAGAGATCTTCCTTGAAGTATGTTTTTCCAGCTGGATGTTTCACTGTAGGCTCTAGAAATGAAACCACAGGTCACAAGTCCAGTGTACTGATCCTGTCCATATGCACGTTTGCCTTTGAGTTCATTGTGAATCCAGGCTTCTGACAGAAAGCATTCTCAAAACAGACGCCGATGAGATGTCACATTTTGAGCGCTCGGAGAGAGGGGGCAGGCAGGGACACTGGCGGAGGAGGCCGCACCGCTGGACTGGGCACGACCATTTCCAGAACGACAACAGGTGAGCTGTGTCCTGTGTGTTCTTTTGGTTTTTACAGTGGAAAAGAATGATTCCTGTCTCCCAGTTCAAGCAAAATTTCTCAGGCGACTCTCTTAATACTGCTCCAGTGGGTTTTTATCATATCTGGAATGCATGTAAACTAGTAGGTTTTGGCAGTGAGAGATGATCAGTTTGGCAGTTAGCTTTCATTTACACCTTGGTCAAGGCTAACAAACATAACGCTGTTCCGGTGTTTCCTGACATGCTTGTTTTCTTGGCTCTTGTTTTTTTTTATACCAATGGACAGTCGTTATGTCTTGCCAGTCTAGTTCATTTGTATAGCACCAGGGTCCGGTGGTTTATCCTTATCCAGTTTATTATGTAAAATTATTTGGTGTGATTCCATTTCTGGAAGCCTGGGCCTTCTCACATGTGGAGAACATGGAGGTGGAGCGTGAGGTCCTGTACCTGGTGGACGTGTGACTCGTACTGTGCTTCTCTCTTCCTGGCTCCGTGAAGAAGTGGCGTCTTCCAGTCCCTGGATGGCTACCCTGGGCCTGGCATGGGTCGTGCTGGATCCCACCCGCCGAAGCAGGGCCTGCGACCCGAGGGCTGCATGGTGGAGCTGGACGAGGCCACGCTCAGACACATGGCCCAGGACTGCTCCTCTGTCAAGGATGAGCTGCTCAGGCTGAAGAACCTGCTGCAGGTTAGAGACCCTTCTGCTCACGCTGGTGCACGTTCATTTGGTCACGCGTGTGTCTGAGCTGACGCCTTTGTCTGTGGTTGTGTCTGAGCTGACGCCTTTGTCAGTGTTGTCTGTACACTGTAACACCAGGCAGTTAAATCTTGCAGCCCCATCTCACACCCCCTCATTTTGTTTTGCTCTGGATGTTCTAGACTCCCCTGGTAAACCAAATGTGATGGATACAAATGGTAGAATCATTTTTAAGAACGGTTTGAACCACCCCAGAATAAAGGAGACAATAGCTTTTGGTGTACACATAATTTTTGCTGTTATTTTTAGCATCAACAGTGTACATATTCCTGTGTGAAATTTTCCTTTTATTGGTTGCAATGAACTTCACTGCATGTTGAATTTGAGCAGTAACTAAATGAGACCTAAGAGAATGTGTGCTGAGTAACTTGAGTTAACACAATATGGTCTTCATAACACAGCACACAGCTACATTTTAAGAGGTTGTGTTCCCTACAAAACACTATTTTAATTTGTTTGTTTTGCCTGAATTCCAAACGTAAGCTGCGGAACACAAAGACATCATGTTAAGTACAAAAAGCAGCTGTGGCAGAGCTCCAGGTGACGTGGTCCTTTTACTTGTGTCAGGAGGGTTAAGGCACTCCGCATTAGTAAAAGGTTAGGCTGCATTTTCTGAGCGACTGCAACCTCTATTCTGGCTCAAGCTCAGCTGCCAGAAGTCTATGAGAATTGCTGCAGTACTTTCTGCCTTAACAGCCCCTTTCCTCCTGTCTACCTTTACCATGTTCACATCTAAACAAAGGATGGGTTGAAAAGGTCTGCTAAATTTGCAGCTATGTCCCAAAACACCTTTCTTGTTTCTGAGAGTCTTTGGGTACTTTCTCAGCTAAATGTGTCTGCACCTCTTCACTGTGCCACTTGTAGTGGTACTTGTTAAATAACTCAGATGTGAGTTTTAATAAAGTAAAAACATCTTAAAACCACTGGCAGCTAAATCAGTTGAACAGCACCATCACTGACCACTCTAGCCTGACAAAAACGGTGACACAACTCTACACAATAGGAGCCCAGTGTTTAGACATGGAGTTTGTATTATTATATGAATTTATCTGATTATGTTGGTAATAATGTAGTTTATTTGTTGGTAGAGAGTGGCATTGTTTTTTTATATACCTGCTAAATTTGCACATGCATACTAGAATGCACGTTTCCTTTCTCACCTATCCTTCCAAGCAATGGCACGGTTTTTTACTCACAAGTGGGGACAATGTCTATATAACTGGGGGGGACCTGGCCCCCCAGCCATCTGTGCCCCTGCTTCCAAGTTGTCTTGTATTTTCTATTTAGACTAAACAATCAACTCCATGTCAATGTGGCAGTTGTAGTGTTATTTTGTTTTGTTAAATAATAACTCGGAGGCATATTTAAATATAATTACTTTTAATAAAGTAAAAAATACAACATAACACCAGCAGCTACTGGTAACTCAATTGAACCATACTATTACTAGCCGCTCTGCCTCTGTTCTTGGACTTCTCCTGAAGCCGAATATTGCTGCGCACTCCTAATAAAATTGTGCTGTCTAAACACAACCGTTTTGCATACTTTCCATTTTGAACAGAATTTAAAGTAAAACAAAAAAGTACACTGTCCACTCACATAAGCCACGTGCACTCCAGATGCAGAAACGCCATAGCCAATCAAACCACTGTGATGTGGTTGAGGTCTGCCCCTGCTTTCAGCCATACAATTGTTGCAAGAGGGTGTGTGTACCCCTGGCCAGCCCACCAATTTGTGCAAATGTGAACCCAGTATTAGATATGTCCTCCTTGAAGCTGAACACTGATTGGCTGGGTAGCTGTCTATGACAGGGGTGGAGCCTCCTCTCTCTGATTGATGGCCCAGCACAGTCCAGTCCTATGGATCTGCTTGGTCTCCCTGTGCTGTGACTTGTTGTTGAAACTTGATCACCGTGTGACCTCACACCATACTGCTCATATGAGGGAGGGCTTCTAGTGAGTGTAAGACGGAGGAGGTAACATCTCAAATCGACATGGTCCTACTGCCTCTGGGTTCCAAACCCTGGGAAACTGTTTACTCAGGGCCAATTTGAAAACTGGAAAGTTTTATAGGTCATAAAACTGTCAAGCAATGTTGGGTTTAACCAAAGTAAGGTAATTTTATGAAGGAAAAAAATATCTGATACTCTAATTCATTACAAGGGATTGTATTTTCTCTCCTTGGAGAACTTTGATGTTTTTAGTGATTTATCATCGCTGATATTGTTTTTAGTAAACTTGCTGTGACCGCTACATTGTTAAGGCTACAGTATGGCCCGTGACATGCAGTGCCCTGTACATCTTCACTTTATATAAGCTTTATCTCCAGTGAAATACCAGAACCTTATTTTTAGGGCTTCTACACAGAGGCCATGCTTGGGAACTGCTAACAATAGAGTATACCTGTACATTGCTGTTGTGGTTGTTGCGCTTGTTGTGGTTGTGGTTGTGGTTGTGGTTGTGGTT
Source organism: Chitala chitala (assembly GCA_025773905.1). NCBI lineage: Eukaryota > Metazoa > Chordata > Actinopteri > Osteoglossiformes > Notopteridae > Chitala > Chitala chitala. Next base: position 5,341,257 of record JABJVR010000052.1, on the reverse strand, counting down.
GTTGTGGTGATGGCGGTGGCATATAGATCCTTTGGGCAGTTGGTGCCAGTAGTAGTTTTCCAAAAAACCCTTGCACTGGTCCCTTGGTTACTTACACAAACCAGATAACATTGTGATCGGCAGTTCTAGGCCTTCTGCTCTGTAGTGTTTTCTGGTTTGTGTGTGACCTCAGCACTGGGCTCTGAGATTGCAGTCATTGTTTGCACAACAGGTAATCTTGCCCGGTGTGGTGGGCTGAAAATCGGTACCTGATTGAAAGGCGAGCTGAAAATCCATCAGGAAATCCAGCTTCGAGAGTCGGAGTTGTCATCCCGGAGGTGATGTGTCTAGCCGGTAATGGCGGCTCCATGTTGTCAGAGATGTTTCCTCTCGTCAGTGGACCTGGCTGCAGGTGGGCCTGGTACCAGACGTAGCCATTAGATTTCTCACGCAAAGAAAATGTCACCAAGAGCTGACAGACACACTTTAAGTTGTTCTGTGGATTTAGAATGATCATTACATTTGTGATACCTTCCGTAAGTCCCAGACTTTAATTACTTAACGAGTCTTCCATAATTTCCACCAGTTGATTGACCAGACATAAAACCTCAGCAGTAAAAGTTGCTGTACACCGAGTGTGTAGCTGAGCAAAAAACTGGTAAATGGCGTGAATGTATAGCACTCCATCGTGCTGTTAAACAGCAGCTGGTGTCTGAAGTGGCACATTAGTCGTCTGTACTTAGTGTCAAAGTGAAGTTGAAGTTAGAGAGGGTGCAAGAAGCATCCCTGTTCACTCACTGCTGATGTGCCCTAGTCGCGGTTGGGACTCGCGACGTTTCGGGCTGCGGTGTACGCTGTCCTTGTTTGGTTAAACAGCATGTGTTACAGAGCGGAGGGACATTATCTTCAGCTGTGAGTGTGCATACAGAACAGCAAAAGTGTCTTGGAGGTCTAAGAACACATGCACAGTGAGTTTGTGCTCACACATGTTTATTGGGCCATAACAAAATGAGAAAATGCTTTTTAATGGTGTAAATTACCCCGCGCATCCTTTGCTCTGCCTGAGATACTTTCCAGGAGAATGACAACATTTTTATGTGTTCTATTAATAAAACTTGTGAATCACTTATTACTATGAATAGCAGTTAGCACCCTTGCCTTTAACAATCGTGTCTGTCTAGCACATTTGTTGGTATTCGTCAGAGAGAAACTGTGCTGTTTTACTCTGCTTTTTATCCTTTTGCAGTTTTGTGTCACATGATATTTGGGACTATGGCATACATCATGTGCCTTTCTGTGGTAATAGGCTTTGTGTGTCTTTATTAGGTCAGCCAGTGAGCGATTTAACAAGCTTTAAGCTACCCTTTACCCTTCCTTTGCCACTAAGGTGTTCAATATTGTTAATACTCATAATTTTCTGTTTGGGCAATAGCTGAGTACCTGTCCAAATTGCTACTGTACTACTCTCTTGTTTCTACACATTTGAAATATTAGGGAATTCCCATAATTAATTACCCCTGCTGCCTTAGTCAAACATGCTGTAAGGTTGACTCTGATTCGGGGTCTATCAGATGACTGTGATCAGGGTTGCCTTTATTTTCGACCTCAGTTCTCAGGTCAGTAGAGTGTAAAGGGAGAGCTGTGCATTGCAGATTTACCTGGTTCAGGTAGAAAAGTGGGTGGTGCCATGTCCCTGTACCGACCAGGTGCCTGAAGCAGGCCGAAATTCCCAGAAGCTTGTGCTGGCTTGCCTGACCTCTACTCAGTCAGCCATGACTGATTAAATATTGAGGAGAAAGAGATTTAATGGTAACTTATTCAGTCTGCTGAGGGCTTATTTAAAGTGTGTTTGCATCAGGTTAAAAAAAATAAAATAAAAAAGGAGGTCAGTCCCAATGATAGAGGACCATCAGTGTGACTGGTACAAAGAGCAGTCTATATGTCAAAGCTGTCATCCCTGCATAACACCTCTGAGTGGGGGGGTCTTAAAACTAATACACAGCTTGTCGTTTGGACCCCATGCCTTCTGTAGTGTGAAAAATACACGTTGCGGAGGTGGCCATTTAGAGCTCCTACAGAGTGACTTGGAGGCGGTAACTTTCTGAAAACATTCTGGTTGCCCTTGCAGGGGGGCTTGCGACAGCCGGTTCGATGTGGGAACTGCAGGGCTACGTTCTCTTTGGATTTATGCGGCACCTTTTGGACTGCTCTGAGTTCAGTGTTCTTTTCAGCACACTTACTGTTCCACTGTCATCACGTTTAAGTCGCACAATAAGAGACTGAAGACATCATGTGAGCACTTTCTATTGGGCTATTTCAGTGAGTCCTGAGACGTGATAGTAGTTTGGTGTTGTTAAGTGTTTCTAGCTAGCGATAATATGAATTTTTAGGTTTTCAAAGTTCAGAGTTTGATATTACAGGCACATTTGCAGTGTAGTAGTTAAAGTTGGGGAGTGTACGGTTTGCTTAAAGAATTCAATTCATCAGCTGCGTATGGTTTAACATGAAACATGGTGATCCTACATGTATGCTTATATATGAAACAATTTGTACAAAGGTTTGACTACAAAAACAAACATTCTGAATGTATAAACAAAGGGTAGCGCTTTGCTGTTTTGTGTTGTGGCTGCAGAAAATAGTTAGTGATAACGTTATTTTAACGCTGTTTTATGCTGTTAAAATGATTTTAGCTCCTGCCTGAAGGTAGGAGGGGGTACAAGCATAATAATTTTAGGGGAATGTGCCAGTTCAGTAGCTGATAATTTGTCATATTCTGTACGTTTGAATCATATGTATTTTATATGTGTATGAATGGTTATTGAATACTGATACTTAATCCAGCAATGCAGCTAATTTAAAATGATCTGGGGAAGGAGACAGCATATGAAAACTCTATTTAAAGTGACCACCCAGGGTGGCTGGAGGGGGACTGAAAACAGTCCGTCTGACTTCAAATAATTCCACAAAAATAATCAGAGTTGGACTCATTGTACAGGGAATACTGTACTTTTTGCAGCAGGTCTTGGTGTGTGTGCATGCTTCTAGAACAGAGATCTTCAATTCTAGTCCTGGAGGGCCACAGTGGGTGCAGGTTTTTATTTCATCCAATTTCTCCTTTAAAGTTAAACATTATTGATGGTTTTGTACCACTAAGCTCACCAAGCTTTTTTTCTTCTTCTTTTTCTCCCCTGTTCCAACTTACTGGTGTTGCTTTTTAACATTATTTAACTTATGGTATATTTTTAATCTTTTAATCCATTTCTTGTTATTCACTGTAGTCATCTCCTGATTAAGCATTTTTGTCATTGGAACCTGTTTGTGCTTCTTATTATTGATTACAATTTGAACATACAGTAGTTAAATATTTGCATATAGTTTGAATTAAATTCCATGCTAAATTATCCAGATTTTCTACAGTTAGAGTGAGATTGTAATGTCTGATTTGTATTTTTTTTTAATTACAAATTTTGAAACATAAGAGTCAGTTTGAACACTCTTTATTGTAACTCTTATTTTCACTCAAATTAAGACAAATCAGGACAGACAGATGTAACAGTTCAGAAACAATGAAGATAATAATGTAACATATTTAGTGGTAGTGAAACTGTAGGAATGACTTAGTTGAAAGAAAAACCTGCATTCATCACAGCTCTTTAGGACTGTAATTGAACATCCATGTTCTAGAAAATCGAACCCTCAGCTGTCACTTGCACCATAGACAGCTTGGGTCCAAGATACCCCTGGATGATTGCACATCACATTGTCTAAGGTGAAGGTTCATTTCCTTGCAGGGGGTGCATGGTCTGTGTCTACATCACCAGTGCTGGGTTTTTCTTACCACTTTTATCTGATGGGTAGCTGCAGGCATTGCAGGCCTAACACGACCAAACAGAGGAAACTGAAGAATCCAGACTTTAGAACTGAGAAGAACCGAGAGTAATGCTATAGATGGCAGTGTCTGCTCAACAAATGCCTGAAGCACTCATTAAAAAGTCTGTTAGTTGGCACTGCAGGTCATTAATCATTAATCATCATAATTTATCTGATTGCTTTGTAATGGTGGGATGTGTGGGTTGTGGAAATAGCGACATGCTCTGCAGAACTGTGGCTGTAGAGTGTTGCTCAGACAGAAATAAGTCCCTTTTGGGGGAGTCGATGGAAACAAATAATCATATCTTTTTACATATGCTTAATTATTTATGTTTGAAATGTATCCCAATTCAGTAACGCTGTCTCCTCCGCTTTGCTCAGATGGAGGATGGAGTCATGATCCACAGCATACTGCCGTTAGATGCTATGAGCCCTGGTCCCAGCGAAGGCTCCAGTCCTTCAACACAGGTGAGGCTACTGAAGGATGGTGTGGCCCCAGAGCTTTGTGGTACCCCTCCCTGTTAGGGTGCCCTAGGCTCCACACACACGTTGGCTCCTCAGGCAGCCGCATGCTAGCACAACATGTCACACACGGGACCACCATCAGAGTTTCAGGCTTCTGTGAGGCCCCAGTAAAGCTACTGCCTTAAATGTGTTAATTTTTTTTTTTTTTTTTTTTTTTTTTTACATTTTGCTAATAAAGTTTTTAATAATAAAGTTAACACATTCAATTGCTTAATTAAAAATGTTTATTATAAGCAAGTGCATAGGTATATATGTGATATGAAAGTCATTGTCATTAATAATGTGGTTATGAGAAAATAAATTGGGGAGAATGAATGAGAAAACGTGTTAATTGTGCTTAAAGAGGAGCATATGTGCCCTTCAGGTGGAGGAGCTGATGAAGGAGGTACAAGAGCTCAAGGAGGAGTTGAGGAGTAAAGACTGGACAATCGCTCAACTGACGCAGCAGCTGGTGAGTCCCTGGAGCTCGCATCTGGAGCCTGTTCACCTGTCCACTTAGCGGCCGTGACAGAGGTCAGAGCACAGACAGGGTAACCCTGTGCCTCTGCTGTAAGTAGACTGCTTTAAGTGTCCATGTCTTTCCTCTCTTTCCTGTGCTATAAAACAGCGTGTTATTTTCACTAGCCTTGAGTGTTTGACCACAATCCACCTGAACTAAGACCTTTGTGCTTTTTTGCATTTTTGGTAATTCACAGAAACAACCCGGTCAGTGAGACTATTTACTTTTCACCTCTGACCTTTCTTACTGCAGTGCCGGTACATGTACACAGGCACACATGACATTCAGGTAATATTGGGACAAATGGCCCGTGCTGATACTATGGCTGCAAAAATGTCAAACGCGAGGCCTTTCACTATGACTGGTTATTCTGAGTCTGGGATCCAGGGAGGGCTGTCGACTGACACGCTGTCAGAATGGCACCGTGTCGAGCAACACCGGACCTAAACGATGCTTCCAACCTCGAAAAAGGTGCATAAAGCAATTCAGGAAGACACACAAGCAGACAGGCAGGAAGCTGTGTAATTTGTACGGGATAAATTTATGTGCCATAAATATTTTAAATGGAATCATGTTTGTGTAAGTGGTAATCCCCCGTCATTTTTGAACCCTAAATCTGACACGCTCCTTCAGAAGACCTCTTGATTCTCCTCTGTGTGTATTTTCAGCAGGAACATGTGCTTAACTAGGATTTCAGAGGTCTGCTCGGATTTAACTGCTAGCAGCAATGGGAGGTTGTGCTTATCCGTCACTTCAGAAGAAGGGCGCGGCACCTGAGGGGCGGTATCCTAAGACCATAGAACATGCCTCCCTCTCCAAAGCGCTAGGATTGTAAAGCCAGGTTCTGTCGGCTGTTAAAAACCTGCTCTATTTGCTTTGGCTCTTCCTTCGGCAAGGAAAGGTTGTACCTAGAGGTGCCCTCATTTGGACCAGCAGATTTTAAAGTCTCAGCAGGCTTGCCATTAGCTTGCTGCATTGAGGCAAGCTGGTGGGAGGTGGAACAGTACCCTCTGAAGGCTGTTGATAATTACTTCGTGCTTGATATGTTTTAAAAAGCCTTTCATCAGAGGAGCTTACAGTTCGCCCTCTTCTCTTGTGCAGTAATACGCAGCACTCAAAATAATGATGCTTCCCTGTATTTTAGGTGCCCTAATTGGCTGGATTTTTGCTGTCCAGTTACTGCCTGTGTTCTTTGGTGATAGGAGGAGTGTTAAAAAAAGGAGTGCAATGTATCTGAAGAATAAGAATCAGAGAATGAATATGCAATGTCCTAGGGCACACACTTGAAGCTGAACACACCCGGCGGCCTGTTTGAATTCATTTCTCTTCTCATCTTCCTTGCGCAGGCTGCTCGAGTGCCCCCGCCCCCGCCAAGGTGTCAGTGCCAGCAGAGGGCGCCAGGAGCAAGAGGAGAGAGACGCACGCAGAGCTATGACAAGGGCACGCAGACGCCATGGAGAGGACAGCCTGTGAGTTCTGGTTCCACATCCCGTCTCCTTCGCTCAGTCCGTAGCGCCTGATGTGTGAGATGAGTTGGCCTCCATTTTGGATTAAAGACCAGCAACAGAACAGGGAGAGAGCAGAGTCCATGTGTAATTCTTATTCTCTGGCAAAAATTATGTCGAGTAAATACATCCTACCATATTGGTGACATTGAAGTGTATGCTTACTATATAATTTGACTTGGATATATTGTAAAGGTTGAAACTGTATGAATTTATAGAATTTTTTTTTTACACAATTGATATGTTTATGAAACTGTCTTACTTTGGTGTACAATAACAGGGACCAGCAGATTTTTAGCGATGAATCTATGTCTAAAAACTTACACACAATGCAAACTGCAGTCACAGACCATAGTTGAAATGTAGCCTAGATTCTCCCACTGTCCTCTGGGAGGACTTGACCACGTGTAGGCCTGGTGAACACAGGTCTCTTAAAGGTTCTCTGAGTGTTGGTCTTATGAATATGGTTTGCTTAATGTCTTGAAAAGTTGGGTAAGAAGTCACTTGAAGCGGTGTCCTATATAAACATCTGATGGTGACCAAAAGGTGTCTTAAAAAGTCTGTCACCATAGCCACCCTACCAAAGCCCTGCTGCTATCTAGGACTCTGTTCTACCAACATCATCCAACATGGCTTCTGGCAGGAGAGAGACCTGAGGTACACTCAGATAAATAGGCTTTACTCGCTTAGTCTGAAAGCTCTCTTGGGGAAACTGCCCTGAAGTTTAAAAGAAAAAGCAGACACAAAATGTTTAAATCTCTCACTTCTCAGCTTGAGAAGTTTTGAAATTGTGGTTTTTTATCTAGCTTGCTCTGAGTTTTTATTCTCTAATAATAAAGGTTGGAAAAATTGCAGTGGACATAGGTTTTGAACAAAATACTAAGGATGGTGGTAAAAAAAAAAAAACAACAAAAGACATCAGTATTGTGTTCTGGAAAGGCTGTGCAGTTTGTTTACTAAGCAAATGCTGGACTGCTTTAAAGGCTAACACCTCTGCATTAACTCTCCTTTGTCTTGTCCTGTTTATTTAATCTCTCTTGCATGTTCCTGAACATTTGGCCAGGCTGGGATCAGCAAGGTAATGGTGTGGTACGGAGCTGGAAAACATGTTTGTCTGCTCTTGCTCTGGGGCCTGGATTTGCCGCCTCATTCGCTTAAGGGGGGGGGGGGGGTGGCGGCATAGAGGGGAGAATGGGTAAGCATTATCCCCATTCAAGGTGTAATATCTTACAGCTGCCAAAGACATTTTATGGATGCTATACACACCCCAACCCCCACCCCCCTGCCACACACACACGCTGTCAACTAGGATTCACAGTGCTTTAGCAAAAACACGTTCCTCCATTACACACTGATAAGTCACAAGAGAAATTCTTGCAGCTTCTCTTTCTCATTGAGAACCTTATCTTCCCCGAGTGCTTATGTAGGAAACTGGAGTCTTGTGCCTTCGGCATTCATTTTATATATGTTCCCGGAATTTCAGTGCTTTTTTGACAGTTTTGAGGGTGGGAGCAGTTGTGGGATTTTGCTTCAGTTGTTGCGAGGGTTGGGCGACCGGCCGGGGGGGGGGGGAATAAAAGAACAAAATAGAGAGCGTGTGATCGGGGCACACTCTTTTCTCTGCAGGCGGTGTCTTGCATTGCTCTGTGGTTCTGTTTGAGGCCTCTTCTCCTCTCCGCACCGACCTGCCGTGAGCCTGCTGACTTCAAAAGAATGTCAAGGAAAAGCAGGGCACGCCGTGGGTGTCTACACGTACCTCTTTTGGGTGATGTGTCTTCCACCAGGGTCTGTGGCCTCTGCAAACAGATTCTGGCAACAGACAGGTCGGCACGGGTAGTGTCTGTGCAGTCTCGGAGCCATCACATCCTTAGGTCACCAAGCCTGCTGCTCTGCCAGTCTGTTTGCCTCAGGAACAAGTCTTTTTTTCAACACTTTTAAATAAGCAAATACGTTTATGAACAAACTCTGGACTATGTGGTTGAAGCCATGCTGGTGAATTTGCTCAAAGTACAGCTAATTGAATGTACCAAACAAGGCTCCAGAGCACCCAAAAAGGACAAGTTTATGAATCCTTCTTGAAGGTTCCTGTTCTGGCCTAAGACAATGATGGCTCAGTTGACTTGTCCTCTACTGCACATGTTCAGAAGACTGCCATGCAGTTGAGATCATAATGGTGGGTAAACCAGTTCTGTGACCGACAATGTTGAAATCTTGAGGATGGAAACAGACAAATTCACAAAGTGTTGAGGAATCTAATGTAGAGATTCCTTTCAACAAAAACTAACTCCAGCTACTCAAACCTTTAAGGCTACTATTGCCAAATACATTAATGTATCTTAAACTAGGCTCAGCTTTAGCGATGTAATACAGTTGGCATGATAGGCAGCACAATTAGTCGAGCCTGAAGTCTTGAGTATGGACGCTCTGAATGAAGTGTTCAGAAAACCAATATGGTGCCCACAGTCTTTATTAGCCAACTGCTTATTGCCCCTTAAACTTAAGTAACTGCCAGGATGCAGTATGGTTATACATGATTTGCAAGTGTTCTATGTGCTGATTTGTGTCTTGCCATCTATGTAGCTCTGATTGTAGCTCTTCCCAGAGACAAGAGATTATTACCATAACGCGTTTGGTGTAGTGTGCAAAAGCAAATTTGCAGAAGGCTATAAAAGATGGCTGAAGGTCAAAGGGCTGTACTGCAGAGAAGCTCTGAAACACTGGTGAGGAGATGCTCTCCAACTGGTTAAACACTGTTGATGCTGTGACACCCCAGCTGGTGAAACACTGGTTAGGAGATGCTCCCCAGCTGGTGAAACACTGTTGAGACGCCGCAACAGCCCAGCTGGTGAAACACTGTTGACACGACGCGACAGCCCAGCTGGTGAAACACTGTTGACACGCCGCGACAGC
>JABJVR010000052.1:5315560-5331869 GCA_025773905.1 Chitala chitala | reverse complement strand
TGTGGTGGGTTGGCACCCTACCCTGGGTGTCCCCTGCCCTGTGCCCTATGTGTCCTGGGATGGGCTCCAGGCTTCCCACAACCCTGGATAGGGTGAAGCGGTATAGAAGATGACTGACATAACAAGGCACACTTCATTGCAGCGGGGGGATAATGTATAATGTCTCCGGTAGGAATGAAAAGAAGGTCATCTAAGATCAATTTTATCCGTGTATGTGTTTTGTAAACACCATGTACACATTAAAGAAAAAGCTAAGCTCTGCATGACATTACTTAATTCCTCACTAACATAACAGTGCTACAAATACAGCAATAGTAAATTCAGTAAAACACGTTTTAAAACAAAACCCAGACATGTATTGTATGAGCATATTTAACATGGTCAAATTCTTGCCAAATCCTTGTGTTGACTCCAGACGATGCCACTGTAATGTATCAGCCATTTGTCAGTTTGCGTGCATGCCTCTTTGACACAGAAGTTAACATATTGCTCACTAAGACAGTTTATCCATTAGCAGCCTTGTAAAAGTTTAAGTAACAGTAACAGGAATACAGTTGGCACGCTCAGTAATTAATGTTAAATGTCATTTGATCAATTGTCACAAACTTATTTTTCTGTGCATGTAAAATCTTGCACTTGGTTACTGAAAACTATAACAAAGAATACTTCTATGGTACCCTGTGGTGGGTTGGCGCCCCGCCCTGGGTGTCCCCTGCCCTGCACCCCATGTGTTCTGGAATGGGCTCCAGGCTTCCCCGCGACCCTCACCAGGACTAAGCGGTATAGAAGATGACTGACTCACTGACTGGCTGGCTGGCTGGCTGACTTCTATGGTAATTCAGATGTAGCTACCAGTTTTGCTTTTATTGTCCAATACTATTCACTAATGAAACGGATCTTTTAGTCACGCTCTGTTACATAAAGAGCTTCAGGCTGCTCCGCATGATGGACATTTTAACTGTTTAAACATTTGTTCCTGTAACTGTCTGACAGCTTTAAGATCCCGGAGTCACAGTTGTGAGGACGTGATAAGACGTGCCATTCTGCTTCCTTCTGGCTTTGGAAGAAGATGTGAGGTGGGTTGTCTGGTATTACTGACATTTCGTACCAGTAGATCGTTCAGGAAGGATACATTTTCTGATAGCCTCTTAGAGCAGAGTCACCTTGATGTTCAACACTCACAAATTCCCATCCAGGAAAAGCTTATGTCCACATCTGAAAGAATATAAAACAAATAAAACAGCACAAATTAAATAAATACAGCCACACTGGCATGTACATGACACAAACACCTTGTCATTTTGTTGTTTACATCACATTACATATAAAACATTTATGACAGAAGCGACTGTTTTTAAAATCGTTGCCTACGGTTTATTTTATGCTATAAACCATGTAGATACTGTTACGATTTTTGTAAGAGCTAAAAGTAATCCCTTCTGCATGTGCAAACAACGTATTATGGAAGGTGTGAAGAAAATGTCATGTAGGAAATAGGAGGTCTATTAATTATTCCATACATATCTTTTTTACACTTCAAAAAAATTTAAGTTTTATAGAATGCTGGGTGAAGCCAGTGATTCCTCAGGCCATAATTAATTATTAATTGAATAGATTTTATTGGAAAATCCATAAAAAATAGAATACCTATTACTAACTCTTGGTGAGCAATGAAGGTATAGGTCAAAGCCACGAAGAGAACATCCTGTGTTTGAGAGTGCTGTCCACTGTCCAATCTGCTGGCTCCAGGTGGTCACACCTGAGTTAAGTTGTGTTCCATTAAGCAGAGAGCAAGACGCATTTGGTAGACCTTTGCTGGTCTAACTCCACTGGTCCATCAAATAACAAAAGCGGAGTGCTGGCCATTTCTGTGTCCACAGACTGAAACAGTTGTCAGTTTTTCTTTTTTTAAAGTTTTTTTTTTTTTTTCCCCCTGAGGGAAAAAAAAAATAATTTTTTTTTTCTCTGCATTTAGCCCATCCCCTGGGGGAAGCAGTGAGTAGCCACATGCAGCACCCAGGGACCTAGTGTTTGGCTGGGCTGGGATTCAACCCAGGAGACTTCTGCATCCCAGCCTGATGTTCTACCCATCGATCCACCAGGACACTTTTGTTTAAGAGCTCACACAAAACAAGGAGTTTTGTTTCTCTTAGTATAATACACTGAGCCAGGTTGGTCCAGTCTTGCAGTACTCAGCAGTATTGCCTCGGACCTCTTGCAACGCCACACGTATGCCTCTGAAGTTGAGTATGTTACCCTCAGGCCTACATAGAGAGTCCAGTTCATAGCAGATGTGTGCAGCATTGTCCAGGATGCTTATGAGCTCTTCTGGAGCTTCATATTTGAATATTTTTGTACATTAGCTCTCACATATCAATACACTAACTATTGTTCAGCTAGTCAAGTACTGTTAAAATTTACCATGAAAACACACAAAAAGAAAACAGCCTGTCTGTAGCTATGTAACCTACACCCATTTCTATTAGTCACAAATGTTTGTGCTGGAGTAAACGTGTAATATTAGTCGATAAACTGCCTCCCCAGCATGATTCATCACACACTTTAGGCTGTTCCATTGACCCACCCTAATAAAAACTGAAAGAAATTAATTCATGCAGTGTGATTTTTATCTCGAGACACGTGTATTTCTGCTCAGTACTTGTCAAATTCTTCACTTGCTGTGTGTGCATCTTGATTCCAACACAATAACGGTGAGAGCTATGACAGTTTAATGCACATGGTGTGGAAATAAGGCTCTCCTAAGTTACAATTGACCTTTAGAAAAACACAGTTTATGCAGCATCAGTGTGACTGAGGGTGACTTGCTGTGACGCATATCAACATTCATTAAATAAGCAAAGAAATAAAAGAAAAATGCAGCTGCTGAATTGTACAAGTGGTCTTATGTTTATTTTTGTTTAATACAAAACAGAGTAGTTAACCAGCTATAGCTTTTGTTTGTTTTATTGTTTATATAAAATGTAAAAGTAGGACAAAGAGAAAGTGGAGAGAAGACATAATCATTCTGCACAGGAAGAGGCTGAATGCCAGGGGTGAAATTGGAGAACGGCAAAGGAAAATGTGCACAAACGTCTTATCTGGAAAGAGAAGCAGCAATGAAAACATAAAGCGAAATCATCAACAGCCTCAAGGTGGGAAAAACCGGTTAACAACTAAAACACATGCAGTCCCATGCTGTTGTGGCTGTTCTGCTTTCCCTTTTCACTGAGAATGTCAATGGAGCAGAAACAGGCTGTGGGAAGATCTAAACAGGAAACAATGAACATGTAGCATCCTGAGGCACTGTACCTAAGTCTTACTCCCCAGATGACTGATTGGGAGCATCCGCCGCCCCGCCCTCCACACAATATACTTCTGGGATCTCTTATTAAAAATTGGCTTGAAATCACTGTGATTTTACATTCGCAAAAGATTTCCAGAAAATGAAAAAAAGGTAATTAAGATGCATAATTTTTTGGACTTGGCATGGAGGGGTGTCTGTCGTGTGATGAATGCACAAGACAAGGTTGTCTTTCTCACTTGAGCGAATGTCTTTTTTTCACTTCTGCTGAGCTGCCCTTATTGAGGGGTCACATGACTGTAAAATTCATGGGCCAAACACAGCACAGAATAGGTAATAAAAGTAAATGTTCTGTATGGGGCAAAACAGGTGAAAGGACATGGTTCCACACCAACAACAAGGTCAGATAGTATGTGCCCATTCAAGCTGAGCTGGCAACATTTCGGAAATTGATAACACCTTTAAGTAATTCAATGTGCAATATTGAAAGGTGAAAGTATGAATCTTAAATAAAACAAGACGTTCTAAATGAAATGCAATGCAATGGCAGCTGAATCAAAATGTCAAAAACCTGAACAGAATGTAGACTAAACAAAATCATAAATTAGGAGGTCGTAAATAACGCACTTTCGTTCGTAACAAACGAAACCTTGGTTGTCATTGTTACTATGCTATCCCACTGATTAAAAAAAGACCTGCAGTAATGCTATTAATCATGACAGCAAACAGAACGATTTACAGCATGAAGCTACTCAGCAGCAGCAGTGCATGGAATGTCTGAACATGCTGGACAGCAAATTAATCTAAAGTACAGACTGCATTGTAGTGGGAGATGTAAGAAATATAAGGCAAGAGGAGTCACATTCCAGCATCAGCACCATCAACACAAGATAGGCAGAAAGGCTTGGAAAAGCTGCTTAGAATGAACTGCACTATGGCATATACTGTAGCTCAACAAGAAGGGAATGTAACAGTAGGTGGGGTAGCTTGGGTGGGGCGCTGCCAGAGGAATGACTTCAGGGGTCGACTGGCACGGCGGATGGAGCGGGTGCAAAAACCCAGATTCTGTGGGTTCAAGCTCACACGTGTTGCCCTGGCAACTGCAACAATGAACTTTCTGGAGTACTGCATTCCAAGGCTTCTGTTTGGATTGTATCTAGAGGCTTAGCCCCTCCCCCATCATCCTGCTCAGGACTTTAACTTTTTATTGAAACTCACATTATTATTATTATTATTATTATTATTATTATTATTATTATTATGTCCCCTGCCCTGTGCCCTATGTCTCCTGGGATGGGTCCAGGCTTCCTGCGACCCTTAAGAGGATGAAGCGGTTTGGGAAATGAACAAGTGTATTATCAACAACAAAGTAATAATTGTTATGTTTCTCTGTCTGAATGGGGATTCTGGACCACACACCTGCATATTCGTTAAACCCAAGTAATGCAATGACAATGTATAAAGACAATAATTGGCAGAACATAGAATGGAGAGACAATTAAGAGAACTTCTGTTCAACAAGCAGATTTACAAGAAGAAAAAAGTCACGTTGCTTTAAACCAAAGGATGATTGATTAGTCAATTACATAATACTAATGGCAGCATTTCCTTACGGTGTTGTTAAAGGTAGATTTTAATAACTTAATTTTCCCATAGTGTCATCTGGCGTGGACGTGAGAATGAATGAGAGAACTTGTTCTCCCATACACCTGTCAGTCTAAATTCCTCCACACAAGGGAGTCAGGTGTACCACCCTCTCTCATTATCCTATTCATTATCGGGCACAGCTGGTCCCCCAACATCGCCCTGGGCTCCTGCTGTCAGGCCTCTGACAATTACCATTATTCAAAACCTGCTTGAATGTCACAGCACCTTTTGAATTTGTCTTTATTAGAGCCTGTAACTCCCTGCTTCATATATTTATTCAATAAGTTATTATCAAGTAGCAGAAAGAAAAGTTTTGAGAAGCCAGTGCTCAGTTCTTTAGAAATGTAGATGGAGATGAGTCAGCCAAGCATGACTCTGAAAGACGTTTCTCTGTCTGTCTTTATGAATCTGAGGCACATCTTTTGTGCAGCAGGACGCACCATTGCAAGCTCAATGATAAAATGTAAAGGTCTGTTAGTGTTACAGACTTCTATAGGCCAAATGAGCAGCCTGTATGTCAAAGGGCCACAAAGTGCAACTGTACACAACTGCAGTAGCATGAAAAATTTAGTAACACAGAACTTTTATTTGTGAAAATTAAGTAATTTGTTAAAAAAGTCCACATGCAGTGGTCAGCACATATCAGTCTTCTTTACCACAAGCCAAAAATACAAATGATGCAAAATGGAAGAAACACATATTTCACACCTTTCAGACAAATATAGATCACCACAAACCTTCCGGGGATATAGTTTGCAATTCCAAATTTAAGAAAACTCACACTGGTTATATCTGGGCTCTAGACAACTCACGGAATAAAACAAACTTAATTAAGCTAACATTTATCACATTTTAAAATATATTTTGACATTTGTATTTTCACTTTTCATTTAAAATGAAACTCTTGCTGATGAAAAAATATAATTTCTGGTCCAGTTATAATGAATCCATTCATCCATTGCATAGCCATGTGTCGTGTATGGGATGCCTGGAGCGTAACCCAGGCAGGTTAGAGGGGCCAGGCAGGGATCACCCTGGATGGCACACCAACCTATTGCAAAGTTAAAACATTGCTGCTTATTTAGAGTTTAAGTACGGGTAGTCCATAAGCCAATAAGCATAAATAAAAGCATTCAGAACTGTAAGTGTTAGCCGAATGCATCCTGTCCAGGATATCACCTCTGCTGCAATCTAACTGCACTAATTAAGTGGCAGAAAGGACACCCAGCACAGAGGTAATCTCCCCTATTTGCATAACTTGTAGTTACAGAAATGTCTGTTGATGAAGGCAGCAAGTAAGTTAGCAAAGTAAAAGAAGATACATGAGATTTGTTTCCTTTCAACAGGTAAGCAGCTGTAGATTGTGGGAAACCAGTTATATCTCTGAGGATTCATGTTGTAGCCTTTGTGTCTGTGATTGGGAGACGTCCAGTTGTGCCACACGAGGAAAGTAGTCTTGTGACATTTTGCTGAACTCCAAGCTCAGAAATTGGCACGATGTGTATTTAGAATGCTCTGACAGCGGTCTAAAGAGCTTACCTCCTGCACACCCTCTGGCCCAAATGAAAGAGTTTCTGTGTCCAACTTATTAACAGCACACACTCGGACACTTGCTGATCCGAGCAATTTCTTTGCTTCTCTTTGCAAAGCAATCCATAGCTATTAAGGTTTTGTGAATAGTTGTCTGCCTATAGTTTGTGGTGGTTTTAATCCTCTTTTTCTCAGGCAGGGATTGACTTCCGAATTTGCTGCTGTTGAGACATTAGCAGCTTCTGTTGGCTTTATTTCTGGAGTTACTGCCTACAATTATACTGTCAGTTACCAGTGGAGTGAAACCTTTTACAACAAACAGGTTTATAACACTGGTCTTATAGCTAGAGGTTCCCACCACTTTAACGCTATTGTGTTTAATGTAAACATGTATTAAAGCTGGCGTTTCAAACCTGGAACTCACTCACATATTCACAGCAGTCCATTGTACTGTTGCAATACAGCCATAAGAAAAGACCCAAAACTTGGAAAGTGGTGCTAGGTATGATCCTAAGTGTGCAAGACTATTACAACATGTTTTCACCAGATGCTCTGCAATGTAACAGCTGCAAATTTTAACCATTCCTAATTGATGCTGCTGTAGTTAATATATCTAATATTCAGTTAAGGTGCCAAAAAGTAATAAAATTGTAAGGTTTATCACAGGTCACCAGCTTTACTTTATTAAAAAAATAAATACTTAACGAACAGAGGTATGAACATTGAACTAAATACACTAAAATACATGTATCTGGTTATGGTAAACAAATAGCTCCCAGAGATGTAATCTCCCAGTATTAGGAATGTATATAGTTCATTTTTGGTAGGGCAGGGCGGCACAATTTAAGAGTCAATTGCTCTCTGTCTGAAAGAAATGGCAAATGCTATTCTTTAGTTTGCTCCTTAATAAGACACAGAAGAGAATGATATTTAAAGGACAGGACTAACAAGGGCAGGTGACAGTCAGCATTGTGTGGAGTGAGAAAGGATGAATTTGTCTGAATCCCACCTTCCTATTAATAGAATCAATCATGGTGAACACACACATTCATCTGAAAACAACAGACTGACTCCCGTTCTCTTTCACAGGCACTGATTTAAGAAAAGTCAACTTGATGTAGGTGTAAGCACTAATTTTAGACCCCCCTCCTCCACCCACCTCCCGCACACATCAGACAAACTGAACATGATGTAATTGGTAAAACTGCAGTACCGTTACTGGAGTTATAATTATAGCTATAATTACAGGGGTCTAAATCTGAAATAATTTTACTAAATGCCTTCGGTGACCAGGTACTTAAGCCCTGCTGTCTAACTGTGTCCACTGCACATCTAATCAGATTGTGCTAACATGATAAAGCTCGTTAGGGTGCCTTCTGAAGGCATCTTATCTCAGAAATCATTTGTTGCTGCAAACATTGCAAATGAACTCTAACTTATAGTGACTGAAATTACTTTAAAAGGAAGGGAGTTCAATTTTTTTTTTTTAAGTTCTGCACCAAAGCTTCTGTCAGAGCCGTGTAGGTGCATAGCTAAGATCTAGGATGACAGTTTCTATAAGCCCAGGAGAATCTGATATTTAGTTAAATTGTGGGACGGGTGTAGTTGGAATTCATCCATAAATGCAAATGAGAAATCTTTCTCTTTTTTTTTGGAGTAACACAGCTGTGCTATTAGTTAGTAATATGAATATGTACATGACTGTTACACATTTGATTGCTTTCTGATTCTTTAAACTGCCCTTCAGATAGTTATCATTTTAATACTAATATTGCCGGAATCTCAGAGACACAGAGTAACCAACATCAATGAAGGAAATGCATCTGAGTAGAATTCCAAGGGCTAATAAATCAGTGTTTGTTATTACAGCCAGGAAGGAACAAAGTTTAATTGATCCCAGTGTTAAAGCTGTTATTATTCTAAGGGCTAGTAAGATTTATGATTTAATAAGCATGAATGAATAGGAAATGATTTACAGAAGGGACAGTTTTCCTGTAGGGCATAATTTTTCTTAGGAGCTGTAGTATTACAAGGTGTCTGTAATTTACAGTTATAGTCGTTCCAATTGTGTTTCATTTTTTATACCCATTTGTGAAATATATAAACAGTTGTTTTGAAATATGCTGATTACTCCATTGAATCATTGAAAATTTTGCATGAAGAACAGAGAAATTATAAAACCTTCATGTGATTGCTGTGAGTTTTATTGTATTGAAGGAGTGAGGTGTGAGGAATAGTGAGAAAAAAAGTGATTAGAGTAAACTGAGGAGTAAAGTGAGATTACTCAGAGGGAACAGGAGTAAGGAGTAAGGTGACAGTGCTCAGAGTGAACAGGAGTGAGAAGTAAGGTGAGAGTGCTCAGAGTGGAATGAAGAGTAAGGTGAGAGTGCTCAGAGTGAAGAGGAGTGAGTAAGGAGTAAGGTGAGAGTGCTCAGAGTGAAGAAGAGTGAGTCATAAGGTGAAAGTACTCAGAGTGAAGAGGAATGAGGAGTAAGGTGAGACTGCTCAGAGTGAAGAGAAGTGAGTTAGGAGTAAGGTGAGAGTGTTCAGAGTGAAGAGGAGTAAAGGGAAAATGCTCAGAGTGAAGAGAAGTGTGGCATATGTTACATATAGTGAAAACAATTTATGTACAATTCATTATTCATTTATGTATTCACAAATTGTTGTTTGTAACTGTTATTTTAAATGCACTTTTAGCTTCAAGTAATCTCTGTTTTATTGGAGAATTTTGGTTTATGTTCATTTATCCCACTCTGAAACACATCGCCTCTTGTGACTCTGAATTTTCTTTAACTTGGTGAGCAGAAAATAATATAAGAAGACAATTATTACTAAATCAAAGAAGTTGCAACAACAGAGTGAACTTCATTTTAAATTTAAACAGAATAAACTAAATACTATTCCAGTAATACCAAAACGTTAAGGCAGAATAACTGGTTCCATTTATAAAATGACAGAGAGAAGAATTGATAAAAGAACTTTGTTTAGTATTTAACAACTTGCCAGTTATTAAATTAGTACAGTTGAAATTATTTTTACAGTTATGCATTATTTTTGTGGCAGGCATCCAATCATATTTTTCCATCCATCCATTCACTTACCTACCTTAGCAAATGCAGGGTCGCGGGAAGCCTGGAGCCCATCCCAGGAAGCACAGGGCACAGGACAGGGGACACCCTGGGCGGGGCGCCAACCCACCACAGCCAGTCACATATTTATTATTTGGAAATATGCTTAGAAAGTCCATACAGACATATATATTTTTTCTTTATACAACAGCTGAAACACATTTATCCATTGCTTGAAAGCTTTAAATGGTCAGAGTGGCATGGATGATTTCCATATAGGTTACTTGTAAACAAACGTCCATCCATTCGTTTATCATTTCCCATCCCGGCAGCCTAGGGAGTAGGGCAGGGGACATCTTGGACGGGGACATGGTACCAAGCCATCACAGGACGTGCACACACATATGGCCAATTTGGATTGTTCAATGAACCTAACCAGGATGTCTTTGGCCTGAGGGAGGAAACCAAAAAACCTGGAAAAAACCCACATGAAAACAGGGAAAACATGCAACCTCCACAGATTCAAACAAGAAAGAAGAGTGCGACCTGCTGAGCCATCATGCTGCTCCGACTGTGTTACCGTATAACCCCAATGGACACAGATGTGGCAAATGGGTCTGTCACAATCAGCAAACAAGGGAGGGCAGCGCTGTGGCGGCCGGTGCCTGGCGGTGTAAACTGTCCCTCTACTCGAACGTCTCTTCGAGACAGTTTTTGCTGACAGATCCTTACAGTTGACTGCATATGCATGACGTCAAGAGAAACAAAGCAAGGCGCTCCAGAGTGACTGGCATCTTAACCTCGCAGGAAGCTGCTGCGTTGGTGGGATAGAAAAAAAAAAGCCTGAGATGCCTCTCCAGGACATTTTATTTTTCTGCATATTCCCACTTTCACCTGCTGGTAATTGGTATTGGTTTGGCTTGGCTGTCCTGAGGCACATTCCCTCTGTTATATAAATGTATTGTGATGACACACTTGTGTATATATATTACAACATAAGCATTAAAACTATTAATATGCTTTTAATGTAATACTCCCATTACCATGTCATGTTCATGAATAGCAAATGGGAATATTTTTTTAACCATTCAAAAGCTGTCATAAATTGAATGATATTTTGTCAAAATGTGATTTTAATTATTGGTGCATTCATATTAATACTTAATTTAAAAATATACTGCAAAGCACATAACTGACAATAATGGCTTTAGTTATGAATGTTGATCACATGGTGTCTATTTAAAACACAAACATAATCTTAAATCTAATTTTAAACACTCAAAACACATTCTCTTACACCTGTTGCCTATGTCCCGAAGTGAACGGTGATTTTTTCTTTTATTAAGTATGTGTCATGTTGTGCAGACATATAATACAATGGTAGTTCAAGCAAGGCGACTACTCTCACTATGTATAAAACCATAATGATATTAGCTGTAGACAGAACAGTCACTAATGGGAAAAGACACTCTTTTTCTTTGACCCATGGATATAAAGGTTACTGTTGCAAACAGATGAAGAATGATCGTATGCAAACCTTTCCCCCCATCTTGCTTTAATGAATAGGACAGATCCACTGAATTTCAAATATATACCTTTTATTAGTCAATGTTCCATTATGATCATCTGACAAAGTAAAACGAGAAACCCTGGCTCTTCCCTCTCTCAGTTAATATTGAAAATAATCAGATTATGGTGATACATGACCAGATGCTGTAAATATGTCTGTCCTCGGAGTGGTGCTGGTGCAAGGGTAGAAATTGGAAGAAAAAAAAAACATTTTGACTGCTATTAAATACAGAAAATAACAGTTTGCTGTGAACATCAAATTAATACCCAGAAGACAAATACGTTACAATCGCCCCAGCAAAATAATTTTCCCAAAAGTTCAAGAAGACGTGTGCAGTCAGAGTAGTTACCAACATGTCAGTATCCACTGGTATTAACACAATAATACCTACTGTAATAATAATTATTTCCATTCATTCATTCCATTAATTTATTATAATTTTTCCCAACTGCTCATCACCAGTTATGTTCTTTTTTTGTGGTGGTGGGACACAGCAGTACCTAAAGCAGGATACACCCTGGACAGCTATTCCTGCCCCATCTTGAAAACCCACTGCTATCAAAAGCCAAATATACAAAAAAGGCCAAATGATTAAACTGAACAATATGTGTCTGTTTTCGCAGCCGTGTTATAGGAGGTTTTATTTCACTTCATAATGAATTATATAAGTATCAAGTTTTGCATGTCTGCTTTGAAGAGTCATGTGTTCATCTTGTTCAGAAGGGGTACATTACTAAAAATTTGTTCGTATTTATTTAGATCATTCATGGCGATGGCATTACGTCCATAATTTAGTCCTAAAATAGAAATCTCACCTTGATTTGTAGATCAAAGCCCTTGATTTTGGACATTGTCAATTGTAATTCATAGCTGAGACAATTACTGGGAGCTTCAAGAAATGATAAATCACTACAGTCTGTTTTGATGACAAAGACATAATTTAAGATGAAGCAGTCATGAGATTTGAGATCAACAGTTATCAGAATATTACAAAAAGGAAAAATGGCAGTAAAACATCACTTCTTACTTATACATATGGGCACCTGCTCTTCTGAAAACGTTTCTTGTGATGAACTGCATGAAAAAGAGGCATTATTATATTAAACAAATAAAACAGTACATACACAGTAAACAAATATAACCAGTTTACTTTGTGAACAATTGGCAGTCTTGATTTCTAACACGGCTCATGTTATAGATCAGCGTTTTTTAAGGACTTTTTCGTTTTTTCCCAGAACTCGACCATGTCGCAATTCACTTTCTGTCCAGTATAAGAGTACATTCATTTCATTTTAAATCTTTAAGAGACATCTTTGAAGGTGGCACTTAGAAAACAATCACAAGTAATTTGCTTCTTTATTCATATAGAACAAAATTTACAAAGCCATTCAAACAGTCGTTTTTATAGTTTTTTCTTTTTTTAACTCAACTTCAAAAAGTGAGAATATTCAAAATACACTTTTGTACTGCACCGCCAGTCTCTTTTGTATTTACAGATATTTACAATAAAGTGTCTGTTTCATCTTTGTCCTTTAAACCTGTGTAAAAATCTTCACTCCTTCCGCTCTTTAAAACCAAATGCTGATTCGTTGTCCCCCAGTCCGCTTTACGCGGCAGCCGTGGCTGGACAGCGTCAGATGGACGTACCGTGCGTGAGCTCAATGCTTTCTGGGATGGGTCCTCTGGGCACTGATTGGTAGGACATTGGCATGGGCATCTTGACGGGACTCTGGCGAAAGAGGCCCCCGTTGGGTGATCTGTGTTTGCATGGGACGGAGGGTATGGTGGAGCTCCTGTGAGGATGAGAGAGGGGGAGGGTTCGCCCAGTGCCTTCGGCCAGCGTCCTGCCTACCCCAGGAGCCTGCTCCAGAAGGAAGGTGCTCACAGACAGCCCCGTGGCCGGGAAGCTCCGTCTGGGCTCCAGGGGCTGGCTGGCTGGCACGCTGCCGATGTCCAGCGCAGAGATCTCGATAGATGGGCCGGGGATCTGCTTGTGAGCCAGGTCCTCGTCCATAAGGCTGTTCAAACGGTGATGTACCTGCTCCAGGTTCACCTCCTTGTCCTACAACGTGACAGCGGGAAAAAGTAAGGAAAAACAGATAGACAGGCAGGCTGAAACCAGTGTCTCCAGTGGAGGTTTTTTACTATATATGTGTAAGACTTCAACACGTTTAAAAAAAAAAAAAAAAAGAAAATAAGCAAATAAATATATTTTTAAAAATCTCTTCCTGTGTTTCATACATATGAGCGTATGTGCTCTTTACATTTTAATTTTAACGTTAGTTTTATTTACACTTAAATCTGAACGGTACTTGTCATGTTACTTTCATCTCTGTAACAGGAAAAATAATTACATTTATATTCCAAATGTGAGCTGTCTGACTGTAATAAAGATATACTGTAAAGAGGAAATATATGATATATTCACATACTATGCCAATATAAATATAACTACAATTCTTTATGATAAAGTTTACTGCAGAGTTAAATAAAATTCAACTCTTAAATAGCACTCTTGAGCAATGGAGTATCAACTTCAAATGTAATATTGCCATTGTTCCAGTACAGTCTTTAATCAATCAAATTACATTTCGTTCTTACCACTTTTAACTGCAGTGTTAAACATGCAGGCATCAGTTCTACACTTCTGTTACATCACCTATATCCTGCTCACCTGTAACAGGTAATGTTCTGTCGTATACCAATCTTAACTCATAGAAACAACCAAAATTTTAATCTACATGCTTAATTTTGTGTACGTTTGAGGTTTGTTTGCAGAAGTAGCGCTTTGAGCCACATTGTTGTGAAAGGCACTATATAAAAATAAATTGAATTTAATTAAATTTAAGTATGGGGAAATGTATGAAGCCCTGGCAAAACTCCAAACTGCTGCTCCTCTCAGGTTGTAAGAGAATGAGAAACTGAGAGGAAGAGGGAGAAATGAGAGCCAAGGTAAGGCTAACAGACTTACCACAGGCCCCACACTGATTAAATGTCCCACCAACTCCTAGTTTACTACCAATTCAGACTAATGGTGTAGAAATTATGTGTGCAGAGCATGATGCTCATCAGTAACCACACCATAATCTTCCCAGCCCCTTAGTAAGATGGCAGATTTCACATTCATGATGGCAGCAAATGCACACTCTCAAACAAAAAATAGCATGCACACAGACAACAGTCAACATTTCAAAGCAGCTGCAGGGAATTAAGAGACTCGAGATGAATCGACGAGAAAAATCCCTGGCATTAGAGATGGACTTCAGTTTCGACATCGGCCGCACCCTTGTATCAACCCGTTAATGGGACAGACCTGGCTTCTGTGTTCGAGTGTGTGGGCTGACGACAGCACAGCAGTTATTTCATTTACCGCGTCGGCAGCGCCATGCACTGAGCAAACCAAACACTGGAGAGCATGGGTGGAACTGCGGGGTGAGATGGTCGAGAGGCTGCACGCGTCTTGGTGCGTGCGTGTGCGTGTATGCGTGTGCGTGCATGCGTGTGCGTGCATGTGCAAACCCCCTAGACCAGCTGTAGTGGTGCACTTCATATCCCGAGAGGTCTATCCTGACCTGTGTCAACAGCTTCTGCTTCATCCCAGTCTCTCTCTCTCTCTGTCCAAATGTCCTTCCTCCCTTGCGATGAAGCAGCAGTAATATCATTATATGTCAATGGGCCAGAAACCTTTGCCAGTCTGTAATCCTTAGTAACCTGCACAAGACCATAAAGAGCAATGAATGCAGAAATACGTCCTGACAGCGTCTCCGCATTGACATATAATTGCAATAAGACGCCCACAGGGAATTACTAGGGATTATGGACTGGTTTGACATCTGTGCTTCGTTTTGCTGTGATCATCCAGAGAGATCATCCAAGCATCTTCTTTTGCCCACACTTTAGTTTATGGATCCATGTTAATGTTTTATATATCTTTGGGTGGCATCAATAAAATGTTTTGATATGGACGTGTTTGAACCATGCATCATTACAAAGTCTTCAACTGGTGCTATGCAAAAATTCTATTGTATTTGTAAGAGTTTGCCTTCTGCATCTATTCTGTGTTCTCAAAGTGGAAATATAAACGCTTCCAATAACAGATTGACGCCGGTTCACAGAATAAAGCCACAAGGCCATTTATTGTCATTTCTTTTTTCTTTTCAAACAAGAGAAAATAAGAATAAAAAAGTCAGCAAAAGAAAATAACACCTTGTTAAGGATGCCGGCTTAGTGAGGAATAAAGCAAACAGCAGGCGGGTTGTAGAGAAATGAGTGCAGCGCTTGCCGGAGCACACCTATAACTGAGTGTAGTGGAGCTCGGCTAAGTCAGCGGCTGGATCCGTAAAGTAGAGTGTGGCAGTGTCCGCGACCCGCTCTGGCCTCCAGGCTCTGCGCTCGGTCACCTCTTTGGGCCGCTCCCGTTGGCACCGGTTGCCGCTCCACCACATCTCCAGGCCGGCCACCAGGCAGGCCAGCAGGAGGCCCGTGGCCAGGATGCAGAAGACTCCGGCGAAGCTATGCAGGCGCAGTGCCCGTCCCTCAGGTGGCGAGCTCGCCTGGCTGTCCAGGTGGCAGCGGCCTGCCCGAGGCCACCATTTCTGCTTCAGGATGTCCAGGTCCCCTTTCTCTTGGAGCTCCAGGATCCTTCAGCAAACAGGGCAGCACCGTGACAATGTGTCCTCGTCTGAGGCCTTCAGCAACACCCATGCCAATGTACCCTTACCTGTGGCACTCAAACACGGCGTGCAGTGCATGGAGTGCTAACACCTGGCATAAATTAAATGGAACGCATGACAGACATATCTCAGAATTGAACAATTACAGTATCTGTTTTAACTTTTTAACTCTTTCTGTGTAACTCTTTAAAATGTCATTTCTTAATTTATCATTAAGGTATATGTTAAAGTTACTTTGATCTAACTAGGACGTTTTAAAAGTTTCAAAGTGTAGTAACACAGAATCGTGTACTGTACATTAGATGCGCGACCAGCTCTTGATAAAAGTTAACCAACAGGATGTCAGATCATGTCACGCATCTTTAACACACTGTCAAATGCCACAGACTTTAAAAATACCTGACGTCACATCTGCTTTACCATACTGCATGCTTAGGCCTGCGAAATCTACACACTGCTCACACGTACCCTGCTGCATGCTCAGGCCTGCTAAATCTACACATTCTTCACACGTACCCTG
>JABJVR010000052.1:5293808-5315460 GCA_025773905.1 Chitala chitala | reverse complement strand
TGCTAAATCTACACACTGCTCACACGTACCCTGCTGCATGCTCAGGCCTGCTAAATCTACACATTCTTCACACGTACCCTGCTGCATGCTTAGGCCTGCTAAATCTACACACTGCTCACACGTACCCTGCTGCA
Source organism: Chitala chitala (assembly GCA_025773905.1). Lineage (NCBI taxonomy): Eukaryota > Metazoa > Chordata > Actinopteri > Osteoglossiformes > Notopteridae > Chitala > Chitala chitala. The sequence goes on along the minus strand of JABJVR010000052.1, from coordinate 5,315,326 downwards.
TGCTCAGGCCTGCTAAATCTACACATTCTTCACACGTACACACGTACAACATGTTTTTTTTCCAAATCTTATGCAACGCTAAGTCTTTAGTTTCTGTGGGAGAAAGAAAAGATTTTAGCATAAAAATCCCAAGAGGGAGTAAAAAGAACAGTTGACAAACCTGATAGATAATTACCAGAGAGAAGTCTCACCACCTGTGCTGAAAATTACAGCTAATTACTACTTGTATGTGGGAAGATAGATTTCACAGTAATTTATCCTCATTTTCCAAAAGAAAGAAGTCTTAAGTAAATGCTATTTAAAACACAAAGGAGAAACTACATTGTGCAGTACAAATCTTTCTTTAGATTTCGTAAAATTTTTTATGAAATGCTTTAACCATAACTTTGTTATTGTAAATACATTACATTGTACAGGTGAAGCGGGGGGGATGCTGTATATGTTACTAATAATGCAATTCAGTTTAGTGTTTGTTTAGCCATTTGTAATCAAGATTATTAGGGACAGCACTCAAGGGGAAAAAAACAATTTTCTCATAAAAAAATCATACTTCAGTCTTATTTCCTGTCCATTGACTTTTGAGTTACGACCAGCTGGGACATAAGTGTTTTTTTTTTCTTTAGCAAATACCAAGGGTGCAACCAATGAACAATAAGAATTTAAACACCACACGACTGCCATTATTTTGTAACTCCTTAGGAACAATTTCATCAACGATTTTTGTTTCATTTGCAAAAACAAATAAAAAAAAAACCAATATTAAGCATCCACTGCATTTAATTTAGATGGCCACATAGTGTATATAAGAGGAGAACCCGAGTGGGCGTGGCTGAGCGCATGGAGTGGATGTGGGGCGAAAGGGGGGGGGTGTGCTCACTTTTGGGAAAAGAGGTCTCTGTAGGGACTGCCGTGCTGTAGTGCGATGCCATAGCCTTTGCTGCTCACGCTGTTCCCGGTCACCGTGATGGCGCAGTCATCGTCAGTGAGGGCCGCGTACTCCACCACCGCCATGTCCCACAGGAAGGCGTACTGCTCCTCCTTGGCCTGCTCAGGAAAGGGTGATTGGACAGGAAAGGCAGCCCTCAGCAACAGTTCTTAGCACCAGATTATTTACAGCGTCATGCACAAGTCAATAAATCAGGTTATAATTTACTGCCTTCTCGCTGTCATTCTCTGTCATTACCTGACACTGATCAGACCGCATACTGCGTATTCAGTCACACTGACATTTTCATACTGTTAAGTCTGTTCTAACAGTAATGATGAATGTTCTATTCATGAGTTTATACTTATATGTGCTTTGCATTTCTGTGTAGATCTGACTGTCGCTTTAAGATATTGCACTAGACTGTTCATTTTTCCTCAGCCTTGAAGAGTCTGGCAGAAAAGAATGAGCCATGGACAATCCTATAACCCATTAATCCCTTCCATTATTTTAACAATGGAGAGGACATGAAAGAACTTCAGAGGAAATGTGGTCCTCCTATACGCTTGACAGAGGTGAAGAAATGCAATGAGAACTGTGCTCTGCCTAATCCATCTTTTACCTTGTCCTTGGCTTACACATCATTGCAGAATGTTTAATTGCAATTAGCCTTCTGAATTGCTCATTTACGTCTAAATATTCAAACCTCTGTGGTTTCATAGCTCCTGAAATGCAGTGTATATCCCAATCCATGGCAACAGCCCAAAAGCTGTATTTGTAGCTACTGCATAATAGGGTGAAACTGATTAGTCCTACAGTAAGGTATGATGTTATAGTGCCATGTGGACAGCAGCCTAAATCTCAGACATAACAAGGATGTTTTCTAGGCTCTGAAAGTTGATGATCAAGGACCCAGAGCTCTTAGTCATGCCCACGCAGAATCTCTTCACGCTCAGTACAGGCAGGCCAGAAGGCTGAAGATGATTCCTCAGTATTAATGAAACAGTCGGGACAAAACTCACATGTAATGGATTTTGGTGTATTTGTTCGAAAAATGCAATGTTTGGATGATCCTTTGCACCAAAATCTCATCTTTCACACATTGTCTGTCAAACAGGATTTGGTCAAACCATTACTTAGTTTTTATTTTGTACCCGCAGATACTGCATCTTACAATTTCACATTTTTCCATTTTGCAGAGGTTACAGCTTGCTGATGTGTGGCGAATTCCTAGCTCTAAAATAAAGCGGCTTCCCAGGAATGAGACCTGTTGTTTTACAAGATGATCAGTGCTGAACCCTGCCGCAGGGTGTAATTCTCATTCGGCGTGACAGAGCTGCTCTCCTGTCATACAGGGGCCATTTACGGTTGCAAGTTCTCATTCCCACTTTCTCCTTCTAACACCCATCCAGCTCTCACATAAGGACATGTTAACGTCTACCGTTTCATTTACAGATTTATCCACTTTCTGTGTGAATTTACACTACACATACACACACAAACACACATATATATATGTGAATAACCTTATCCCTGACTTTATTTTGAAGCTACAGCATTGCATTCACATTGACAGCCAACTTTGTAAGTAGTTTGAGGAAAGTTTTTTTTATATTACCAGCAGTTAACATTTTTATAAAGACCCACTGATAATGGATTACAGGTTAAAATAAAGTCTTACGATGAAAATACTTAATAAACAAATGCTAATGCAATGACCTGTGCGATTGTAAAATGTTGACCTTTCAAACGCTGTAATCTTACACTCATATTTATAGGTATAATTATCTCACTGGATATGTCTTACGTAGCCTCAAGGAAATAAAAGGTGATACGCGGTCCTGCTTCTACTTTTCTCATGAATGTTCGCACAAGGAGCAAAAGACTGCAAGAAAAAAATGAGAACTATTCTCCAAAGATGTGTAGTTGTAGCAGCTGGTGGAAAAAAATACATGTATTATCCAGGAGTACTTATTTCTTACCATTTCACGCATACATTAAAAAGTCTGTGGAACACTCTGCCTGGTTGTGTACGGGATGTCAAATCGGTCTCAGTCTTTAAATCACTACTTCTTTGATTTAGCTTTTCCACAACAGTCTCCATAACCCGCTGTAATTGATGCTGCTGGCACTGCTGTACATGTCAGTGTATCTATGATATTTTGTTATGGGACTGTCTGCAGTCCTTCTCTATCCATATGTGTACCTGGTGTCCAACTGGGCACCATCTGAGTGGGATGCCTTGCTAGAGTCGTTGATACACAGAGTACCCCCCCCCCCCCAGATGGGACCTTCGCTCAAGTAATGCCCTGAGTCTGAAGAGAGCTGCTCCCACACCTGGAGCTCAGAAGGACTCCATAATGTTATTTACATTCATAGTCTCCATTTTCAACTGTGTATTCTGTAATGTTAGCGTGCCCAGGAGGGGCTGGGCAGCCAGTCAACCTTGGGCCCCAGAGGTTTTCTTTCTCCACACTGTGGAGTTTTTGGTTCCTCTCCTCCGTTGTTGTCTGGCTGTATCTTTACCTTTAAACCTCAATCATACACTTGCTGTTAATTCTGTAATATCTGTAATTTCTATCTGTGAAGCGCTTTGAGACGTTTTGAAAGGCACTATATCAAAATAAATTGAAATTGAAATAGAAATGTATACCGCCATCAACAACTGAATGTGTATTATCAGCTACGCCTCTGTATCAGCTGTTTAAAATTATGTTTGGAGTGAAATTTCCCTCAAGCGTCTGCCAGACAGCTCCCACATAAAGTGCCATGCGTTCTCAAAGCTTGTTTTCCTTACACTCATGACATCTTTAAAAAAAATCTAGTTTCCCATGAAAGCAACAGTACAACAATTTTTGTATTTTCTTAGCAGTTCATGGTGTTTATGTGTACTATGTGTGCACCTTCTTCTGTGAATGCAACAGCGATTAATAAAGAGCATATACTTCATCTCTCAGCCAAGAGCAAACAGGTTGTCTGAATGCTCATTATGTCTGCCAGCCAAAGGACTGTACTTTTAACTGCCACCTGATTCTTACCTCAATCACTAGGTGAAGTGAACAAATAAGTAAATACAGAAAAAATAGCTTAGAAGGACCTGTTACTTAATATGCCTTCTTATAGTGCACAAACCACTAAATGGGCTATATACCAATGAACATTAATTGCTACAATTTGTCTGAATGGGAGGCTACATTTTTAGATTAAGGAAAAACAGTAGTGGCATTAGTATCACAATACTTTACAATGAGTAGAAATATGCACACAAATGTCACAAACATTTTTTAAATTTCTTCCTCTATGAACAGACCATATCAATTACTCATAAATCTAATTAATACTTATCTTGTTTTCAGTTGCTTAATTCATCCACATTTTGCACATTCTGAATAGTTAATAATCAATTAAGTAGTTTTACTCATTATGCAATTCATTGCCAAATCGATTATTAATTATGAAATTTGAAACATAATGTCACTATAGATTGATGTTTACTTGTATTTGGAAAAACACTGCAACCGAACATAAAGGTCTTTCCAACAGCATTCACAGCTCAGCCAGTGCGGAACACAGGTACAGAGAGGTGTGTGCTGAGCTCAGAGAGAAGTGAGCTGACTAGGAGCTGTCACTTCACTGGCAATGCAGAGCCTGAATGAACGCGGCCCTATCAACGCTCATCTTTTGTTATAATCACTCTTTTCCTCTTTCATCACAAGCTTATGATGTGAAATTGGCGATACACAATGGGGCCCCCAGCACCACTGAGGCTGAAATGAAAACCTCACCATGTTATACAAAATTGTAATGATATTTACTCGTGGCAGAATACAGCTGCCAAAATGAATTAGTTTATGCAACCATGTGGCGGAAAGTTAAGGGAACTGTAAAAGTACATTTTTATTCAAAACTTATTAAATGTGATACTCCAGATCAAAAATCAGTCAATCATATTATATAATGCTACTCCTTGGCTGTGGAACAAATATTTATTCATTTTAAAATCTTGTCAGTCAGGTCTATTGCCCATGATACAGACACTACATTTAAATTGACTGTGACATTTCGTAAGACAATGAGTCCTCCAGTCCCACAGAAAGAACGTTTGTAGAATGCAGCAGCTGTGAAAGCCATCAGTATCCACAATAACCCTTTCCCTGGAACAAAAAATTTAGGGTTCTCACTGAAAGGGCATAAGTAGAAGGCCCCTAATTAAACAATTTAATTACAATGTCAGATGTTACCATTTATCTCTGCAATTAATTCATGTAAATAAACATAAAAATGCCACCCAATTTGATTATCATATTTGCAAAGCACTAATTAGCTTGCAGCCTTTCTCAAAAGCTTCTTGGGAGTTTAATCATGAGATTTCACTGTAATTCTGCCAGCATTTGATTCAAATCATTCATATGAGGTGAATGTGATTACTGTGCTTAAGTATCACAAAACTCAATGATGCTTAACATCTGCTGTGACTAATAGGTGCAATTACAGAATGAATACAAAACTCGCATGTGAAACCATTTAAGGCCATTTAAATGTGAGCAAGTTTATAACGATGAAGAACAACAGCAAAGAAAACACCAACTCTCCACCCACTAAATCACTACAAATTTCAAATGCAGTGTAAGACTGCAATAAATTTAACAGTAATATAGTTCTAATGTGGCTACTTTGTATGCATTCATTCTAATGAAAAGCAGTTTCAAAATCTGAAAGCCTGTATGTGAGGTAATCTTTTCACAAAGTTTCGCAGAGTTTTTGTGTTTTGAAAGAACGGGGAGAAATATTGACATGTGAATGGAATACATGAATTACGTTGCTCATTGTAGACTAAATTAGTCTATTTAATGAGTGTCTCGAACTTATGGTTCTTTGTAGTGTTCTCAGAAATACCAATGAAGTGACAGAACTTGTACAAAAACACCTGGTCAATGCCATGCCAAACACTTTAGATTTGAAAATACATACAGTACATATCTAATGACCCTGAGGAGAAACATCACAACTAGGACTGATCTCTGGGCTGAAGTACCTTGCGAATGCCTTCAGAGGGGCTGGACACAGAGTAGTCGTGCCCATTGTTCTTGTTAATGGTTCTCCAGAGCTCTGCAAATGTGCTGTCCTGCTCCAGCGGGTTTGTGCCCTTGGCCCTGAAGTAATCGTAGACCGCAGAGTCCCTCACTGTGCCGAAGGTCAGCTCATTCTGCTTGGCCAGGTCCTGGAAAGTGCTGTGGAGACAGGTTTCCACCCCCGACCCCAAAAAAAAAGCACAACCAATTAACCATATTAACACAGATCAACTTAAAAGGTCATTGGTTGTGGTTAAACAGAAGGCAGGGCAAGTGCTGCAGGACACTAGGACAGGATAGGAAGAGATGAGTCCTCTGTGAAAGTGTCAGCAGGAGTAGACCTTTATCTGGAAATGAAACAGAACCAATACCTGACTGTTTTTATTGCACGGAATTTCACAGTCTTGATCAGAGAAGAAGGGACTCCCTTGGTCTATTCATGATGATTGGTCTGTTACTTTAAAGTCAAACTTGGTTTAACTGCTGAAAATTTAGATGAGGGTTTTTCGTTAAACCACCAATAAAACTAGCACATATAAATACATTCACGCATTTTTAAATAATTATATTGAAAGTAGCTAATAGAATTTAGACATTGCCACAGAAATGCGTATGTAAAATATATATCAAATTAAAAATTATTACTACTATTCACTTTACAAGAGTGTAGACAAGGTTTCATGAAACATCAGCCATATTAAACATCTGAAGTATTAAAAGAACAGAATAAATGTTTTGGATATATACACAAGATCATCTCTACACCCCTAACAGTGCTGTTCTGAGTAAATAAAAAGGCAGCTGTGTTAGGTGTCCTTCACTAACCCTTAACACATGCGGACAAAACAGAAAATCTCCCAGCATGCTGTTTCATCTCAGCTGCGCGTCTCTGGAATGTGGAAAGAAACTGAGGCACCCTCATGCAAGCTTCAGGATATTGCACAAGCTCCAAACACACAGAGCTCACACTTCATGTCGCATCTGTAACCCTTGTGTTGTGGTGTTCAGAAAACATGGCAACTTCTCAGCCAGGAAGCCAATGTGCTCTTCATTTTGCAGTAAAGAAATTAGTGACCCTAATGTTCCAGGGAGAGGTGTGTCATGAGTTAATATAAGAATCGTGGTGAGATATTCAACCAAAGTCTGACAAACGGGGTGCAGGTGTCTGTACTGTAATGAGCTTACGATCTAGTCCAGTCTTCCTTCCCTTCCAGGATACAATAATTTTTAGGATTTGCTGGTTAAAGGACAGACTTTACTCACCCAGCTTTGAACAGGAAGTACACTCACTGAAAGTCAGTCAGAATACTGAGCAAGTTTTACACAAACAACACTGTAACACCTAAAGAAAACTTAGACAGTACAGAAATGCTCCGTAAAAAATACCCCCATTACAAATATAAAATACTGAAAAGTCATGCTTTTAGCTGGGTAAGTTGTGGCAGTGGGCGAAATGTTTATAAATATATAAATACAAGGAAAAAGTATTTCCTAAAAGTTACACAAGAGTGGGTACATTCTGGGATATTTATGATTTTTTTTCTGGCGCAGGCCCCCAGAAGGCATGCTTTTCATTACAGTGTGATCTGAGAAGTGCCACACGTCTCCCTCAGCGCCACCCCCCTCGCTGCTCTGCATGCAAGCCCAGCCTCTTCTGCTGTTATCCCTGCTGTCTGCAGCCGTGATAATCACCTTAATCCACGAGCTCATTGCCAGGTACGTCTCCTTTCTGTCCAGCTCCTTTTCTCCAGGGCTTCCTAAGGATCCTCCACTCTGAACACCGTCCCCCCGTCCCACCCGTGTTGTGTTTGACACCGTCCCCCCGTCCCACCCGTGTTGTGTTTGCCACCTGGGACTTGTAATGTGATACACGGTTTTCAAAGCTTTGCCTCCCCATTACTGACGACATCTGGTTTGTTTTCAAGTCATGAATAAGGCCCCTGAACTCCGACAATTTTATATCTAATATTAATCATGGTTTGCTTATTCCAAAAGCACAAGTAGACAAATAAATACACACAAACATGCATACATGCATTATACAAAAATCTGATATTTTTATCACGTGGCTGAACAGTAATTAATGCTTTTGTACCTGATGTTAGGGCAAGCAAAAAAACAAGACACCTGAAATTACGTTAATAAAAACGCCCTTGTATCACGGCTTATAAGAAGTGTAACACCCCGAAACTCTTTTTAATACTCATTAAATAACCATTATTTCCACATTAAGACATGCCAGGGGAAACTTTACCCTTTGGAAACATTAAACATTAAATTCCATCTCAAAATGTGAGTGACATGGGGGGGGGGTGGGGAAAACGCGCACTCTTCTGTCTGAATTAGCATACTGATGACAAGTGATGTGGGCAATAGCAAAATTTCTCATGACCGGTTAGCGCACTCACTTTGTGTTAGCAGCCTTGAAAAAACAACCACAAACATCCAAGGGAATAGCAAGAAAAAAATTATATGTATATCAAATCCAGTTAATTAAAACCATTACACAGAAACAGGATTCATTTATACATAACCATTAACTAATGATTTACCAATAAATGATGCAGTCATTATTCAAAATCCTTCCAAAAACCAAACAAAATGAACAGAGTAGTGTTTAATGTTTTTTTTTATAAGTCACAATAAAATTGCTTTGGCACAAATGCAGTAGAGTTTTAGCTTGAAATGGTGATCGTCTATGAATTTTTAAAGCTACTTGTAACTACTTACGTAAATGTTTTATGCTAGGTTTCAGTTCCAACACAATGTGTTTCCAGTTCCCATAATTAGCACCGATTCTCACTCAGCAGCACAAACGCACAGAGGAAGGTGAGCGCAAAGCAGAGGAGCACAGTGGAATATACGGCCTCCTAAGCAGTGCTGTCGCTCTGTGCTGCTACACCGTGGAGAAAACGGCTCTCCGCTCTCTCATTTCGTCTCATTGACTGCTGGAGCCCGCAGCAGACATCCTCAAACCGCTGACTGCTACCGGCACTGTCCCCCCATGAGTTTGCGCCCCGAACACCTGGCAGGAGACTGCGCTGGTGCTGTGGTGCTGTCAGGAGAGCGTGTCAGGCACGTCTGCCTCACCCGTCCTCAGCACCACAGGAAAACCTGCGACGTGAGGGGGTGGACCCAGCGCTTCAAATGGGAGAGAAGGAGGTCTGCTGCCAAATTTTTTACACAGGTGATTCACCTGGACCTCAGGAAAGCATGCAGGTGTATAAAGTGTTTTGCTTTTGCAGCATCACACTAATAACATTCCATATATTTCCCCAAAAATTTTTGACCTGTGACCTGGATTGGCAGGGCAGCCCATCAGAAACAACACCTGTTGTTCCGGGCCAGCTGGCATTACTAATTAAGGTGAACCGCATGACTATGGACTGGATGAGGAAACCCACAGGGGGAGGGAAACACAAACCTGACATGCAGTGCTGAGGCCTGCAGTCAGCCCCCCTGCCTGGCATGTGCGATGCAGCAGTGCTGGCCCCACAAGCATGACTCATCAGTAGCATATAAATCCATGTGCTATAAAGGGCTAGACTCACACCACTATTCACACCAAAAATAGCACAAATTCTATCTCTGTATACGCAGAGCTGAAAAAGCACACGCCCATTATCATCGGCCAGTGGTCCGCCTGATTTCACATCCGTTACTTGCCACCCCAAGTGAAAGTCAGTTTGCTGAACACAGATCCCAGGATGTTTATATTAGCATCCGTACTCAGGACAAGCCTTATAGCCTGCAGATAGGGATCTGCCTAACACTCATCAGCAAGGCCACGGTATGAGTGTGTAGCGATGCTCTTGGAGCATTTAATGGCGCAGTGTAGTACGTTTTATCCTCAACCTGGCTTCACACGCGGCTCCTAAGTGGACTCATGAGATGGATAAAAGACAGAATTTATGGACACATAAAACCACTAAAGCCTTCTCTAATGTCCAGTAAGGGTAATTGTTGCATCAGTTGATTGGTATTGAGCGATTGAGGATATATTCTATCATAGGGGAGGGGGATGAGGGGGGTGAACACTTGTTTTAATTAGTATACTTCCATGTAGTAAGAATAAAATTGCACAAATTATGAGATTAAAATAATTTTATGAATCACTATGCAGTCTCATGAATATTAGTGTTTTCATAACTCACTAAAATTCTTTGCCTGGTTTCAGTCATGCTATAAATTCTACCAGATTTATATGAAGGAAACACGTTTGCATGATGCACCCATTCCGTTGACTGTCAGAAAAATAAAAAGAATAAAAACAATGTTAAAAAGCACATTAGAATGGATGAGGGGTCCTGGTGCTGAATTTTCAGAGTAATTCCTGAGGTAGGCGCTTACCGTATATTGTCATGTATGCGTGACAGGACCGTTCTCAGGCTCACTTACTGCAAACGCACACCTGCTGATTAGCTTCAACGTTCTTCTTCCCAAGACATAACACTATTGCCAAAGCAGAGAAATTTTTAACTGAAAGGTTACTGTCAGGACCAAAGCAGAACAAGGTTATTATACGTACTGGGCCTATTTAGGGATTTAGACAATTCATAAAAATTCTTTTCCCCATCATAGCTTTTTCAGGTCAGCCAAGCACTTCCAAGACTAAAGAGATGGGTCAGAGGCCAGCTGTGAATACGAGGGTTCGAAACAAGAGTGGGAAAATGAAAAGGATCCCCTCAGCCAACCGTAATGCTGGTCACCACATATCAGTCTGAGGAGCCAACTAGCACGACCACTGGATATAATCTCTGCATTCACAAAAAGCAATAATAATAATACAATCTCAGAAAAGAGAAACGGCAGACTTCAGTCCAAGACAAATTCTGAGTAGAGAACAGAGTTGTGTTTTAGCACATGGTAATTCACACAGTCCCACTGCACCTGACCTCTTAACAAGGTCTTCAGTGAGACATACACTTATTGGAAATACTTCAGCGGTCACTACAGGGGCTCTTACAATAAAAACTTCAATAAATACCTCTTGCTTTCATAATTCCCATGTAACTCTTGTCTCTTCCTGTCTCTCTCAGCATTTCTGTAGACTTCGAAGCATTAAAAAAATAAATTTCTCAGGAGAAATTTATGCTTACTTTGAAAGTTTATATTTCAGTTATTTTTTTAAGACAATGCACCTTTTAAATATTAATTTCTACTTTTGACATGATACAAACACTGTGTTTAGAATGTATATATGGGTATAGTATACAGGAGAAGTCACAACAGAGTTCTTACTTCAGTACTCAATAATGTGCCTTGTTGACATACCAGCCAGTACTGAATGCTGTGAAATGCAGTGCAGTTTATTGTAGATAACGTTAGTTATGAAGAGTCATTGGTGCTCAGATGCTCTGTGAAATGGTAGTTTTTTGGGTTATTAATGAGACACTGGTGTATGGTCAATTTCATCATTTCCCATCTTAAATTTTGTTATATCTAATAAATCTAACTTATATGGACAAGGGCCATATAGAGTCTATAGAGTTCGCTATGAAAAAAAGACACTTAAAAGATTGCAACGGAATATCTGCAGTAAAAATATGCTTTTACATTTTTATACGTATTTTAAGCAGGTAAAAAATGCACTGAGGAGTTCATATAAAGCAAACAACTTATATTCATATTCTAAATATATGGCCATTTATTCCAGATTTAATGTGAGATAGAAGAACACTCTTCCTTTTGGGACTGAAACCCATACCCACCCACTTCACAGCACAGGCTCCTTGGGGAGCAGTAGAGGAGGACTCTTACCGGACGGTGCTGTCGAGGCGTGACACGGTGAGGTACGCGGCCAGGTTGGCTGTGTAGGAGGAGCACACGATGAGCGTGAAGAGCCACCAGCTGGCCATGACAATCTTCAGGGCCACCGATGTCACCGCCGAGTCCCCTGCTGCAAGGACAGCATCCCATAAATCCCTGCTGCCTGCAAACCTGCCATTAGTGCACCAGCTTTTGTCTGTTCCCACAAAACATCGCTCTTTTATTCTTCATTAGCGGCTGTGCTGACACGTCTTCACAACCGATCAGAAAGAAATGCATTCACGCCACGAGTTACACGGAGAGAAACATGAAGATGAGCTGTGTTTTGATGTTTCACCATGGTGATGGCTGAGGGAGATCTGAACTAAATTCTGTTGGTAGCACTACAGTGTCTCTGAACGATTGTAAAGGTGGCATTAACAGATTTTAGTGGTGATGTACAGAACTGATCTGGTAATGAAGGTGTAAAAAAATAAAGAGCAATGAGGTTATGGTGCTTGACGAATTACAAATTAATATATAAATACATATACAAATGGAAAATCTATTGTTTCGTATGTATAAGATGCATATTTCTTTGTTACACAGAAAATGTATTTATTATGCAATTGATGACAAGAGAAATATTTTATTTTATTGTATGTTAATTTTTGGAAAGGCATATCAAGTGTGGGTTAGTTAATTTGTAGCCTATCCTACCTTTACTCTTGATCTGAATTCAGATTAAAATGACACAGTGCTTCACGGTCCTCTGACACTCATTAATTATCATTAAATGAGCTCATTTACCTTTTCTGAAAATGACCTTACCCTGCAGGCATCTTTCATTGTGTTAGTCATAGAAAAAATGCTGGCCAAAATCATCATAATTATAACAATACTTCAGTGCAAATAAATAAATACAATCCTGCATGACATATAAAAGCTGCATTAAAGGTTTTGCAATCTAGGTAGGATGGCATCATTTATTTATCGATTTATTTATTTTATTTATTAATTTTTTTATAAAATTACATTTCAGTCTTGTTGCAATGATATTACCAGAAGAATGGAAACCCGTGCTCAGTCAAAAAGTAAAAAAAAACTAAAGGCAATATAGGCAATTAGGTAGGTAACTCAGAGTTGCCTGCCAGATCTGTAGTCCTCCAAAATCAAAGACAGAAATATTCAAATATTTAGTTGTATACACTGCCAGGGTCTGATTAGGGGGGATAGGTTTGTTCATCCCTCCTCTGGGAGGAGTTTTGTAGTTAGGGGTAGAATCACATGTAATATAAACTTTGTTCTTTTTTTTTAGTTGGAAGTGACTAAGTTCACTGCAGCTATATGGCAACATTTATGAAGACCTCCCAAACAGTTCTGAACACTCGAGTTCTTTGCCTAAAGTAGTTTGAAAACTTTAGTACGTCTAAACATTCCTGTTTCTCCCAGATGGTTTATTATCAAAATATCCACAGTACTCATTATAAAACCATGAAAATCCCTAAAAATGCCTATAAATAAAGTTTCTTAAACAGTGCCTCAATATTTTTTTTTATTGACAGCCAGCAGTACACTTAAATAAACTTCAGCCAGTTGTGTTATTTATGACATTTAAGAAGGACAGCGTTCACCACGGTAACCGTGTGCTGATTATACAGTATTTGTGGATGATGCAGCTTTGGATGGCCAGTTTCAAGCCCAAATATATAACTTACATCATCCACTTCTATCACTGGTGGACAAAGTATTCCTGCCTTTTTATTCACTTTGAGTCCAGCCAGTGATGGTCTCTCGAGGCTCTCAATGACACTGATCTTTCATTCTCATTACTTTATTTCCTGCCCCACTTCTTCTGTCTAGAGTCAAGGGTTACCTGGAAGCAGGTGAAAAGAAACTCATGTACACGCCCACCCATCCACACACACACACACACACACACACACACACACACACACACACGCACACACACACAAGTACTAGACAGGTACTAGAAGGTGCAACCCTGACTTTGGATTCACGTGCTGATAAAATATCTATAAATGTATATATAAATTTACCCAGCAGTAAAAAAATGCCAGGGGCCCTAATCAGTGCCTCTTCAACTCTTCAGTGCTCCCAACTTTACATTCACTCGTCTGGTCTGTCAGGTCTCTTACATCCTTCCCAACAGGTAACACAACATATTACACACTGTTTGAAAAACCATCACTGTTGTGAACTTTCCATAGTACTGAAATAAGTGAAAAATAAACCATCATCACCACACTTAAAGGAAACATAACCCTGAATAAACGTTACGTTTCATTTTCACAGTTAAGTGCATTTAACATTTGTTTTTTCATGGTATTTCAGTACTGATGGCTAAATAATGGATATCAGGACATCGAAATATAAACCACGGCAAAACGTAATTAACAAGGTGTTACGGTGACATTTACAGTAACTTCGTAATTATAGCACAGCTGCACTAAAGTTTGGGTGCCACAAATTCTTAGTAAGGCTTAAACACTCCCTATAGTTAATGAGGGGCTGTGTTAATTTTAAATATGACAGGTAACATAATTTATTAGCCTGATATATTCCTTTATCAGTTTATTATTTTATTTTTTTTATTTGTTGCTTTCAGGAGGGACCCTGGACTTATATACATGTGACAGCTGGAACAGGAGTCCTAGTGTTTGCTGGTTCCCACACTGTGAGATGTTGTCTCTTTCCAGTAATAGCATGACATTGAATTACATGCCCCATGGTGCCAGCCTGTCAGCTTCAGACACATAAATTCTGGCTAAATTCAAACAAAGGTACTTTTCAAGAGTACACCAACACTTACATTCTATAAATATCTTTAAGACATAACAACAGTTGAATGTAACAGTTTGGCATATACAATGAGTCCATAGTAATACTATTTTGGTAAAGTGTTTTATCAAATGCTGCCCTATATTTTGTATATGCTGCAGAGAGGGCATGCGGAGTCAACATACCCTGTTGAACAAAAGCACCATACACCAGCCAGATGGCGCTGCTGAGTGAAGATGGCTGGTCAGGTGCTGAAGAGTTCTGGGCACGCAAAGATTGGATCCGCCTGAGGACAAATATCAGCACTCCCACCACGGGGATGGCGGCGGCTATGCAGGCCCACACTGCCAGGTCGAAGGGCGCGAACAGTGAGAAGATGTTGATCTTGTCCTCGGGCCTCCGCAGCAGAATCCCCACCGAATAGTCCATGTAGCGCATGCTGAAGTCCACCACATTCTCCCGCTCTGGGGTGATGGTGATGGCTGATATGGCCAGGTCTGCCCTCTGCAGAGCCAGAGACAAGAGCGCTTTGAAGCAGAAGCAGCACAACCAGATAATAACGAGCCTAAAAATAAATGACTTCAAAGAATATGGTTGTGACAAGAACATTTTCTCTGCACTCCAAAACAAAGACAAAGGAGCATCTTGCCTTGTTGATGAGCTCTCCAATCATGCCATTCCACGAACCGTTGGGCAGCACACTGCCGTACTTGCTGTCGGCAACCTGGTAGATCTCGTACTTGAATCCCAGGATCTTAGCCAGTGCATCAAGGACATCGACGGAGAACCCTTTATAGCGCTTGGGCTGTCCAAGGATGTTTTCTGCAACCATGACAAAAGGCTCCTCCTAAAAGCAATTGCATTGTCTCAGTACAAGATGCTGTAGCTACTTTAGAAAACACCTTTCTGATGTCAACAAAACACTTTATTATGAAAATATTGTCTAACATTCAATGAATACATAGATTTCTTGCTCACTACATTTGTCATTATGTACCGAAACAGTGCCTCTTTATTAACACTCCGGCAAAACAGAATTACTTAAAAATATAAACGTGCTATTTCTAAACCTAGTGTGAAATCTTGTAGTAATTGGAAGGTGGGGAGGGGGGTCTCATTAGTGGTCAAGTGTTGCCTGAATACAGCCCTTACTGACCCTGAAGCTTTCAGGGGGCCCAGAAGGTTAATTAGGGAGTCCAGAGTGTCTGAAAGCTCCACATTTCACACTATTTATGTTTACTGTTTTTTGTGCTGCAAGTGTAGTCTTGCTCCAAACTATGTGCAGTACATAAAACTTTTCAATATTGGTTAGAACTATTTTACAGGTTCTCTTTTTGGTATTTAAACAACATTTTCATTCTGGTTCATCATCATCATCATCATCATCGTTATTATTACTAAGTGTAGTTGTGCATTGCTTCCTATCGCATTATGAAATAAGAACTTCAGTAAAACGCACCACGTCTTTAGTCTTTATACGAACCACGCACCACGTCTTTATACCGTATTTAGTATTTTCAACTTCATAAAGTCCTTCTTTGGCTTGTCAGCTTTTGACCTAAATCGGCAGATCTAAGGACACAGCGGTGATTTCAGATTGATGGCCTTGTGTCTAGATTTAATTGAACAAATGATGATCATTGATGACAGTGGAAGTGTGGTTATAAGGAGTGATTGAAAACAGTGCTCCTGGGGCAGCCCTAACAACATGATGAAGTGCCCCTGCCTGACATCAGCAAAAGTTCAAGGGGGGAAAGAAATGAAGATGGTACATTGAAACCTGACCTTAAGAAACAAAGAAACAGGCTACAATAAGTCATCTAACATAGTGTGTGTGTGTGTGTGTGTGTGTGCGCATGCGTGCGTGCGTGTGTGTGTATATATAATATTTTCACTATATATATATATATATATATATATATATATATAAAACTGTGAGTAACAATCATAAATTTGGGCAAAACATCCTGGAGAAACATCAGGCATTTCAGAACTGATATTTACAGTACGTTTAAGCATTTATAAAATTATAACCTTTCTCTAACTCATTTTAACACCACACATATATATCTTCCATTTGATACGATGACCAGATGATAGATAGGTACCAACAGCCTGTCCCAGTCCCCAGGCAACCATACTTATCAACCAAAGTGAAGCCCCACTCCGACAGCTCATGGCTCTCACACTGACACTCACACTTTGTAGCTTCAGAATACCGAAACAGAAGCACTCTTCTGACGCATTAAAAAGTGACACCAAACTGCTGAGTCTACAGAACCACTTTTACACTGCCGAAAGCCTTCCAAACGTGTGTAAAATTTCTCCTCAAATATTTTACACCCACTTACAGGGTTTCAAAAACTTGGCACTAAAAGAGGACGATTAAAAAGTATATTTTCTGTAGCAGCTTTTAAATTTTTCATAGTAAATATATACAGTATTATTCCCATTAGTCAAACTATGACAAGTACATAAATTACCCTTTAATTTATGTACTTAATAACTTGTAGTATTTAATTTTTGTTATTGTATAATATGCATTTTTAAATAAGGTTATTATTAGTAATTAAGTAGTTTGGCTCTGCTTTTTATGCCTTCACAATCCATGTATCGTACAGTTTTTGTTTAGCTGCTCACCAGTGTTTTAGTCTTATGCCTGTTATTAGCATAATGTTTCATGGCCTTCAGAAACACAAAACAAAGAATGGATCCTACCAGCAGAGTGACCACCTTGACTGTCAAACCCTGCATCCCATTCTCAATGCGACTCTCCTTCAGGCTCCCGTTAAGCCCCCGGCTCGAGTCCCATGTCGCCACCTACAGGGAGGAAGTGAGCGAACATGTTAAGCAGCCTACTGACAAAAAGGCACCGCGATTTAACCGTACTTAGTAACCGCTTTCTGGGAAATGGATGTGAATGTTAAGCACATGACATATATAAAAGAAAGAGCTTTTACTGGTAATAATATTTTGTAATATTAAAGCCTTACAAATAGCATGCCTGGTAGGGACAACGTTTTAGCAGCCTCTGTTAGTCTTACAGAGGAGGAGTTTCTCGTCCCTGAGGCCCTTGACAGCTGTGAAACATATTCTTGTGTAATATCTGCATCATCTGTTCATGTGGGCCTGTATAGTCAGGGAGCACTTCTACACTCACAGTCTTAATAGACCCCACTCTGGTCAGAAAAACACACAGCATAATCTGTCATTGTGAGTGAACATGCGTGCCCACACACAGGCACACCCACACACATACTCCCGCACACCCAAACACGCACTCACACACACATGCACACACCCTTCCCTTCCCCACACAAAATTTCATACATAAAAAAACAGCACAAAAGCAACAAAATGTGCTTCACCATTCCAGCCAGTCGACTAAAATTGCATAGATCTACACATTTTCTTTTTTTATTGCTGCAACATTTAGTGTGCATTGACACCATATATTACATTTATGACCGATTTCCTTGATATAACATTTTTCAACAAAACAACATACTGGCATCTCTCTCCATCTGATTTTTAAAGTCTCATTTGTCGCTATAATGATTCTTGGATTTTCATACTGCCATTGCATTATTGGCACTGAAAACTGAGCATAGCAAAGAAGTGCGCTTCAAAATATTTGAAATTGCAAGAGGACACGATGCACTTACCGCTAATGTACCACCGGCTCATTCTGTTTGATTTCCTCTCGTGTTTGTTATGTACAAACAAAAGTGATTGCAACAAAACGAAAGCTCTGCCCACACTCTCCTTCTCTTAGCACTGGGTATTCTTCATTATGGAAAATGCTGTTTCTTTAAATTTTCAGCAATTATCATAAAAATTTTTTGTCGTTTTTAAAATTTATTTAATTACTAAATGTTTGTTGCTGGGTAAAGGGTATGAGACAACTGAATGTGGGACATTGTTTGTAATGCTTTATAGTCAAGTGCATACAAACACACTCAAATTTGACCGCTTAAATATTTAAAATGAGGCAATTTGCATTTGAAGTGTTATATAGTATGTGTAGTTCATAATTATACTTATATTTAATTGAGTTTTAGTGATATTTGGGAAAATTATTTTAGAAGGGTTGGGAATACTTTATAATTTTTCCAATTTAAAATTATGGAAACTTTTTATCTATGTATATATTTTTTTTATTTAACTCATTTTCAGGAATTGATAGAGAAAATAAATTAGAGGATCACTCTATATCAGTCAAATATAGATAAGACAGACATTTTTGTACGATCAACACTAAGAAGCCCGATTCTGCTTACAGTCTATACAGAGACCCCTAGTGGCACTATTACAGTCTGGTTTATATTGAGGTCACGTCCTTTTGGAGAGTCCACTTTGTTTTGGGGTAGTGGTAGAGTGTATTCCTTGTGTCCTCTCTCTGTTCTAACCGATGCTTTTTCTAAGTGTTGTATGTTTTATATAACCAATATTACTGAGAAAATACTGTTTAGGTTTTGTTTTATTTTAATGCTAAGTTCTTAATGTGTTCCTCCAGTTTCCATTGTAATTGCATGTGCTGTCAGAAATATAAAATTGCATTGTGGTCTGATAACATTATGGAAACTAATTAGTAGTCAGTCATTTTGTATTACCTGTTAATGTGTCTGTGCCATCACAATTGTACATTTTGTTTTTTTATTACAAATTTTATGTTTGTATGAATGTATGTATTTAAGAGTTTTGCATTACTCTGAATAAATACTTAAAGCTGGCTCCTGTTTTTTTGGGAGTGTGTTTAGCTCTCTGGACAGCTGTGCTCAGGGACCACACAGTGATTGCCATGTCAGCCCTTAAGTCTAAAAACACAAAATGCACCATAACCCTGCATTGCCCTTAAACGTGCAGCAAACTCATCACTGATATGTACTTGTCTTGTCTCAGTAACAGTGAAGTAATAATGTGATCTCTTACAGCCTGTTTCCATGGTGACCTTAGACATACCTTTACCCCTTTATCATCAGATTGTGAGCAAGAAAAGGTGACAGTTGAGTACAACCAAAGCCCTGTCTCAGGTTTACAATCCCACAGTACAATATGCAGTTTTAAATCTGTAACTATGCTTGTATAGTGACGCCTTCAGTTGGGCACCTGTGTGGGCTTGAATATGAAGGTTCTTAAGAAGTTATCCTCAGGTACAACTAATTATAGACAGTGCACAACAGCACAATTTCAGACTCCCAGGAGAAAAGGAGAGAATGAAGCACTCATTTCCTATTATCTTTACCTGTCAGTTATTTGGAGCCAAAGAGAATATTTTTATTTGTGCCTAGAAGATCTCTTTTTACATTTGTCACTTGATATGCTTTCACAAATTGGCCCAGTGAATTCCAGAAGGTGTCCACATCTGCAAAATCCCATCACTGCTATGAATGAGAAACTGCGGTGAGAATCATGCAGGTGCAAACTTCCAAACAATCAGCAGAATGCAGTATGACGGCCTCTGAGCCCACTGTCAACCCCCACTGTGGGTGGGCCAAGACACATTGAACAGAATGTATAACTGAAAATCTCTCTAAGTAATTCTGAGTGTAGTTTCAAAAAATAGATGTATGAGTGTGTCTTTATAATGCCTTCAAGTGCAGTATTTTCATCTGTCCATTTATTAAGTGTAACAAATAATCCTGTATACTGGATTATTACTACTACTGCTGCTACTAGTACAACTATTACTACTATTGGTACTACTACTATTACTACTACTGATAATAATGATGTAGATTGCTGCTACTACTACTAAAACTATTATTATTATTATTATTATTATCATGACTTAAAGTAACGATGCTCCGATCTGTATTTCATGGTCTAGTGCTCATTTGGAAGATTCTAACTATCTAAAATACACATATGTGAAGAAGGAAAAGGTCAGTAGAAAGTTCAAAGATAAGTGAGTAATTTCACTCTGAGGACTAAAATTTACTTGCAGTCCTGGATTAAATAATTGGCAAAGATGAAATATTGTTAAATGTCAGTTTGAGGAAAGTACTCGATAAAAATAATTTGTGCTCAGAGCTGACACTTCTCTCATTACACGTTTTAACATGAAGGGTGGAACAATCACCTCATGTTCTTTAAACATTCGTATGTTCATCTATTGATTAGTGGTATAATTGTTCTGTGCTGTACCTCCAGTAATGAAATTAATCAAATGTTTCTTAACACGAGGTGACATTGTCTTTTACCTCGCTGACAGAAATACTCTGCATTCATCCATGCGTGCATTTCTGCATTTCTTTAAATCATGAGTTTTGGTCGGAAGTGAGGGTATGAAACTTGTTCAAGGGATCAACAGAGCTTAAAATCCATAAGCCCTGGGCCATCTGTTCTGTTGAAAGACAGCAAAGAGGGAAGCTGCTTCCCAGTTGACATGCTGCTATTTGTCCTGAGAGTTACTAACCCTGCCCTTGGGATCCCTCTGTCGAATGAACTGATTTGCGATAGGTTTGGGTCTTACCCAAACAGCACTCAAAAAGGAGGAGGACCTGGATGGTGCCTGTCATGTCCCAGCCCGAAACGTCCCATAGCTGAACCTGTTCAATCGCTGCTGGGATAGGGCACACGAGCCCCATTCTCTGGAGAAACGTCTCTACAGAGCTAGGAACGCTAGTTTTCCATCATTTAAAATTTTAAATGTTAAGTCTGGTGTTTTGTTAAATATTTAGGACACACATTTTGTGCTGCATGGATGGGTTATCTTGGAAACCATGCAGCACATACTCACTTTAACCAACATCTTTAACCATGTTACAAGCATAATTCTTCTACCAGAGAATTATGTAATGTAATCTTATACATTACTATAATCCCAGGGAAAAAAAAAAAAAACTCTTCCCTGTTAAAGCTGGGGTGGTGGTGGTGGTGGTGGTGGGGGGGTGTGATTGTGTGTGTGTGTGTGTGTGTGTGTGTGTGTGTGTGTGTGTGTGTGTGTGTGTGTGTGTGTGTGTGTGTGT
>JABJVR010000052.1:5275263-5293708 GCA_025773905.1 Chitala chitala | reverse complement strand
TATATATATATATATATATATATATATATGAGCCACTTGTTGAAACCAAAGCAGTATTTAAGCATAATTTTTTTTTATATAAAGTTTTATAAACGACTTTCGGATAACGTGAAGCAGACGTGTTGTATAGAAATATGACGATGAATAAGCAATAACTATTAATGCAAAATGATTTCTAACGATTCAACCAGTTTATCGACTGCTGTTGCGTATCCCACGCTGATCCGTAATGACGGTTGTGTTGTTATACCAGTATAACGGCATTACATTTTTTTATAATACAAACCTTTCAGCAAGTCTGCAAACGAGTGTCACAATCTATATACATCCCCCTTTAATCTGTGAATATGTCAAAGTTAAGTTTTGTATTTCTTATGACAAACAGCTTGAAATTTAACTTTGGGTTGACCCAATTCGGTGAAAATCGACTTGTCATAAAGACGAAAAGAAGAATGATCTCAGACGATAAGTTAAGATCTGCGACGGCTGCATGCGTTCTCTGCTTTCTTACAATATGAATATGAAACGATCCCACACATTTGTTTTTCATAATAATAACTAACACGCGAGGAAAGCCAACATATTATAATTTATTTGAAATATGTAATGGTAGCCTACAATTTTTCATACAGTTATAATTTCTTTACTATGAACATTTTCCCATCCATTATCATGAACACTTTTTTTAGTCATTACTTTGAGAACGCATATGGATCTATATCTGGATAATACCATGCACGGCATGAAACCATTTCAATTCATTGTGAATTTAAATTGTGGCAAGTTACATTGTGGCAAGTAAATGTCTTCTGATATATATATATATATATATATATATAAATTTTTTTTTGCACTATGGGGCGCCCGCTGTTATAAAAAGTAGAAGCCAAGCACCAAGATGGATTTTGCGAATTATTTCTGTCTAGTAGTACGTGTTGATAAGTGAATGTGCAGTATTCATTGAAAGGTAACGAACGCTTCACGTAACGTGAAACTGATTTAAACATGTTCCTTGTATCGTTTAACTAAAGCACGTAACATTAATCCTTAATTTTAACAAATCTAATACCCATTATACGCTCGAACTGCTGTTCACTTCTTGATAACTTGCAAATTCTCTTTATTGCTACTAGTGAATTTATCATTTGTACATGTAACGCTTTAGACATATGAATGAGCATCCTTGCATTGCTGTGTTACCCAACAGTGCTTTAGATTTTGCTGTTGGTTATTCAAAGACTATTCGTTGAACGATATCGAGCAGATCTGAAAAACGTGCTTATCTTTCACGCATTTCATGCAATACCTGTTTGAATGCACAACGCTTAAGAACTAATAAATTCCAAATAAGTAGTTTCCTTGGAGATTTATGTCGTGAGCTATATATAGCTTCTTCATTAATATTTCGCTCACGTTTGATACAAAGTTCAAGCTTATAGGTGGTGATACCGGGTGGGGGTGGCGGTCTCTTTACCGTAACACACATGCGGCTTTCGTGAATCTGAGCGTGTTTAAAAAAAGGCATTTTAATTTACTCCTTAGGACGAACTCCCTCTTGTTCTACGAGTAATCTGTTTCGTTTATGTGTCCATTCTTGGTTACTTTTTGAAGACACTTTTAAAATAGTGGGGGGTTTATTCCTCTCACATACTTAATACGATCAGCCCATATAAAACAATTTTCTATATATATTTTTAAATTGTGAATTGCGCTTGACTGCAAAACAACCACGAGAACACTAATTTAGAAATCTATTTTCTTTCCACGAATCAATCTCTCACGTATTCGCTTATTTAAACCCACAGAAAGCCATGTACATCAGCAGTTCCAGCTTACTACATCGGAAGGTTGTGCACATAGGAGCTGCTTGTGTCGCATGTTTACTCCGATTTGCATGTCCCAACGCCGGTGCTTCTTACCAATGTGAATGATGGAGTCCGCTTGTGCTAAACTGGATTGCAATATCCAAAGAGAAAGGCAGGTTAGCAGCAATTCCATCTCCGGTTTTTACTACAACAGCTCATCCACGCTCCTTTAGCGGTCGAAAAATCCAGCAGGGGGCAAAAAGTGGAAATAAATGATACCACCAATAGTATATTTATAAATCAGACACAACGATAACTGTTTTCGAAAAGCTCAATAACTGATTTCAAGGAAAAACGATTTGAAAGTACGAGACGAATTCAAAGGGGCAGGCAAGTAAATCCTTTGCTCTTAGAGAATATTTAGTGAATCCTGTGCTGGTTGTGTTGCTCTCGCTCTTTCCAGAGCTCACACACTGTCTGAGACATAACAAACTGCGAACTGCGGAGGAGGGACACCCCCACGCTCTCGCTCGCTCGCTCTACCCCATCCACGTGACTGCAGAGACTTTCGACACCAGCGAGCTGTCCGGAGAACCAGGGTAGAAATAAAATTTGTTCAAGGCGGAGACGGACACGGCGAAAGCGTTAGACCCATGTAGATGCCGCGTTAAGTGGACTCAAAACTGAGCATTTCTAATGGAAATAAAAACGCAGATCTTCGCGTTTGGGAACGAGCTCTCCAAATGTCTAGGTATTGTTCAAGAGATATGTGTAACATACTCGTGGCGTAATATCCTGGTGAATTACAAGGATGTGTTCCAAGTGATTAGGGTGGTTTATTTGGAACTGACAGTAAAAGTTACAGAAAATTTGATTGCAGTTAAATCTATCTGCAGCTTGAACAAGTACCAGCGCGCAGACTATAGTACAAGAACGACCTGTGGGAAGATCTTACAAGTGGAACAAAGAATGAAATAAATGAGGTTCATTTGCCAAAGAAAAGAGATGAATGGATTTTTCTTTTCAGAATTCTCTTTCATTGTGAGTATGTTTATTAAACCGGCTGCAATCTGATTGAATCAATAGGATGTAAGTTTGAGGGCAACTAACAGCACATAAAACGTATGTATTGCTATTACCTTAACACGTTTGTAATTTGAAATATTTTCTAAGCAATGACTTCCTATTATACAGGTGAAATTCTGAAGCTAGGGTATGTTGTAACGCGTTTACGGCTCTATAGCAACAAAATATAAATGGTTTCAGGTGTTTCAAAGTTTCAAAAATATCTAAAAATATTTATGATTTATATTTCAAATGCAAACTGATTAGCCTGTAGTCCTGTCTGTATTCGAGAGCAAAAATATAAAGTTTTACCGTTTTAAAATTTAGCAGAAAAGTGAAAGTTTTTGTATTCAGACTTTGTAATTTATTTGAAATATCGTGATTGGTATGAGGTAAATCTGATATATCAGAATATTCCATAAAATAACGAAACCAGGAACTTCGTTAGAACTCCATGAAAGAAGAAACTTGGATGTTCTTTCCTCTTCCCATGACTTTCCATGAAGAGGACACGGACACATGATATACTTATTCTTACAATTAAAGGATATTTCTTGAGTATTCAAAAACGGAAATATCTCTTAATTGTTAGGCTACGTATGTCAAAGCGCAGGAAAAAAAATTCAGCACCTCGGACAATGGACAGCGATTTGTTGCTTGTTCCGTTAATAACGGCGTTTCATTTAATCAATTTTTGGTTATTGTGATTTCTATTGTTGTAATCAACACTAGTATGACATTTTCTTGTGCAGAGACTACAGAAATACGCATATTACCCAACCAGAAATGCGTTGGCGTTTTTTTTTTCTACAACACTGAATGGGTAATGACTGGATCAATTTCTTAAAATTAACATTTCACTAGTGTTCATCTCAGCTACTTTTTGTAACCACTATAATAGTTAACAAATCACTTTTGCAACACTTAAGTCAAAATATAATGACAAAATCCAAATGAATACATACCTTCTTTCAAATTACAAATACCGGTGCGAATGTACTTTCGCGCAGAATGTAAGTCTGTCCCGTCTGCAAAACGCAAAACCCTTAGCAATAGCTAAGTTAACATTTAAAATACTCCCTGTGGACACGTGTACATGGCGGCACTTCCTGGTTTCCGTATTTTGCATCTCTCTGCAAACATTTACTACGATGATGCAATAAGAATTTAATAAAATATTCCAAAAGTGTACTTAAGATTCTAAGAAATGTGGAAGAATTTATGCAATACTGGTATCATTTCACTTAAGCAAATCAAAATAAGTAAAATGTGTTAATTTTGATATGGTCAGGGGTCAGATATATTCTTTGATAAATGGTAGCTGTTTGATTTGTGGTTAACTGCTAAGTGCTGAACTGATACAAGTATTGCAGGCATGGTTTGTGAATCTGTTTGAAGAGAAAAATACATATAAAAATAAATACACATGGTCATTAATCAGTTTTCAACAATGCAGTATAATGTTCTTCATATAAGCTAAGAAGAAGCTAAAATCATTAGTGTGGTGTTATGGTAAAAGAAATAAAAGGACAATGATGTGGAAGAGGACAACAAGAAATATCAATTCCTTGAGTCAAAACAAGAGTAGGAATGCAATTCTTAAGAGCTCCTGTAAGGCAGCACCTTGTTAGAGAGACACCAATGTCACATCCTGGACTTACTAAGAAGAGCATAAGTAGAGTCAGTGATCCGTCATGTCAGAGCTTCAAGGGGATACAGACATTACCATGAGGAAGAGGAGGACAGCCAACTCAACCCAATGACAGTTACCTGGTATAGAGTGGCTGTCTGTGTCACTGTTTTCTTAGACATGGTAAGAAAAAATCCCAGTAAATCCAGCAGAGGTAAGAGATTAAGAGGTCACCCTTTTGTTCAAAGTGATACCAGAGCGCTCTGATCTCCTGCCTCTCTTTCATGATCTAAACATTTCAATGAGGTGTGCCTTTCAAAAAATGGTTGACGAACAAAAAAAAAAAAAAACAAAAAAAATCTGCTTATGCACATTTTATTAAAAATGTGTATTTACAAAACTGCTTTATATACTCATCACAGTATTATGGATTGCTTGCAGACACGTGCAAAATTGGTGATACTCTCTATCAAGAATATTTATTCTGTTATATTGTGCTATTAATATCACACAAAATAATAATTACAGATGTAAAGGATCAAAAGAAGACTATAATCAGATTTTACCTATGTTGAAAACAATTAGATATCCTGTTTGTCTATATCTACAGTGAATAGACAATATTTACGTTTGTGTTTACATTGTTAACAGCCATTTAAAAAGCAGTGCATTTTGCATTAATCAAAACCCATACAAGTTTTCTATTGACAATTGATTTTTAAAAGTCTGTCATTCATACTATTGTGACCATGTGACCCTCTGCAGTATACAGTACCTTCAACTGATGTTTAGGTGAAGTTCAACAAAAACGTTGCTGTAATTATGGGAAACAAGTATACCTAATAAACTTGCAACTCAGTGTGTATGTAGTATGCCATGACATCACTGGCCTTTAGAAAAGCCTGAATTCATCTGAGCACGGATTTCACAAGATGCTCGGCGTGCAGTGTAGGAATATCACACGATGTGAAAATTACACAGCTGTATAATCTCTTTCCACCTCATCTCAGAGATACCTGATAGACTGGAAATCTGAGGACATTACAGGCCACTCTACCAATTATAACTTTCTGCAATATTCTTTGAACCATTCACTCACTAGTCACTCTATGTATACCATTTGGTATGATACACAATTATTCAAGAAGTGTCTGTCTGAATATTGGTAAACTATAGGCATTGAAGAGTTAGATTTGGTTTAGATATGCCATGCTGTGCCATTCAGATGTTTTCATTGGGTATCAAGACCATGGAACTCATTCCCCACATCACCACAATGCCACTTCTGAACTGTGCTTTCACAGCAAACAGGATTACTTTGTAGACATGTTACATATGCTACATTATTATATCACCCACATTACAATGAATGAACCTATATTCATATGAACAAACAGTTCACATATCGTTATATTCCTACTGCGTAATGGTCTAGTTTTGATGCTATTGAGTGAACTACAAACATGCCTTCTTCATCTTTGCTGACAATATCAGAATCGGACACAATCTTTGGCTGTTTAGCTCATTTGAGTGCATAGTAGTGTTGAATTTGGATGTGATGTAATATTTGCTTGCACACTTCTTGTCCTTTACCTTTGACCCCTTTGAACATCAAGCTCTGTTTATCCACAAGATCACTTGTTAGCAGTAACTTTGTCCTTTTTCACTCTTCTCAGTAAAGCTCATGGACTGGTTGTGTAATCATGGACACCAGTTGTTTGGGAGATTGTAAAACCAACACGCAAAGCTCAACCTCCCATGCCAACACGCCAAGCTCAACCTCCCATGCCAACACGCCAAGCTCAACCTCCCATGCCACAAAGGTAACAGTTTTTGTCCTTTTTTACACCAAGTTAAACGGTAACTACCAGTAATGCTAGAAATCTTGGTCTGGTATCGTACACCGCAGTCAATATAAGATATAATAATTATATATAATTATTAATAATAATATGGGTTCCAGGCCTCCCCGTGACCCTTAACAGGATGAAGTGTTATAGAAGATGACTGACCGACAGACTAATTTGTGTAAATGTATAGATTTCACATTATAAATTGGTAACTTACTGTATCAATGAATTCAATCTATGAAATACGAGTAAAAACATGGTTTATCAGAATGGCTGTCCATTGACTCATAGTGTTTTCCATTTTCAGGTCTCATGCTGTAATTAATTTGGAATTTCATTATACATCTCAGGTGACTATACAAATGTGGAGTAATCAATAAAAGATTAAAGTTAAGTTTAAACTTCATTATTTTCAGAAACATAGAAATAAACTTGGATGCCCTCAACATTTAAATCATATACCTCTATATTAAAAACTGTGTTTCCCAAAATATTTTCAAGAAGCACGAGCTGCTCAGTTCAAATTGCCTTTCAACTACAGAGATCAAACACCAGACAGAAACAGTGTCACCCTTCAGAATAAGCAATTTTACAGGAGCAATCCATGGAAAACAATTCCCAGCGCTGTGTTACTTCACCTGGCACTTTGAGTGAAGAGAACCACAGAAATGTGTTTTATATCTCTTGTATGGTGATTCTCTGATACATCAATGCTTTTCTTTACAGCACCTACATCTGGGGGATTTTAAGTGGACAAAATCCTTCAATCAGCCAAGCATAATACACAAAGAGGTGAAGATTTGGCATGAAGCTTACTGGGAACTGCTATTCAAATTCTAAAGACAGGACGTCCATGTAGAGTAAGTCTCCTGGAACAGAAAACATTACAACACTGGTCTCTTCACATTAAACAGACAGTCAACAGTGTTTATTCTTTGGAAATTTGATGACCAATAAAGAAAAAGATACTACCCACAGAGACACCTGGTTTCTGCTGTTTAAAGAGCAAAGGTGAAAGTATTTGGCAGCTCTTTTTGCCTAAAGGAAAATTAATTTTAACTAATATCATTAATCATAGTACTTGTGCAAAAATTTCAAAACCTTGCATAGAACCAATGGAATTGTTTTCTGTCTTTAAAATCTCTTTTTCACTCAAACACACACACATTGTGGCATTAAACTTATATAAATTATAAATTAAATCCAAAATTTCCATAAACTGTATGTTTCTTTGAAAATAATTAATGTTTATGCTTTCTTTGAGGTTGTTGAAAGATGTATATCTCTAAAAAGCAACTGTTTATACAATCTAAAACACAATCTTTCAGTATAAGGACAAATAGTAAATTGATGTTAGTACAGTTGCCAAAATTGTGGTTTATAATGACCTTGATAATCAAATACTCAATGTAGCTTTCTTACCTTCATTTGAAATATTCAGAGCATGATCATCACTGAATTCTACTTGGGTTCTTGCAAATATTCAGTCAGTCAGTCATCTTCTATACCACGTCATCCAGTGAAGGGTTGCAGGGAAGCCTGGAGCCCATCCTAGAACGTATAGGGCGCAGGGCAGGGGACACCCAGGGTGACCCACCAACCCACCGCAGGGAACACACACACACACAATGGGCAATTTGGACACACCAATCAACCAAACCTGCATGGTTTTGGACTATGGGAGGAAACCAGAGAACCCAGAGAAAACCCACCTAGCACAGGGAGAACATGCAAACTCCACGCACACAGACCCCAGGTGGGAATCGAACCCCAGGCCTGGAAGTGCAAGGCAACAGTGCCACGCCACCTGCAAATATTCAGTAATATTATAATTGTACCAAAATTGTGCCTAGCATATTGGAATCTAAGTTCCAATTAAAATATAAAACATGCATTTTCATTTACATAGACTTTGTTTCATTCTAATGAATTTATAATTTCATCTTTCTATCTATCCATGTATCTAAGTAATTTTTCCTAAAACACCTAATATTAGTGTTTTAGGAAAAATATCATTTAATATCATTTACATGTTATAAACAGGCAATAAAAATGATCAAAATGCAAAATATGTTGCCTATATGCCATTTTAACATGAGGTGACTGTGCTGTTAGATAACACCAAGTAAATGCAAAAAACATCCCCCCAATTTAACACAGTGACCCATTAAGGCATAGAAAAACACACACCTCCTCTTCACTCAATATTTTACCAACATTAGTTGCAATGGAATCGCACTGTTTTCCTGAAGTTGTACTTTACCATCAACGGGAGTGTTTAATACAGCCTCCCAGCCAAAAAAAGCAGGATGATGATAAGGACATATGAAGGACAAAACAGAGGAAAGTGTTAAGAGTGGAGAAGAAGCTTAAAATGTCAGACGCAACGTTAAAACAAAATATACTTGTTTAGCAGGAACATCTATGAATGCTTCAAAGTTTATAAAAAAAAATGGCAAGCCAACTTAATGTCTTTTCTCAAGTTATAGAATACTCAGATTCTGTCAACACAGTTTCAGAAGTCCTTCAAATCCTCTCCATGAAAACATTGTGTTCAGAATTCTCATAACCAAGGGCAACCCTTTCAAAAAGGTCCTCTTTCGTAACTACCTCTACAGTTTCCTTTGGAATTCTATATTAACCCTGTAAGGCTTGACACATCAAATAATAGTAATAATAATAATTTTGGACCTTCTGACAAAATACAAAAAAAAAAAAAATTATCCTGTGCAAGTCCCAGAATCTAATGTAGCAAATATGAATGCTTGGCATTATAGGGTTAACAGGTTAATATTAATAATAATAATAATAATAATAATAATATATCTTGGACACCTAATTCTACATCCAAATCCCTTTTACCATATTTCTGCAGCTCCCTACATTGTTTTACACACCAAATATCTGGTCCTAATATATTCTAATCAGAAAATAGCATATACTGGTTTTATTTTCAAAGTAAACCATGCCATCTCAGACAGATTATGCAGCCTAATATACACTATATTGCCAGAAGTATTGGGACGTCTGCCTTTACACGCACATGAACTTAAATGGCATCCCAATCTTAGTCCATATGGTTCAATATTGAGTTGGCCCACTCTTTGCAACTATAACAACTTCAACTCTTCTGAGAAAGCTGTCCACAAGGTTTAGGAGTGTGTCTATGGGAATGTTTGACCATTCTTCTATAAGCACATTTGTGAGGTCAGGCACTGATGTTCGACAAGAAGGTCTGGCTTGCAGTCTCCACTCTAATTCATCCCAAAGGTGTTCTAACGGGTTGAGGTGCAGGCCAGTCAAGTTCTCCACTCTAAATTTGCTCATCCATGTCTTTATGGACTTTGCTTTGTGCACTGGTGCGCAGTCATGTTGGAACAGGAAATATCTTGGTATGCTGATGCTTTAAGAGTTCCCTTCACTGGAACTAAGGGGCCAAGCCCAACCCCTGAAAAACAACCCCACACCATAATCCCCCCTCCACCAAACTTTACACTTGGCACAATGCAGTCCAGCAAGTACCGTTCTCCTGGCAACCGCCAAACCCAGACACTTCAGTCAGATTGCCACACAGAGAAGCGGGATTCGTTACTCCAGAGAACGTCTCTACTGCTTTAGAGTCCAGTGGCAGCTGCTTGGCCATGGAATCCCATTCTATGAAGCTCTCTACACACTGTTGTTTTGCTAATCTGAAGGCCACAAAGTTCAGAGGTCTGTAGCTATTGACTCTACAGACAGTTGGCGTCCTCTGCGCACTGTGCGCGTCAGCATGTGCTGACCCCACTCTGTCATTTTACGTGTCCTACCACGTCGTGGCTGAATTGCTGTTGTTCCCAGTTGCTTCCACTTTGTTATAATTCAAATATAATTATATAATTTAAATATAATTAAATAACTTTCTAATACTGTGCATATTTACTCAAGGCTCCTGGTATGTCTATGCAATGGGTCTAAATGTTATGTAATTTTACTCTTAGCTAGAAAAAAGAACTTCACATTTTTGCATGCCGAAGACATATTTAGTTACACTGCAAAAACTGTACTGCATAAGGAAACAGCAGTAGTAAAATAAGACAAAAGGCAATGGATTTAGGGTTAGCTTGGTCTTGTTTTCTACATGCACAGGTTTTACACAGCCTCATATGCACTAAGCTCTTTTTTGTACATATTTTTGTAAATATATTTAATTATAGTAGAGAGGTGGAAATTTACAACAACCGCATGGGCCCTAGACTTTTAGGGTGTGTGCAAGCAAGCGAGCGTGAGAGAGAGGAAGAGGAACTGTTGGCATGCAATTTGTAGGACCTGGTATATAAAACTTGCCCTTTTGTCAAGTCTAAGTCAAGTCTAAGTTTGTGTACATGGTCAGTGATTAACAGAAACACCTGCATGTTCACCACAATACAATACAAAGTGTTTTTGAACAATGATCAGTCATGCAACTACTCACCCGTCTGGGATAAATGAAGTTGTTTGAATTTGAATACTTGTAAACATGAGGCCGTAAACACTATTTCAGATTTTAATCTGTCGTAGCAGAGTATTAACCATTGTTGACAGCAAACTAGCACCATAAGGCATAACATTACATATTGTCATTAACATCAATTGCACATTATTTTAGACTACAAATTTGTTAAGTAGATCATTTGTGCTTGCTCACTATTGAGAGCAGATCAGAGGATCCCTAGACTACTTCAGATTCAGCTGCTCATCCACAGAAAATGAATGATTTAAGAAGAAGCTGTAGGTGAGCATCTTATTGTAGTGGAGGATAAAGAGTGTGGGTGGGGAATGTAGCTTTGTCACAGAGTTCAGTTTTCACAGGCAACCAATATGGAGACTAATGGTTTTGAGAACTAGTGTATCTGTCATGAAGCCAGAATAATTTATTCTGATACCCATAAATTTGATTTCAAGTTTAGCGTAATCCAGCGCCTCTATATGAATGCAAATGAAATCTGATTTTCAAATGCAACAAAAGCCCATCACTGTGTTTTTGCACGTTTGCTCATAGTTCTCTAGTGCAGGCTTTTGGTTCTAATCAAGACAGAAACCTGGTAAATACAATAATAAAATTAGACAAACCTTCTCTATAAAATGATTTTCTTTGTTTAGATCCAAGTGGAAAAAATAATTTTAAAAAGTGTATAATGCTCTGGTAGTTTTATGGCATCTCTCCAATATATAGATTTTATGGATGTTCACATGACCATGTGTTATCATGGTGACCACTGACTGTAGCAAAGCAGGGTGCCGCTGTTCTTTTTCAGATTCAGATGAGCAGAAAGTCACATTAAACCAGTATTCTACAGTAAATGGACAAAAAGCTCATTTGATTTGGTGGTGCTTGAAGCGTTTGAGTAGGTCAATTAACAAATTCAGTAAACAAATGCATATTTATTATGTGGTGATTATTTTTTCACAGACAGCTGTATGAAAACTATCAAATATTTGTCAACTGATGCCTGTAGCGGCCCCAGCAGTTACACCCACACCTTCATCATCAGCTGATACACATGTGGTGAAGATAACATAGGCTAATGGTGCATGTACTTGATATTTTCATTTCAAACAATGCAAAAATGTTATAATAAGATGTAGATATTCTAGGACAAATGCATGGAGAGCAGATGAATGGCTCAAATAACAATTAACTACACAAAAATCTTTAGTTCAAACACAGTTTTTATGTCAGAATTTCCATTACTGAGTCATTCACTAGTTATTCTGCGACTGCAGTGAGTTAAAATGAGGTTAGCATCTTAAAGGGGAAATACGAAGGCAAAAGGGGTATAATGTGTTAATTAAATGGCCAGGCTATTGAGCGGGAATGCCACAGACAAGTCATTTTACAATTTGAAAGATTTCTGTAAAGAATTTGTCCGCCAAGTGCTGCTACATATTTTAAAGGAAGATACAAATGCCTCTTTTTGCATCTATGATAAAAATGTTTTAAACAAATGTTACAATACACAATGTTGCCTGAGAAAATGTAGATGGTTTTAATAAATTCTTTTCACAGAATATAGTTGTCCAAGGCGGGTTCCAGTTTAGTTCTGCATTCTGCTTAGAACTTTAATTAATGAATTGCTGCTTTTAGGGTAGAATTTTTACCTGCCATGTAAGAAGCTAATATTTCATTCCCAGTTGATATATTTCCTCCCATGGTTGTGGACAAACAGCTTCACTGACTTGTGACAGCCATGAGAAAGGATGGGGAGTAGACCTTACATAAATCTGAAGTAAATTCATTCATGTGCTCTGAAGTTCAGTTTGATACCTTTCTGGCAGTTATGGGGCCAAAGATGGTGCTTCATGTTCTCTCCCCTTCCCCCACTCCAAATGGAGCTGACACTGGCATGCCAACACCTAGGCAACCCAGAATTTCATGTTTCTACCCAGGCCTGCTCCACAGAAAGGTAATTGCTTCCAAAGCTGACTCAACCTCAGAGAGATTCAGCTGTGTCCTTTGAGATTTTTACCAGCATTTCACAACTTTGGAAGTAAATTAGTCACCAAAAGCTATTATTAAATCCTTCAGTTTTGAACCAAGAGATTTCCACTTCATTTCTTCATAAACATTTAAAGGCTACAACAGTTGAACCCTTGCTTGGTTTCTTTGTTTATATGTGTGCATACAGATGTTTGTTGTATCCAAAAGATACAGCTTAGTTCAGTCATTGTTAATACAGCAGAGATCTTCAGTGTATTTTCACAAAAAATGCATTCCATTATAAACGTGAATGCGGTACATACATTTATAAAAAAAATAATAATTAAAAAAAAAAATCACTACAAGCACTGCTTCAAAGAAAACAAGAAAACAGAGGAAATAATCCTTATTTTAAAAACAGGTCTGGCCATAGTGGAAAAATAAATTAATTTTAATGATTGAAACATAATTAACATTGGTCTAGGCGACATCTACACCAAGCAAATTTGTAGTTGTGGATGGAATTTTACTCTGTTCCTGGTTGAGAGGTAAGTTTGTTTTAATTCTGTAGAACTTGAAAGAATAAGCATAAAATGCTCACATACAGTATATTTATTCCTTTGATTTTTTCCCCCCAATTAAAGTAGCTGGATGCAAATTATAGAATCATTATGGTAACCATTGCTGTGTACCACAAGTGTGTCTCCCGTGGATTTACTGAAAATGGACTGGAACAGAAGAAACCCATGAAATCAGGAATCTTTGAAGTTCCCCTTTAACTGTTGATGATGGATGAGAATCATTTTGTTGAACCCATCCTTAAAATCCTTCTAAAGTATTTCTGACATGAATCATGATCTTTTCATGTCTTCTCACACAGTTCCTATCAACATCCTTGCATACACACCACTATGCACAGTCATGCAATCCTGCACTTGCACACAGAAATTTACGAAACCCACTTATTCAGTTAATCATTGCATATGACCAACGTCTAACCTGAACAGACTGCCAAGTGAATGGTTATGTTGTGAGTGGAAACTGAGTGTAATTATTGACCAGTAAAAGGAAGTAAACAAGACTTGGCTCATCTTCTATATGTTAATCATACCCACCTTCTCTCTTGCATGAATATGTGCACTCTAGAAGGTGAGAAGAAAGCTGCAATGCACTTAACAGCCACCTGAGCCAAGAGCCAAGTTGTGGAGGAAACCATAAGCAGCTAAAACCCACAGGTAGAGGGAGAGCCTCCAAACTGCATATTAAATGAGTTAAGGGATGAAGTCAAACCCAGAGTCCAGAAGGCATTATCCATCCTGCCATCATGTTCTGAAGTAAGTCATTCAAAATCTGTGACAGTCTTATAGGTGCTATAAGATGTCTGAGATCTGCTTTCAAATGATCAGAAGAACAGATACCCAGGAGATCAGATGAGTATTGGTCATTAGGGTTGGTAGTGAATCCATAAAAGTGCTTCTTGGCAGTTTTCTGCAGCCTCACACTCACTTAGCTGAGTGAGAAGTTCATGCTGACTACTTCGTTTCGCTTCACGTAGAGCTGAGGCAGCTTTGAACACCAACACCTACTTAAATGTCCAGTGCTGCCACAGGTCTTGGCTGAATAAAGATTTGCAATGAATGTTTGAATATTTTTCAAACAAAAAGTCTGTCAGGACAATTACAATATATTCAATTTTTTAAAGGACTTCAGTGCAGTGGACATATGGTGTCCTGACAAGTTATTAAAAGTCTATCTATACCTCATTAAGCCCAGACACTGTAGACAGGTTGATGAAAAGAAAACCAACCACCAAACAGGCTATTCAAACAACAACATGTTTTCTATAATAAGGTCTTCCTCCACAAAATAAATAAATACATAAATAAATAATGAACCAGAAGTTGACATTAGATTTTTTGCTGCATGCACATCTTCTAAACCATTCCATATCATTTTCTATACCATTAACAGCTCAATAGCTCAAACAATATCCACCACAGTCAGTTCATACTTATAGTCTGTGGCCACCACTGTATTATTGCACAACTGAAAATTTATCATGTTGCAATAAAACTGTCATTAATTTAAAACCCGTCACAGTACGTGACACTTTCATTTTAAAAAGCAGATATAAATGGTACCAGAATCACTGCAGTCCACCGCTGCACTAATTATTATCCTTAAAACACTGAATAAATGTCTTGGTGTCTACATCACAAATTAATTGATATCCTAGTAAATGTTCAGGGTTCAGAATAGTTAATTAAAAATATATATTAATTAACACCTGACATTATGGACCAATTAAATCTGAATCATAGCACTAAAACAGCTGGAGTCCATGCAGAAACTTAAAAATGAAGTATAACGATGTAGTGGGGTGGTTAAGGGAGCTGTAATTTGGGTTTTTAGTTCAAGAAATAATCGGAGGTATGCATTCATAATTAAAGCGGAACATTTTCCTGTCAGCGTACACTATTAATGTTTTGTTTCTGTTCACCCTAAAGTCCTACTTCAACAACACAGCACAAACATTACTTTAGCCGGACAACCCTGTGATTTATTGTAAACTTAAATGCATTATAGTGTACTGGAGGGCCATTTGCTCACCCCCACCACACTACAAAACACAAACACAATCTGCAATGTTTCCCCATCTCAGGGAACTATCTTATCCAAGCCATAAGTGCATTGCACAATCAATCTTTGTCTCGTTTTACTTTTTTAGTGCCATTTTATTGACACGTTGAACCATGCCGCTCCCCTACCAAAACAATTTATTATTTTAACCTTTCTTCCTTTTTTGCTAAATTTCTTGAATCCATGACTAGCCATTAACAAACCAAAACTTTAAAACACAGTGCCATGCAACATTATAAAAAATGTTTATTTATTCAAGCCATACTAAAAAGGTATCTGCGCTTGTGTCTGTGATTATGGCAATTCAAAGTCATTGTCTGTGCACACTGTACAGCTAAGTAACCAGTTTAAGGTTGCTTTGTCATACCAAACTTTGCCTTTTAAAAATTTATTTCCCCCTCAGTTTTATTTTAGATCTCAGCATTGTTGGAGACAGTATTTGACTGGCCTGTTCAAACTGAGATGTATAGGGAAGAATAGAAAAATTCAATATGTATTATACTTACAGCAACAAACAAATACCCAGACCAGTACTGTCCTAAGGTTTTCTCAAGTTTCTTAGGAACTTTGTCCAATAAGTCAATAAGCCAATCTAAAACAAATTTTAAAATTAAGTTTAAAAAATACTTCATTCTGTGTTTTGACAGCAGGCTTACGGAACAGGAGAACATAACTGGCATCAAACCAAAGAGGACATCAGAGTTGAGGAGCTCTGATTCAACACTTTTGTTAAGGACAGTCAGGTGTCCCATATGTACCTCCATTTGCAACACTGTGTGATCCACCAATACGGCTGTTACAGCGATGAAGGAAAAGCCAATAAGACGCATGTCCCTCAAGAGGGACACAGTGGTATTTGTTTGTCTCCTATGTCATTATTTTTGAAATTCGGACTGATAGCGCATGGTCACACCCTGAAACATGCGAGTGCAGCCGTAAGGTTTCAGGTGAATGGGCACTGAAAGGGCTCTACTACACAGCCGGGCTGAGGCTGGGGACCTTACAGAGGGTCAGCCTGGGTTATAAAGAAAAAATAATTATTGCTGTTATTTTTTTTTATTATTTTAAAGTGACTTGGATAAGATTTATGCAGCTAAGCTGTTAAAACAGCCTATTTATTATTTACAATAAAGATTCCAAAACATTTTATTTAGCAAAAAAAATTACATTAAGTATAAAAGTTTAATAAAGTACAAAGTACATTCACAAAAAAAAAAGTGGGCTAGCCAAGGTCCATCTATGGTTTCACCACTGCTACACAGATCTCTGCTCATGCATAAGACGTATCAGATGATCTGCAAAGAATGCAGTGGCAGTATTTTATTTTCTGGTGCACTAGACATGTTTGAGTTGTTTAATCATACAACGTCAAACAGACGTGTAAAAAAATATTTTCACAGTTTCACACTGTCAAAGTTGTAAATGCCCTAGAACTGAATGGTTTTAACAGCAACATTCAGAATTAAAGGTTTTTATATTGTCCACCAAAAATTTCTGAAGCATTCACATGCATGCAAACACTTAAGAAATTTTGCAACCATCTGCCTTTAGTTATACTATAGGTGATGTTACAGAAGATGAGTAGGGGTTTATACATAGAAAGTGTAACAAAGCGTAAAATACAAATAGCCAAGAACCGAAAATGTGAAAATAAAACCTTCGGTAATGTAAAGAAAGCACACAGGGCTACATGGGTAATGAAACATAACAGCACAGTCCTTAAGGCATGTTGCACTGGAGAGAACAAAAGGAAACTCATTGCAGTAGTCAAATGGTCACAAGAGATGAGGATTTTTGAAGTGTGAAGACAACAAGTGTATACAAGTGTGGGTATTAGCTAGCTGAAAGTGTACCTACTATATTGACAAACACAGAGCAAACATACAATTGCAGTAACACAAAACCTCTTGCTTACAACTTTGTGTAGGACTACACATACTTACAGACTAAGCAAACGAAATAATCCCCAACCACAGGTGAAACTGTTCAGCTTCCTGATGTTTTACTGTAGAACAAAAGGGAATAAAGATATCCTTCTTGACTTTATAACCTATGACCCTGAGCTAAACACTGGTAAATGCTAGTACCCCTGGTGGCTAGCAAGGGCATAGTAAAAGTTTTAAATTTCATTTTATCCTGCAAAATGAATAAAACTATTACAGCTATAAAACATGCCCACCGTGCTCTCCCAATCGAGAGCTGCAAAATATCATAGGATTTTCACAAATGTTTTTACATCAACACATTTTAAATTTGTTGTTCATTTCATCATTTTACTTAAAATACAAAAAAGGATAGCAAAATTAAACAATACCTTTTGTGTGCAAGCTTTTTGGTAATTAGTCTGTCACTCATATAAAATAGATATGCCAATGCAGTTTAGCCTCACTGCAGTATCATTTTGATTCATAGGGACTTAACAACAACCACCACAACAGCTGTGAAGACATGAATCACTGTCTGTTTTGACTTTTGCCAACCAACAAAATGAGACCTCAGTGTTTGGAGAGGTCATCATCATTCAACATTTTTCTAAGATACACCATGTCTGTTACCAAATGTTTCTACTCCCACATTTTCTGAAATTAGCATACCTAAGTGTCGCACCAATCAGCACTCAGCTAACCAAGTAAGGATTCTGCTGATCATGTATCTTTGAAGATCACATCTGAAAAGCTTCAGGACATGATATCCTAATGTAGCAGGTTATAACAGGGTCTTTGATCAATGATGTAATGGCGCATCATGTACAAAACTGAACACTCACTGATTCATATATTACAGCTACTATATAATGAAACGGTCTTTCATTGTTGTTTTGACATATATAATATTAGCGTGTCCTTAGGGATTGGGGCCAGTCAAACATTGAACCACAATTTTTGGTTCCTTTCCAATGTTGTCATTTAGCTTTATGTGTTTTTTTTTGGGGGGGGGGGGGGGGGGGGGGGAAAACAAGGTTTTTAAAGTGGTTTTTGGAAAAAGTGTTAGTAATTTTATTTTAAAAAAAAAAATTTTT
>JABJVR010000052.1:5228157-5275163 GCA_025773905.1 Chitala chitala | reverse complement strand
ATATATATATATAAATTCAATCTTTACAGCCTATTTTCCCTTTCCTTCAAAGGGAAAGTTTCTTGACACATTCAGCATTAGTCCTTAGTTCAAATACACATTTATTACTACATATATAAACAGTAATAATATTTAGGATATGGGGAAAGCCCTAGAGAGAAGTGTAGTTTCAGTCCTAACAAAAAACCCTTAGAGTTAATCTAGCTGTGACGGATCGCTGTAACAGAGGTATTAACTCGGCTGCAAGAAAAGTTAGAAAGGCAGCAAAACAGAAGAATGATGTTACCAAATGTGACATAGCATTTATTAAGAATACAGTCAATACACCAAACTAGTGACAGTTTGGAAATAAAGTCAGTCTGAGCAACAAAGCGAGTCACATCCCTGCTTTGTATGTTTAGCACCATGAAGTCCAGGTACTCTGCTTTTCAAGACAGGCAAGAACTGGAGGCCCTGCCCTCCTCGCTGACAAATGGACTTCTCTTGTCAATTTCAAAACACATCTGGCCCCAAGTGAGTGAGAGGTTGCAGAACTCCATTTTGTTGCAGAAAAATTTAAGCATAATTATGAAAGAAGAATAATAAAGATACCATTATGCAAATGTCTTTTTTCCTACTGATAACATTACCTAGTTCCTACCTACTAGAGAATTATTTAAGAAATGTCTCTGTGTTAAAGGCTGGTGTCCCCCCTAGCAACAGCCCTGCCAATGAGGGAAACTGTTATCAGTGCACAAGGTTAGAGTGCACATGTGCAGACGTATGGATAGCATGTTCAGCCCTGCCAAGAAACACATCCACTCAAATCAGGAGAGTCCATAATCCTTCCCTAGAGAGCTACACAAATCCAGCCAGACCATGCTGCAAGATTAATACCTTCTTGCATGGTGGACTATTTCAGAGACTCTTGGAGGTATCACAGTTCAGACAAATTTTCTCTGCAAACTGTTCTGCTGCAGCACCTGACTTCAGAAGGAGCCTGATCTAATGAGTCAATTAACTTATAAATTACCTTGATTAATTATTGTAGTGGAAATCAAGCTGGCAAATGGGCATGTCTGCTTCAGAAAGAACTAAACGGCTTCCAGAAAATAACCTGGAAATCAGACTGATCTCTACCCATTTTGCAATAAATCAACAGACTGGACATTAAATCTGCAACCCAGTATACTTAACATCTTCACCATGTCAGGCACCATAGTCAAAAAGATGAGTGTTTCTTTATCTGTGAAGAAAGATGAGATGTGTCTGACATCTGTACCCCTTGCAAAGGACCATCCCTCAGTTTATTTGTGCAATATTTCTGTCTTTAGTAGCTGCTGGGTGCCATTATACGCAAAAGAACCAAGAGCACAATTGTTGGGTCTTGCCACTGAGATCTGAGGGAATCACCCGCAACTCCTCAAGTGGGTTATTAGCTTCACTTGATTAGGTCACACATCTCCACCCCCCCCCCCCCCACACACACATGCATCCCGTGATTTGTGCAGTGAGTGGCTTCGCAGCACCAGCAAAACAGAGGTTATGTGCATGGAAATACCTAAGGTAGATGACAGTGTTATGGGGGAAACTGGTAGGAGAGGAACAGCTTCATTATAGCAACAGCTATACTGGAGGGTAAGCAAGCTGACATGTTCAATCAGAAGACAAGGGCAGCGACCACAACCTCAGGAACCGTTAAGGAAACCCGAGAAGAAGAATAATAACAGACTTCATAACGTGGTCACCCTTGGTCACCACTTCTCTGCACAAAAGCACAGTAGGACCAGCAGTGGGGGTTGTGATGTAGAGATGGCCGTTGTGCTGTGCAGGAATATGGGTCCTGTGTCACAGAATTCGCTGGAACGCTGCTGATTATGCAGTATGTTTTGACTGAAAACAAGGGTGTCTGCCTATAAAGTGTGTGTTGGTGTTGCACCATTTTTCTGACTGAAGGACACCATGTTTGGTAGCAGAAATGCAGCTAATCTAAACACAGTGAAGGTATAATGATATAACAATATGAAGACAACACAATTATAATCAAATTTTTTACTATTTAAAATTTTCACTGACAAATACAATTGAGCAATTACACTAAGGAGAGGTTCATTTCAATTTGTATCATAATGAGCTTTTTAAGAACAGGTGTGATGTCTACGTAAGGATTTTTTTAATGCACAATCAGGTGTAATTAAGATACCTAGAAGAAATGGCTTAATGCACAAAAGACCTAAAGACCACAAGCTAAATGTTAAATAAAGCATTTCATTATAGGTATACATGGCTGTTCTGAACTGTTGACTGAACGGACTATTGAACTGATGACTCAGTGTATCACTGTTCGATTTCCTCCAACATACTGCCAATAGCATTCTGTCAGTTTAAGTGCCATGACACAAAATACGTGTTAGTGAAGGTACACAACAGATAATTTAAAAAAATCCCCTTTACAATTACTAAATTATAGTGTTTTAACTACAGCAATTACACAATCCTTCCTAATTATCAAATACTTGAGCATTTGTTTTTAATCTGAGTTAAATATAATGCAATATAATATAATTTCAACAGCAGACATTTCAGACTGTATTATCAACCAAACT
Source organism: Chitala chitala (assembly GCA_025773905.1). Classification (NCBI taxonomy): domain Eukaryota; kingdom Metazoa; phylum Chordata; class Actinopteri; order Osteoglossiformes; family Notopteridae; genus Chitala; species Chitala chitala. The sequence goes on along the minus strand of JABJVR010000052.1, from coordinate 5,272,578 downwards.
ATTGTTTTAAATAGTTACTAAAAGTTGGAGGTAATATGATTTCAATTATGTGAATAACTAAATTAACAGCTCATTGAACCATAAGTAACTAAATGCACATCTGAAGCCAAATTTACTCAAACGTAAGGACAAAGACAAAGACAATTTACATTTCGTCTGACTTTATAATACCGAGCTCAATACCCCGTTCTTTATCAATAAATAAATAAATAAATATCCATCCATCTCTCCATCCATTTATCCTGTTTAGGGTCTCAGGAAGAAATTAATATATTTTTAAGAATGAATAAAGAAACTTTTACAGATTTGTTGTACATACACAATGGGCACAATGACGTGACAAGCCCGTTTAACTTGAAAGCCTGATATATATGTGCAGTGACCTTTAATCCTGGGAGAAACTGTGTGCTGGAGAGCTCACCAACCTTCACAGCCTAATAAGAGATTAGCCAAGTGTCTTATTACCAGGTGACACCAGGTAATAAAACAGTTAAAAGGAGTATGTGCAATTTAAACACCAAGGTCAGTCATAACATACAAACTCTACGTTTGTGTTTGTTAAAAATAAATAAATACGTGCAAAAAACATACACATTCATTATCTGTATGGATATGGTCTGTATTATTTGTTCCCTTTTCATTCGATAGAAGGTGCACAGCGCCACCCAGTGTCTAGTTAACACTCAATCACCGCAAATCAGACACGATCCTTCATTCGTTGCCGGTCAATTAAAATGCACACCATGCCACATCCTGCACCCAAACTCCGGCGGGGGTCAGTATGTCCAAAAGACACACAGAGCGCGCTGACTGGGTCGTTGAAAATACGAAAAAAGTGAGCGACTGAAACATCCCTCCATTAATATTGTATGCGTATAAATAAGAGAGAAAGAAACGACTCCCTTACATGGCACTCGGAATTACCGACCCTAGCCCGAGGCTCTTTTCGCTCTTCCCTGCGCGCAGAGGGAAGAACAGAAGCCTGCCCGCGTCTCCTCGCGCTAACCTCCCGCCACGCGCATGTCCTGCTCAGCACTTACTGCAGTACGTCGCTGCTCGTGCAAAGTTTTGTCACTTAGGGACAGAGCTCGCGGCAAAAATCACTCTCTCTCTCTCACTCACTCTGATTTAAATTAATAGAGCGAGAAATGTTTAAGAATAGAAATTCTTGTTTGTTTTTCACAGTAACATCACGCTTCACTGGAAACAAAATGGATGGCATGTAGAAAGCTTCGTGTTTGTAAGAGCTTATTATATGAATAAGGCAGCACTGACAGATTCCGTCTTTTATTTACGGAACTGATTTTATAATGTGTTACTTATTTTCTGAAAGAAAGTTTACCTGGAAACCAAAGGAAACTTTATTCTCAACTAAAGCATGCAATTATACAATGCAAGTAGTCAATGATGTACATGAAAAGGCATTGTCAAATTTACAAAGTATAAAATAGCAGTAAAATATTTAAGACTATCGATTTACTATATCTCGTTTAAATGTAAATTGTAGTGTATCTGAACATGTATGTTCTGTACTTAACACGTCTATAGATAACGAAATACACAATGACAGCGACACGTATGGCGTTTTAATTGGCATCTTCATAAGATGTGCATTATACGTAACAGCGGACTACATCCTTACCTTTACTAGATTGTAGGGCTCTTATGAACGTGATATCAGAAAAAAAACACAAGCTAAAATTAGGAAACACGTGGGCCATGACGTTGTCTCAAATACACCGGCGGTTTGCGTTGCAATTGTGCTTAGAGAACAAACGCGGTCGAGGCAGTAAGTCGATAAATCTGTACAAATGGGAAGTCGCGCTAACGGTACGGGTCTCTCCGTGAAGAGTACACATGATTCTCAGAGAGTGTGACGGGAAATCTTTGTCCCTCAGATCCCCCGATACGTACCATGTCCACAAACAGCGACACACACAGTGAAAGAGTGGATCGGGGGCATTAATTCCTGCCACGATTCTCAGACTCATTTATACAAGATAATGCAAATATAGGTTTTTATGCCCGATTTTCGTTTTTATCATAATTTTTTTTAAGAATAGCCACAGCTTTTTCCCTTAATAAATTAAATCATTATTTTAAAACAGCATTTTTCATTTACTCGGGTTATCTTTGTGTAATACTAAAATTTGTTCGATGATCTCAATCATTTAACTGTAACAAATATATACAAAAAAAAAATTAAATCAGGAATGAGGTAAATACTTTTTCACAGCACTATATATACCTCGTACATATTTAGACTTATCATCTTTATTATTCTCTTACTTTGCTTAATAGGCAACATTGACAAATTGCTTTATACAAAAATACTTTGTTTTCCATAAGATGTCACTTTGGTAGAAGCTGTGATTCTCAAGGCGAAATGTCAGATTCGCATAATTAGTGCAGTACATGAAAGCTCAAAGCCATTGCTGAGCTGTGAAGTATTTCTGCTAAGATCTGACATTCAGTCATCAGCCCAAAAATTGTCCTGTATCATCATATCATAATCAGGTTAAAGACCAACATTACTATTCTTACCACAGTTAATAAGTTATTCCGAGTCTCCTTTTCTGATAAAAATCTGTAAACACTACATTAGCCAGACTCAAGATTTTGTGACTGTTCATTTTTCAAATTATTTGTGCTGACAGTTATGCCATAAAAATTATGAAAAATGAAATAAATCAGAAGTAGTAGATTAACTTGTAGATTGTGGCCAAAGGGATATGAAACTGATATAAAGAAAATAAAAGAATAAAGATGTCAAGACTCCATGAAAGTTTCACAGAATGTTCAAACGGAATAGCATATTTCTGAACATTTTCCCGTTGTGAAATAGCAAATACATTCAGCATTTCATTTACTTGCCAAGTCAAACTGAAGCCAGAAACAATATTAATGTGAATTTGGTAACCATGACCATTTTCTAGGTGAATGGTGATTGCATTCTTGATCTGTAACCTATCACATACAAGGCTGAATGGCTGAAAAGTGGTGCAAGGAACCCCTCCACTGACAAGACCTGAGCATGCCAACAGGAGATTACCTCAGGTGATCACAGCTGTGAAGCACTGGGTGCTTACCTGTGAACTATAGAATGCCCCTTCTCCACAGCAGTGCAGCCATACAAATTGTGACACATAATTCACCCCCCACATTTTATTTCAGGTAACAGAATGGCACATCACCTGAGGCAAAGAGAGAAGCACCCACCAACAAACCAGAGCCATGGCCATCTGTTACTGCACTCACCATAGCACACTCCATATTAGGTAAACTCCCCTTATATCACATTCACTGTCAGCCAGAAATGGTCATTTCATATGTACAGAGTAAACAGTTGGTCCTAATACTAAGATGAAACGAGAAAGAGTGAAGTTGAGTTTGGAAGCAGTTTGGAGAACTCAAACTCAAGGACTTGAACAGAGTTTTTCTGAAGTACTTCAAGCATGACATCTCTCATCTCACCATGGCATCACTTGTGTTTTTCTCCTCTCTCTTCTTCACATCTTTGCACTTACCACAGAGACTTATGGTCAAGCTTATCCACTACCTGTATGTAATCCGTGTTCCCATTCATTTTTAATGGCATAGATACCCAGACAGAAAATTTTCTTCAGTATCCTGTTCTGTGTATGCAGCTGGTCCAAGCTTATATCCCACCTGTGTGTGTGTGTGTGTGTGTGTGTGTATATGCAGTAATGCAAACTTATTAAAAGCTACCAAAAAGAATAGAAAAGTGATGAGGAGGTATAGCGAATAATAATAATTATGCTAATTTACAAAGATTACAGTCATTCAAAGTAAGTATAAATCCTTGACGCAGCGTGGCTTTCTTCTTCATAAGGGAAATTTACAAACCTTACAGATTAAGAAGAACATGAAACATTTTCAAGAGGGAGGTCTGCCTGTTGCTGAACCTTTCTCTTGCAGAAATAATTCTCTTGTAAGGGTGCTATAGTGCTTTCATTGTCTTCAGTGCTACTAATATCTCATCCCCTAGCTGTACATTCCCCCCCCCCCACACACACACACACACACACCCCAAACCGTACAAGCCTGTCTGATTTGTAACACTGATGCCAGTGGTACAATGTGGACATACAAAATTAAATATATAAAATACAGACCTAAAGGACAAATTGAATAAAGTCACAGATTTTTTCTGTTGTAATTTTAACAACCATGCTCTGAGTATGGGTACAACACCTGATTAAAACACTGAGCACTGCACACAAAGCAGTGTAGCAGTCAGACCTGTGTTACAAAGCAGCCTAACAATCCTCTTCCTACCTTTGAGCACTCTGTTGACTTGAAACACGTTAGATGAAATTAAATGGTGATTAACATTTCTTACTAATAAATGAACAAAACACTACGTGGAAAAGAGTCATTTCAGAGGCTCGAAAACTCGTCACCATCCTACCATTCTGGAAATTGGAGACCCATATGGTCTCAGCCTTGTCCTTTCTGTAGCAGAGGCAGCTTTGCCACACTCAAGACCACAAAATCCCTGTGACTCAGAAGAACTCAAAGCTTGCGTTTTCAAACTGCACTCAGGGTGCCTCGGACAGGATCACCGTTAGAGGAGCTCACACTATTACGCATTTCTTGTGTTTTTCTGCATTTTAACAGCATGGTCTGCTAAAGCAAAGCACTGTGACTTTTTTTATTATTATTTGCTTTGTGTACCTCCTAGTCCTCTACTCATGATTTTTGAATGCAGAACATGCTCAGAATGGGCCAATGCAGATTTGCACTACTTATTTCAGTGTTCTGTAGAGTGGTAGGTGTGTTGCAGAGATCTCTCGTGCTTTCTCAGGCTGACTTCAACCAAAACCTGCTGTTTGCTACATCGACAAAAGTTTTGCCATTGTACCATGCAGGGAGTTGTTGGTGGCCTTTAGCAATAGGGACTTTTGCATCTTACCAACAGTAAAAATAGTCCAGCACAATGAGATGTTTCACCTTTAAAGTGGCACTGGGGTAAAGGTGACATTAAACACAGGTTTAATTGCTCCCTTTACTCTCATACTCTTTCTCTTGCCTGCCTTATGTTAGTTGAAGAGTACATGCCCGTACAAGCTATTCAGATGCTTAACCTTTGTTTTTTTCCCACAGGAAAAAATTGTGCTTTCCTGGTTTTGCCTATGACATCTACAAAATAATTCACAGAACTAAAGGTTGCACCATGCCCAAACTGCAGCACACACTCTCCCTCCTTACTGGATTCTGAACATAGCAGTACCTTTGTCCAGGAGGTGAAAGAGATGGGTAATGAAAGGGTGAATTCAGGTGGACTTAACCTATGGGGTGAGCCGCAGGAGGTGTTGGGGAATGTGGCATGAAAAAACAAGAAGAGTGTGGGATTGAACCAGTTCACCAAATTCACTGTTTGTCACAGGCATGAAGATATACCCTGTGGTGGGTTGGCGCTCTGCCCAGGGTGTCCCCTGCCCTGAGCCCTGTGCCTCTTGGGATGGGCTCCAGGCTTCCCGCGACCCTAAATTGGATAAGCCGTATAGGGAATAGGGAATATACCCATAGAAGGATTCAGTGGAAGACTCAGACAACAAAATCAGATGATTCTGATGTGGAAGAAGAGTAGAGTTCCTCCTTCCCTGTTCCACCTTCCTTTACCACTTCCCACGAAAGCTAATGAAGCCATGCATTTGAACATTTTCATTTTCATTAAGGATAATGGCTATCTGGCACTTTGAAAGTTGTGTGCAGGTAATGAAACTGAGTAGATACCAGGCTACAAACATCACTGCATTACATTTCTGGTGCTTCTTTGCTTATTGAAATCAGTGTTTATGGTTAACAGCATTAATGACACTGAGTGTTAAGAATAGGACCAAGAGTACTGGAAAAATGTGTTCATTTCCCTCTTGGTGATGAAAAAGAAACAACAGCATATACAACTGCTTCCTCTTTACTGGTAATTAGAACAATGAATGAATTCTGTTACTGCAAGCTAATAAGGGAGAGCCCTTAGAGGGAAATTACAACTATATAACTCATACAGCATTATATGTATACACCAAACTATAATCAGAGAAATCTAACTTCAAATAAGAAACATGATCAAAAAAAACTAGAACACAGAAACAATTTGGGAAAACTTAAATATAACCTCTTTGTTTTCACAGGAAATTTACTGGGATTTACGGGGCTCAGTTAACATGTAAAATGACCACTATGAAAAGGCTGAATACGGTTGACATTGATTGGAAGGGTGGTCAGGAGAAAGCTCAATCTCACCAAAAAGAACAAGACAGCATAGCTTATGGCTTTCAAAGGTACGTCTAAACAAGATTAGAAGGAGAGTGTCCTTTGGACAGGCGAGACCACTGTGCTAATACACAGTGTCATGTCTGGCCAAAAACCAACGCAGAGTATCGCCAGAAACCAGATACCAAATGTGAAGCATAATGGTACAGCACCTTCATTAGCACTATCTTGGAGTCACACTACCTCTGCACCTTACAGTCATTGAGGAGACCATGAATTACTCTTTATATCAAAGTATTCCAGGTGGAAATGCAAGGCCATCTGTCCCACAGCTGAAGTATGGCTGCTAAACAATATAATGTAAATGTGGGAATGTCCAGACCTCCACCCTGCTGGAATTTGTGGTAGGACCTTAGTGGAGCTCTGCATAAACCTACATAAACAAACGCTCAACAAACTAAAACAAGTTTGTAAAGAAAAGTAGACCAGAATTTCTCAGTAGTAGTGTGAGACAATAATATACTCATAGAAAAGCATGACGTTAGGTAAGTCTAAAAGCTCCCAAATCACAGGCAGTAGTTGTTTTGTGGCTCATTAATTGTGAAATAAATGATGAGCGTTGACTTTGTTGTATATTGTTTTTCACCTAAGGTTAAATTTACCTAATTTTATATCCTGGTAAAAACCAGATGAATTTTCTGCTGGGGTCTGATTTGGCAAACCATGAAGTTTAAAGAGGGTGTGGTTTTTATTCACATGACAGCATAGTCTGCGAAGAACATAATATTAAACCAGTGAATGATAATACAGTCATTTTATGAAAGAGCTTGAATTGTTGATTAATAAAGTTTTAGCAAGTTACAAGCTTGAGAGTGGAACACGTCAGGGTTATACCTGAGAACACTGTGTACTGGGACTCACATATTCTGTCCTGTTCAGTGACAGTGTCTTCAAGCTGGCCCCGAAGAAGATAAACATGAGAACGTTGAACCTTGTTTTGGGGCTACCTATTCTTACCCAGTCACAACCGCCTGTCCAATTATACCTCCCCTCCATGGCACATTGATGCCAATTTATTAGACAGCTAAAAACTCTGATCACAGCTGGTAAATAACAGGACAGATTCCAGCCATAATTCGGGCCGCTGGACTCTAGGTATTAGCATGGGAGGGGTGCTGAAGTCAACCGCATTCCTTTAACAGAACTGAAGAAGTACATACCTTGCATAATATTCAATGACTTTTATTTTTAGCTTCTGTCCTTAACATTAATGGTCCAAAGACACAATAAGTGTCAACAAAAACAAGCAGACAGGCAGCAGTTGAAAAGAAAACAATATCACAGTCTCAGTATAAATTGTAAAGAATGGAATTGCAAAGAATAGTAAATACTTGGTATTGTTACATTAAATACACTGAAGGTCAGAAAAGTGGAGTAAAGTTTAGCCATTCCTGCACATATACAATGTATACTGTATGTGTCATATATGCATGTTTTATATATAAAGTGACTGTCTTGCCTGATTTGTATATTTTAGGTGTTTTATGCATCTGGAAATAGTGGCTATTTTGAGAACAGCTATTTTTATGTTTCACTATCAATACAAAGACAGCCAGACACTTATGCCTTTTACTAATTTCCCAAATTAGACTTGCTTTACATCCTCTCCTATTCTGCTCTAGGACATAAAACAAATAAAACATGGCCTTCACATTTTGGTTTAAATTGTTCCCCAGTGGCAGGGAAGCAGAGTAAAGACAGAAGAAGACAAATTGTGCCATGGAAGCGACTCTCAGGGTCTTCTTTTAAGGAGTATTGGGCTAAATACAGATAAAGGAAGGCAGCGTGACTCTGCCATAGCCTCAGCACAAGCTTCTGTAATCTGTCTGCACAGAGCCAGGCAGCACGCCTGGCTTGAAGGTGACACGTTATGCAAGTAACTATATCCGAAAGCATCAGTCTGCCAAGCCGCACTATTCCTCTTGCCATGTATATTCTGTCCTGTGCAGCCAGCACACCCTGTGGTGGTAAAACTACTCCTGTACATTCGTATTATAGTCCTGGGTCTGTTATGTCTTACATAATGTATACATTGAAGTAACAATGAAAAATTAAAGTGTATCCATGTGTTGTTCAAAGCTGCACTGGATACTCTACTCCCAGGATCATTGATTATCGGCTTGTGGGACAAATCCAGCTCATGTGTGACTTTGATGTGGCCCCAATTCACCCACCAGCATAATTTTAACATTACAGAAAAAATATGTATTAACAATGAACCACAAGATCTGCTGTGGTTGCATAACCACTTAAAGGATAGTCTAGCACTTTTTAGAGAAGTAAAATAGTGATATAAAAAATGATGTTCTTGTAATATATGTGTAAAATTTACAATAATAGCTTACTAAATTAAACATCACTATAGTTATTGTGTGGTGCCAAAATTTGAATTTATATTGAGTTCAAAGTTGTCTATCTTTATAAGAACATACAAACTGTGGCAAGGTATATCATGGGGGGGGGGGGTGTTTGGCCCACAGTACTTTAGGTCTGTGAGAATTTGGCCCTGTGTGAAATCTAGCTGATGGCATGTGCTGTACACTATATACTGAGTAAATTAAGGACAACAATATCCAGATAAAACTGCTTTACCACTACACACTGTTTCATGTTTAGCATGAAAGCCTTGGTCTTTTTCCCATCTGCCCCTTATTTACTCAATTAAACAATTTCCATAACAAAAAAGACCTGCATGCACATTAAGGACATGTTTAAAGTCAACCTGAACAACAATTATCACATCAGCTGAGTGACTTTCCATTCAGTTACACTAAAACATTTCTAGGCTCCAGAGTGGAGAAATTAAAATTTCATGCCATTCTGGTTTCCATTACATTAATACATTTTAGCTGTTTCAGCATTGTCTCATATGCCTTTCTTATAGTGAGTTTCATACTTTCATAGTCATTCATTTTCACAACAAAGGCCCGAAGCCTAGCCCTGGAAGTGCCACTTACAGGGTGACAGTCTCCAGCCCAATCCACAGTGAGAGCATTTTAGGCGCGTTTTTTTACGTCTGTCACTCAGGCGTCTCACAGAGCTACAAGAATTCTATTTTATCAAATGTATCAATCCATACTGGAAGCAAGACACAAGTGAGACAGCCCAAGCCATGTCTTAGGGAGCCTGTAGCTTATCTATTTGAACCCACAGCCCCCTCCTGGCCGCTTGGTTTCCAACCTGCGATGTTAGTTTACTCAGCTGTTAAATTGCCCTTCATATCTGCCCATCCCCTGAGGTAGGCAGCAGTTATCTGAGCCTGTTCATCACACTCAAATCTCTTTGACCCCTAGCTGGCTACAATTACACCATATATTGTGCTTCTAGGTCCAACATCGCATTCATTATTCATATGAAAGGTTGCAAATATTTAAATATGTATGTGGTAAAGATGAGCAGGTTTACTAGAAGGATTTAAAATAGGGTTCAAATTCCAATAAGCTGTATCTCTGAGTCTTGGTAAGTAGAGGTAACAGGAACTTCCAAATAATCACTGCTGTCACTCTTCCCTTTCTTCTTTTTTAACACCTCCCAAATACATGAATTTCATAAATAAATAAATTTCTGAAATAAATTACTATTTACTTACATTTTAACATTACTGAATAAGATGGTATTAAGTAGTATAAAAATCAATATCATGTGCCATATACAGGAAATGAGGCCCTACTTGTATATCAACACATTTGTTATCTGGAAGAATAACGTAACGGACCAAGGGAGCCAGCAGGTTTTGAACCCAGGTCATCTCTACCCACACAGTACACCAGACAGGAGGACTAGCCTGCTGAACCAAAGGCTTAAATCTATAGCTCTGGGAGCTAACTGAACTCTTGTTCCCACCTTTGGGGTGACATCACCATCAACACAGATGACCCGCTATCACAGGCAGCATTCGCTACAATAAGTTACATTTCTGGTATAAGGACAGAATCTCGTTTAAGAAATAGTACTTCATGTCCAAAATTGTATTCCTTTCCACAATAATCTTAGATTCATTCTTTATATAGTTAAAAAGACAGATTTTTGTGATGAACTGTCCCTTACAAATTAAAACAAATCATCAAAAAGAGTCGTTTAAGACATATCTTATCTGCATATTACTTTTTTCCATAAATTCTGTAAGCCAGTACAGTTTAAATGTAATATACTGCATATACAAGAATAGTTTTTAAATGAATATATCATGCTTATCTGACCTTCTACCACATATAACACTAAGAAATAGCTAAAAGGAACTTGCTTTGACTTCTATTGAAAACTCTGACAGTCGAGTTTTTCTATAAAGTGCAAAGCCTTGTCATGGCCTGAACATTCTGCTTTAAATTTGCTGAGGACTGTCTCTGTTGTACATGTCATTCATTCTCCCCACAACTATCACAGAAATCTCTCTTACAACAGCCACGTGTTTGGCATTAGGACAGGAATTTGTCCATTTGCCAGGATGAATAAGTGGCACCATTTGCCCTCCCCTTTCCATGGCCAACAACAAGGTCACATGGTGTCTCTGAAGACAAACAGCACTAATTACCATCTGCTCACAGGTGAAAGTTTCCTGATGAGTATACTAAGGTCTTCAAGGCCCCAGGCTTCCAAATAAAGCAGGTGATCAGAACAATATGTTTCAGTTTCATGCTGGTTGAAAACTATTTACATGTGTGGCAAATGCTGCAATGTTTATAGAAAAATATATTCAAAACAATTCTTATTTTTAGTTTAGCTGAGAGGCTCTGGTTCTATTATCTTTGATCTTACTTAAGTTGAAGTTACAAGGTTTAAAAAAACATCTTTCACCAGCTGCACAAAACATAAAAAATTCAATTTACATGTTGTCATTTAGCTGATTTAAGAATTTAGTAACATAAAAACAATTCTTCATTAATATGACAGTATAGAAAGAACTGTTTGTGAAATATGTTCTGTCAAAATGCAGGAAAACAAACGCTTTTCTATTCTTTCACAACATTGGTTTTCTCATTAGTGTTTTCCATAGCTCAGAGTGCTGTCAACTGACGACCCCCCCCCCCCCCAAAAAAAAAAAAATAATAAAAAAGCAGAAGCAGAGATTACTAGGAGTTTGTCAGTCTTCAGATAGGAAAGGGAGCCCACAACAACTTGGGGGGAGATGACACTAATGTGAGTGGTTGGTGTTTGCAAGATATACGGACAGAGTTAATTATGGACCGTATAACCATCTTCATTTACGTAAACTATTGCTGATGTCATTGATCACGCTTATGAAGGTTATATGAAGTGACACTTTGATTACTTTTGAAACTTATCAGGTCTTGCTTGCGTCATGTAACCGGTATGAAATGATAAAGAAAAAAGTTTTCCTGTGTCTACTAAATGTAGTGATATTTCTTCTCTTAAACGCGGGTGAAATATGGCGAGCAAAAAGTCGTACATAGATGCTTTTAAGTTCAAGGTAATTGGACTGGTTGAAGAAAAAAAAAGGAAACATTTTGCAGCAAGTTTTCAATGTTCACCGTCGGCAAGTTTAAGATTGGTGCTAAAACAAGACACGATTACAAAACGCACCGGTAAGAATAGCACAGATTTTGAAGACCTAATTATTGTACTCGATTAACTTAATTGTCGGACGAAATTCAGAAGCGGATTTTGTTCAAACAATTTAACATTTTTGTGTTACTTAAATAATCTTGATTTGTAGAAAATGCGTATAATTCACGGCATTTACACATTCATTCTCCGCAAATCCACACTTCCACGCACTGACCACATTTCTATTTCATCGCTTTATTCGCGTAGAGGTGGTCCACTTTACCGTGTGTCGTACTGTATTATCGAGGGGAGGGGCGTCTATTGGGAGAATTACGGTATGTCACCGCTTTAGTCGCGTAGAAGGGGTGCACTTTACCAGGTCTTCTGCTGTATCTGGGGCGCGTCTATTATATTAGGCGCATTAATTAGGAGAAACACGGTAAGTCTAGTGAATAGATATTACTAAACAATTCATTCATCCTATTGTCTATTCATTTAAAGCATACTGGTTAAACTTTTGCAATTCCATCCAAGGCTGGACTGCTGTGCTTGACACTGAGTATAACAAAAGACATCTACAAGGCCAGAAAATGTATGTTATGGAAAGCTTTAGGCACAACATTAGAAAACAAAAGGACAACACTGAAGGATGTATGCTTTAATGGTTTAGCTACAAGGGCACGAAGAACAAGAATTGGGGTCAGGCACAGGCTGAACGTTGCCTGACTCCGAGGCTTCTGTGAGGCAACTGTGTAGTACTGATCAAGCACTACATTCAGTATCTTCTAGTCTGCTGTCCGAACACGTACTGTGCAAGGCTTAGACCACAGTGCACATACGAATCCATCTAAATGGGTACAGTCTGTGTGGACCCTTCATTTCACAAATGGAAACACACCCTCAATTACAGTTTGTTCATTTGTAAGCAAGCACATGATCATTCAAATGCAACATCCAAGTCTGCCACCAAGGTTATACTTGGGCAGCTACAGGAAATATTGTTGCTTAGCTGTGAGAATCAAGAGGCAGCAATTTGGGATCACTTAGAATCGTAACACTGTGCAGTTTCCACCACAACCTAGCAGATGCCAGAAAACAGAGCTCATATGGAACCAAGTTAAATTTCCAAAAACGTGAAGGGTGTATCTACTTCACTAATGCTACCTCATTAAGAAAAAATGTTTTTGTGACTTCAAAAGAAACTTTGTTTGGGAATAAAAATGTTACTCCCCTTAAGTATGGAACTATGGCCAAGTCACTATATGTTACTGGAACTGTGACATGTTACATTTTACATTACATTTTATTCATTTGGCAGACATGTTCACTACTTAAACTACTCTGATGTGTCTGGAGTTTCAGTGTACATAAAAGGCAGGTTAAAAAAGTCAGGAAAATACAAAATCAGTGAGGAACAGATATGTTACTTTCTTTTAGCTTTAAAGATTCACTTAAAGTTAAATAATTATAATTAATGTATTGCTTTCCCACCATCTCAACTCAATGAGCACTTGAGGTCTTTCAATGTACAAATACTTCCATCCATCCATCCATCATCTTAACCGCTCATTCCTGGTGAGGGTCACGGGGCAGCCTGGAGCCCATCCCAGTACACATAGGGCACAGGGCAGGGGACACCCAGGGCGGGGCACCAACCCACTACAGGGCAATGTAGAAATACTTACATGACCAAAAAAAAAAATAAAAACCTCAGCAGCCCAGTGACAGAAGACACTGCAACACAAGCTGGCATTTTTATCTAAAGCTTGCCTTGTTCTACATACTGATGTTTTATTGCATCAATTCAGCTCAAACCTCTAACAGAAAATACATTGTTTTTTGCACAGCTCAACTATCAAGTGTGTGCAATCTGACAGCACAAACACTTCAATAATTATGTCCAATAACGCCATTTTATTTAATTATAAGAACGTTGCTACATGATACAGCCGATGAATTGTTGCCAGTGCTAGATGGCATAAATGCATTCTGGTAATGTTATCAAGGTAACTAGCGCTGTGGTAACATCACATACATACCTGTTCAGAAACAAAAGCGCTGTTACCAAGGAAACATTGAGGCATGTCCAATGTGATCATGACTGAAGGTATCTGATATATAACTGTTTAAGACACTGAACAATTAAACAAACAAATGACAGCTATGTATAAAATTCAATGAGGTTGCATTAATATATGAGCAATACATTTCACCTGAACACCACTGTGGTACTATAGGGTTACTGGGCTGTGCACCAACACTTTAGTAACTAAAATTTTATAAAATGACAATACCCACGCTGTCCACCAAAGGAAGCACCAGGAAATATGGCACAGCTGTACACTGAACATGAACACGCCCTATACTGCATACTCAACACAGCCAAACACTGTAAGGGACATGCTATGGAAAATTGGCAACTTGGAAAGAAACACTTCAGTTTGCACAAAAGGTCTGCAAATTGGAAGATGTACTGAAAGTAGCAATTTTATTGAAGTTAAAATTATTTACAGGTAACATTCTTTAAACTGGTACAAACTTTGTCCTGCAGTTAACCTTTTATACGTTTGTAATTAAGGTCAAATAACTGGAATACTGTAAAAAATAAAAATAGGTTTGGATTCTCAAAAGTGTTCTACAATTCTAATTCCCAGTAACGAATATTTACACACATATATACAGAACTATATCTGTTGATGCCTTTCATATTCAGATTACACAAATGCTTGTAAACGTTGTTTACATGCACACTTCCCAGGATGGAGGGGAGAAGGGAAACGTCCAAAGCTTTTGCACATTACAAAGAGTGAACGTCAGTACTTTATCAATGTGTTAAGTGGCGTGCAGGTCAATGCCACTGCACAGCAGAACAAAAAACGCTTTTCGGGGCAGAAAGCTTCATCTTGTCAACATTCCTAACGTCTGATTCCTCCCCCATTTGTATGACTATTCCTTATATCAAATTCATAAGGTGAAAATCTCATGCCACCTCATAAGTGACCAAACTTTAAATACTTTTGGCTCTACACACGAAAGCTTTCTTTATAAAGGTCGTGATAATGTTGTCAAGCACACAGGTACTACACTGGTAAGAGATGTAAAAAAAAAAAAAAAAAAAAAAAAAAAAGCACAATAGAAAGTGCTTCTTTTTGAAACCTAAAGCAGCAGGACTGGAAGGACAGCCAGTTGAGGTTCTTTTTCGTTAAATGGAAATAACTTTTTAAATGTTGTTTTCTCAGAGTGAGTTAATCTCCTTGTGATAAATATCGTTATGTACAATGGCAATCTCTCATGTCTGTCAATCACAGCCTAAAGCTGGTAAACACGTGTTTCAGTCTCAGTTTTAAGTGTGCAGAAGACGTCCCTGAGCAGCCTTCACTCCAATGCTCTGTCCAGAATACGTGAAACAAATGTCCTTCGGCACATGTCGAAATTCACAGAATCTTGTGAAGTTACAGCATTTTCATTTCAGGCACAGGGGCCTCAATTTACAACTAGCTGTTCATTTAGCCATTGATGTATAAAGAGGAATGCACCCAATCAAATTAAACTGCAATTGGGTGCAACCATTTTCACAAGCCTTTTTGTACATGACCAAGGCTAAAACCTATCTTGTGCATCATGATACATAGTTCATTGTTATGCTTCTGATATTATAGCCATAGCAGTGAAAATACAAGAAAACAATAAATAACATGCAATTTTTTCAGGAAATTCTGCAACACTGTCTGCATGTTAATCCAACTGCAGGGTTTCCATGAGTACAATAAAACACAGGACTCGTTTTAAGGAAAGGGTTGTCTAAAAGCAACAATCCTTGTCGCTCCCAAATGCTTTGCATAATCCTTGCATTAGAACATTAGGGACATTAGCTTATGCACTTACCAGCAATTTTTAAAATTAAGGGGGGGGGGGGGGGAGAAATCAGAAATTACTTTGGTTCAAAATGGCTTCAGGCACATGATACAGAACATCAGCATGAGACAAATATATCACTTCTTTCACTGTGCTAACACTTTTTGGTGGATCAAATTTTTTAAACAAGCAAATAATGAACTGATACCTCAAAGAACAAAGGGGAACTAAACTAACTTCCTTGAAGAAAAAAAAAAGTTCACCGATTCAGAAATTCCTGAAAAACTAATTTATAAACGTAGTGCAAAAATGGAAAGCCTTAACAGCATTGAAAATAGCTTACTTGATTTCATAGGTAGATTAATGGTACAAGACTGACACGTTCAATAAATCCTAATCACCGCTTCCTCACAGAAAGACTGAAGGGGATGGTAGGATATTTGTACATAAATTACAGGAAATTTCAATTAGATGTAAACATTTCATTATACATTATTCCCCCCCAATTTGCGCTATTGACATACCAAACATGTTTAAGACCCAAACAGGTCCAACCGTGACAGAAAACACAATGCTGAAGTAGCTGCTAGTTAAAGACAACAGATTTTGAAGCTCTTCAAAATGAAGCCATGGATGAGTTGACGGTGACCTCTCTACGCTCCTCCTGTGGTGTTCACAGGAAGTGGCCCAGATGCCGTGACACGGGCCGGTCTGGATATGGAGGTCTGAGCTGCTAGCAGTGCTCAAGGTAGTCGATGACCCGAGAGATGGACTTCTGACCTGTGGTACCGACTGCACACTATACAAGAGGGGGAAAAAAAATAATAAAAAAAAAAAAATGTAAAAAGACAGAAGTCAATAAGGGAAACGAGCAGGTCAAACTGACCCCAAAAGAGCTGCATCCAATGACATGAGCGGGAACGCTTACCGTCAGGTTCATGAAATTTAAGAACTTCTTCAGCATCTCAGTCATTATTGAGAAATCTCCCTTAGGTAAGATGTTCCTGACAGCAGTCACATTTATCTGAAAGACACCACAGCTGGATTTAAACACATGTACAAACTATATTAGCATATTTAATGTCCAGTCCCAAACATAGTCTGTGTAAATCATGACTGCTGCATTTCATACTTGCTGTTTTCAAAGGGAAACAGACAAGAGCAGGCAAGCAAGCAGCAAGCCGCGTGTGGTGTAGAAATCATGAATAAACAGACCGTGAAATGGAAGGAGTGACCTCCAAAGTGAAAGCCAGAAACATCTACAGCCTACACTACCAAGGACACATTTTTTAAACTAACGTCAATATTATTTGCATTACTCAGTCAGGTATTTTTAACAAAATGTGAGATTGAACCAGTTTGAGACTTCATTAGAAACAGAAACACAATGTTATAGGTATGTATATTGTATAGATATGTTTAAGGAATTTAACCACTTAAGACTCAAAGAACAAGTTGGAGATGCATTTATTGCATAAAAAAGAAATTTATAGTATAAAGAACGCATTATTAAAGTGCAAACTAAAAATGTTTAACCCCTTTCTTTTGTAAGGGTCAGCTTTAAAGCTGAACCTTCATCAGTTACCCTGGAAGAGGCCACTTACAGGACTCTCCTGGCAGAGACAGCCCAGCAGCAGTGCCGTGTACGAGGCCACAATGCTGTCCTCCATGTGCTTGCCAGCGTGCTGGAGAGCTACAACATGAAAACACAAGAGTGTGCAGAAAAGGTCAAAAGAATGAAGAGCATGAACCAAGAACCAAAAAGTCAAACTGAAAAGCATCATGACTGGCATCACTGGCCACACAGTCCCTCACTACCTTTGTTGAGGTCAAGCTCCTCTTCTTCCTCCTCCTTCTTCTCCTTGTCACCTTGGCTGGAGTTGTTCTCGGAGGCCACCCATTGGATCTCGCCAGACGTCTCCTGCCACTCGCCGCTCTCGTCCAGCTGAGGCTTGGGCGCGTCACTAATGAAGTCGTCTGTCTCAGCCTCAGCCAGGACCGCCGCTCGCTCCCGCTGGAGAAAGAGCTGCACATACAGAGGGGAGAGGATGATCTATTTGCTACCATAGCAACGTGTGAAGGATCTCTTCCCTTATTCAACGACTAGACACCAAATACATCATCAAATGTCCAGGGCCTGGAATTAATTTTTCAAAATAGGAGGATGGCAGTAGATGGGGAGGCAACTGTTTTTTTTTTTTTTTTTTTTTTTAAGACATGACACAGATGTGACAAAAGAGATAAAGGCTAATTTGCGTACATAACGAACGGCTTAACATGCTCAGGTGCTGTCCTCACTTCTTCATACTCAGACCTTCTCTTTGATGTACTTTCTATTTATATTAACACCCTCCACACCAACAATCGTGCTGATAAAGGTAATGGTCTAGGTAACACAACCTGTGAACACAAGTTAACACATTCATAACATAATGTACATGAAATGTGTTATTGTAAGTACATAAAGTAGTTGGTGACAATATTTACAGGCTAAATCTAATGTAAAAAAAAAAGTCTTTAGAACATAGATTCTTAGTATCATAAATATGGATTTCAATTATGACTATAAAATGACACAGCGCCAATGACACCGAGTGCTTAAAATTAGCAATTAAAACTTTGGAAGAACCCTGTAATTCTTTACCAATTCAAATATCAATCTTTGGTTTTAAGTCTCTTTACAATATCTTTAATCATTTCGGCCATCATTAACTTTACTAACACCCAACTCAAAATATTATTCAGTGATATGTGGAGAACAAGTCCTGTCATCTTGTGGTGAAAGACAACTTTAACTGCACTCAGTGCACACGCGTTCAGACTAGGTCAGTGCCTGGTGTTTATTTGGTAACACCATTCTTTAGCCATATACAGTAATAAAAACTGCAGGCGTCAAACTGATGAATTTCTTTAACCTATTAAGAAAGTGATTAATCTTTGAACATTGACAGAAGCAGCCTACACTCATGAGGAACCCCGTGAGGAACACACACCTGAACCAGGGCTGAAATAGCAGAAAAGGAGCCCTCAGTGTTCAGCTTCTCTCCTTCCTCCACGCAGACAGAGTCGTAGGGAAGCGTGTCTATCTCCATTTCCACCAGGCACTGCCGGTTCCTGGCACTGTACTCCACTAGGTTGATGAGGAGACCCAGGCCCTGCATGGAGAATCCTCTGAGTGCACACACAAATACATCCCACATGTGTACTGGCACAGTGTCCAGACCACCTGTGCCCCTGAGAGACCAGCAATTTGGAGGAGGGGGAGGATGAACACATTGAGCAGTGAACCTTTAAACCGGCAAGGTCAGACAAGCCCAGTTCACTTGAGAGCTTTCACTCACCAGCACTCTAATGTCAAATCTCTGCTCCTGAGGCAGGTACTGAGGTACCCGCAGAACACAGTTCAAGGCTGTTATGATGAGATCTTCCTGCTCTCCAGTTTTAGTGCTACCCCATTCTGGAAATGAGAGGAATGACCTTGATCTGTCACAAGCCACGGCACACCATTCTCTCAAAAAAAGAAGCATTAGCACTTAGATTGCACCTCACATTAACACACTTCAACATATGCAAAATGTTAAGATTACTTTTCAAAACCACAACTGGAAGCTCATTAATGACCCATCACACTCCATGCTAATCCTCAAAAGTACAAGTTGAACTTAATTCAGAGTCCAAGCACAAATTCAGGTCTTACGTAAATCAGCACAGCTGGAGGTTTATATTAAAAACATTAAAGAAAAAGCAGACAGGAATATGATAAGGAGCCATGGGCACACTGTAACCTACATTGACTTGTGAAAGTATCATCAGGTAGTGAGGATTTTAGCCGGATGAAGAAAACTGTAGATAAATAGATGTTAGCCTTAGCCTCCAGCTGTGAAAGGTCAGACAGCAATGAGAAAAAGGAATGTTGGAGGCGCGCATGTCTGTGCAGCCAGACATACCGTTATCGTGGGTGAGGTTGAGCAGTACGCCAATGACGGACCTCATGCAGTCCTCCACAGCCTTGCCCACGTTGCTGGAGCTAGAGGCGGGCTGGGACTGCTTTGGCACCTCCTGCCGAGTGTAGCGCTTGATCATGGCTTCGCAGTGACGCAAGGCCCTGAGATCAGGATGGCAGAAATGCGGTCGGACAATTCCCATACACCACTATCAAATAAAGGGGGGAAGGCTGCTCAACATAAAATTACAGGTCCAACTGAGAGGCTGTAAATTACAAGCTATCACCAGCACATAGTAATTACAATGGGTGTGCAGACACAACTTCACTGCTGAGCTCATTAAGTGAATAGATTACAGGTCAGTAGCACTCAAATATAGGTCTAAAAACAACAGCTTTGCACCGACAAATAGTACTGCACGCACAAGCAATTCATAATAAAATTATAGTCATCTCAAAACCAAAACATTTGCAGAGCATTAAAAACTTTAAAATAAAAAAGAAAGCAACTCTCTATCTGTCTAGAGTTTAAAATGCTGTAATTAGGACACAGCAAACGTGTATGCAAAACTGCAGTCTTTGACCAAGATATCTAATTGCTATTCATTTATATTACATTTTACATCATAATATATACTATCAGCCACTGCAAAAAAGTTCTGGAAGCCAGTTTATTGTTCTGGTAAGATGTCAAAGCCTTGATTAAATCAAATTACAAAAGCGGGACACCTGGACAGATGAAAACGTAGAACTAAGAACAGAACAGCCATAAATCAGCATGATGCAGCTCACTCACCTGGCACAAGACACAATGAGCTGAGAGTCTTTGTAAGCTATCAGGTAACTCTGGTTCTCTGGGTTGTGAACAGTGACCTGCAATACAAAGATGCACACTTAGAGGACAGACTATGGAAGAAATTGAGCCCAAAATGACCCATACTCCAAACAATTATGAACACTGTGTGCGCCTCCCTCCCAACAGTATAAATGTAGGTGGTTAACTTTATGGACTCTTTCTGGCCATACAAGTGTGTTCAGTCTTTTGAAATAACAGACACCACAAAAAATAAACATCAAACATCTAAATTAGAGAAAAGGAGCAGAATATAAAGCTTGCATTGAGTCTTACTGAAGCACAATCATCTGAGCAACTAAATTTCACTGACTTCAGCAACAAGGTTTCATTTGAGAATGTGAAGAGTTAAGATTCATTCAGAGATAGACAATACGGAGATCGAAGACAGCAGCATCTTATATTTGCCCAGAGGCAGGTAAAGCCACTCTAATAATAAAAGCATTTACACTTTCAAGCACTCGCAGACATCTCTCAGCTCCCCATAACGATGCAACCAGGTTCTCCTTGTCATCCTCTTGACTTAGGTTTTCAACACACTCTTTTACTGCCAACAGGAGAGAAAGAGTAAGAGATTTATCTCCATTATTAAGAACAGTTTACAGTAAACTGGGACCTTAAAGGAGTTTCTGGTCATAACATTTCAACACAGCCCATCAGCCACAGCTTATGAAATCACATCCTTTACAGCCCCTGAGGCGCTAGCTTCCCAGCTACTTAAATAACCCTTGCATTGCAGACAGGGTGAAGATGTGCCCAAAAAGAAACACACTGGTGGTGTGAGGTTACTGGCAAGGATCCACAAATCTGCCTGAACTTCATGTGCTTTAGCTTTAAAGTCTTGTCTGATTATTTTACCTATGGACTGGGATGAAATTAAAAAACTAACACGCTGACCCACTGGCAAACAGTACCTTTATCTACAATGTGATCCAGGCCCCCTAGTAAACGGAGCTCCTCTTTGAACCAATCACCAGCCCTCCTGGACGTCAATGACAGCAGGGTTTCCATGGCCAAATGTCCGGTCTATAACAGAAGCACAACTATTGAGAGGTGTCCTGATTTATCAATTGACATGTACTTGGCCTTCAAGAGCACTGCTCAAGGCAGGTCACAAACTGACTGTGATGTTCTCAAGGTCCAGGTGCTTGTTGTGGACGGTGTCACACAGCTTGCGGATCTTCTCCTTCACTCTGCTCATCTCCTTCGCAGTCAGCTGGTTGGCAGCCGTGTCATCCTGCTCCAGCTCCAATAGGCGGATCATCAGGTCGAGGCTGGCACGGTCCAGGTCCATGTTGAGCCTGTCTCGGCTCAGAATGTACATCAGAGAAGCCGTGCAGAGGGCCAGGTTCTAGGAGGATGTGAGGTAAGCAACGTTACAAAAAACACACAAGGCAAAGGGGGGAAAAAAGGGTTCTATAAAATCGACAGCGGTAATTCCCTTTTCTTACCGGGTGCTGTGGTGCATCATTGAGCGTTTTGAAGACCTGGGCCACCTTTCCTCTAGCCCTCAAGTGCATTCGGAAGCTGGGCATGGCACACCTGGTAGCCAGGCTGATTATACTATATGCCAAAAAAGAGGGAACAGGGGTGAGCCAGTTAAGAAACAACTAAGCAAACTCCATGCCGTCTTGAACTGGAGCTACACAAGCAGAAGTTGTACCTAAGGCATCGTGTGTTGAGAGGCTGTCCACTCTTCAGGCCAGTCTCCAGGTACTCAAAGTCATCGGTAAACTCCTGGTTCTCACCGAATTCCACTACATCATTGAAGTGTTTAACGTGCTGGACAACAGTGTACAACTGACAAGGAAATGCCAAAAGTGAATCAGTACTTTCAGTTGTATTTCACACCTTTACAAGCTAAAGCTCCAACAACTAAATTCAAAAACTTAATCCTATCAAACAAATTCATTAAAAATATTAACAGTTATAAAAAAAAAAAAAAAAAAAAAAAAAAAACAGCCTAAAATTCTGCATGCTTTTGACACAAATTTGTGTAGTATTAACAGTGGTAAAATGATCTGTAAAGACAGAATGGGTCTATTCTTCCTGAACGCTGGACCAAAATGATTTAGATGTTCATCCAACACAACAAGCAGTTCTCTAAAAATCTGGCTAAAAGTCAGGTGGACTTTGAAGATACATTAAGCATTCATATTCACATCAGCTCAATAACATGATCACACTTGACCATTCAAAACACAATGAAAAATGTAACTAAACAGCACTTACAAGGAACTTTGAACACTCACCTCCTTGTGCTCTTTTCTACATTTCAGTGCAGTAACAATGTCCTGGTATGGCTGCGTAGGGATGGTGACAGACTTGATGACTTTTGGGGGAGGTGGCGGTGCTTTAAAGACACCATCATCCTTCTGGGAATTTGTCTCAGCATCACCACGTGACAATACAGCCTGTAGACAGACAAATTCTCTCTCACCAGTGCAACAGACTTTGCCTTGGTGTTCTTTCCAAAAGAAAACTTGTGATTGCAATGTCAGGAGAAAAAAAAAAAAAAAAAAAAAAAAAATTTTAAATTGCACATAACACCAATCTTACCAAAACCATTTGCTAACCCCAACCCATGAGCTGGGTTATAAAGCACATGCAAACACTTGACATGAAGTCAGAAACCACTATTATAAAGCAGGTCTGGTGATCTACAATTTAAATCAATGGCATGAGTTCTGCATGTGGCATCACTGGGACCAAACTTTAAGAAGGATGCATACAACTCACAAACCGCATTCCAACACAAAACAGTACAAGTCTTAAGTCCACAGCATTCTTTCAAACAGAGAATGTCCATTGAAGAAAACCTTGAAACTGCATTCAATTTTTCTTGAGCTGTTTGGAAGAACATGACAAAGTAGAATCTATATAAACTAAGATGGAACATGTAAACTTAGTTTTTGCATGAAGACTGCATTTTAATTGTCAGGCTATTTACTGTGGTTATGGCTCCCCATATCTCTCATTATGTGCTTATTCTGCACAGCTGACACAGCAGCACTAGCGAATAGCAGCTCAGGTGCCCTCATTAGCAAAGAGTTACTCAGCCAGGTCACGACAGCATCTGTAGGACCAAGCTTCTTACCGGTGCAGTGTGGGACCTGCAAAGAGAGGGCGGTGGAGGCTCCTCCGGTTCGGGCTGGTTCCAGTGTCTAGCATTGTAAACGGCTTTCGCAGGTGTCTGGGGTGGGCGGGACAGAACTTTCATTTTATTGCACATCAAGACATTACAAAATCCACACATATAACGTACCCACACAACTGTACATTAAAAAAAAAAAAAAAAAAAAAAACACTTTGGAAGAATTTCTAGTTCTTAATACGGCCATATTAAGTATACATTACCATCCTCCTCAGTCATTATGCATGAGGTAGCCATTACTCACTTTAAATACAGGTTTAACATATCATAATCTTTTGATAAGGCAGAAATATCAGATAAACCTTTACACATTGATAGCTCATCATAATTATAGGCATATACCAATTTTAGATGCAAATAACCCCTGGTAGTCTCATTTGTTTGTAAACAGCAGGAGGCCATTAGCGAAATGAGACCCATGCACTGATGCTGTATGTTCTCTTTGACATTTGAGAGTTCTGTACACGACATTCAATCTGGAAAACTAAAACTAGATCAAGTAAGAAAGCAACCCTGATTATCAAGCACTAATGACAACAGAATAATTTTCTACTCAGCCTTTCATAACTCCTACTACAATTCCAAAAGTATTCCTAATACAAGGCAAGATAAAATATCTTCAGCTCAGTCAGTCTGAGCAAGCAGTTGCCGTTTTGTCTGCTACAGTTTGACACCTTGAGACATCCTACCTACAGAATTTTGGATCAAGGAAACTAGAGACCAGTACCCAGCTCATCTGAGCATGACAGACTTGCAGGGACATCTTAAAAAAAATAAATAAAAATAATAATAATAATAATAATAAAATAAAAAAATAAACTGCCCTACAAATATGATTAATAATACATGGCTAAACAGTAATTAACATTGATTGATGCTCTGTGCCACATCATGTTTATTAAGTATTATATAAACATCAAGTGTGTTTAAACTACTTCAGTTTAAAGTACCATTCAAGGTAGTTCATCAGTCAAATTCAGGGCAAACACAAGAAACTGTGGTGACTGTTGATGAATTTTGTTGTAGTCAACAGTAATAAAAGGATTTTAGTTTTGTATTCAAATTTCCAAAAGACAGCAGAAACCAAGCTAAGAATACATTTAGAAGGAAAGGGGAGTGTACATTTCTTTAACAAATTCAATTCAGGAAATAGATTTGGTGGCAAAAGAGGTTGCTCCTCATGCCAACACCACAATGCAGAAACAGCACTCAATTCCTAATAAGTTTGACCAACAGCAGACCAAAGGTTTGCTAATACCAGAGGTTTATATATATATACACACACACACACACACACACACACACACACACACACACACACACACACACACACACACACACACACACACACCACCTTTAACTAGATTTAAATCATTCAGCATGGAAGTAACATCTTACTGTCAATCCAATCATTAAACCTCTGCACTCTCACAGAGCATGTAGGGTATCATATAGTTTGGTGGTAGGATCTAAAGTAGGACAAACTGCATGAGCCTTTGATGCATCTCAATGCATCTTGGCTTCATGAACCATATCTCAAGGAGGAGGATGACATACGTAAGGCAAGTGACCCCTCCAGATCCTCCCAGCACAAATATGACAGGTTTCCTCAAAGTCACATGCAGGCCCAGGGCAACATGTAATATTGCCTAACCTACATAAAGCTTCAGACCTCCTTCTCATAAGTCTCACAGACAGCTCACCATTGCTTAATTTACACATACAATCATCTCATTTGTATTAATTAGCCAAAAGGACTCAAATGCTTTCAAGAGCAACTATGGTGTGTAACAATATATAAACAAGGCTAAGTGGTCCTCCTAACTCCTGTAACTATTATCATTAAAGTTCAAGGATAATCTACATCAAATTCAAAAAGGTCCTTCTAATCAGACATAATCCAACCAAACAGGCAAATTACATGTAAACACATAAAGATTATAATATTAATTTACAAACAATTGAAGATTATTTGCAAGATGTAATTTTTCAGTCACAATACAACAGCATGAAATAATCCAAGGGGTAAAATTGTTATAGGAGTAAAAAAAAAAAAAAAAAAATCTGATTTAGCTTCAGATATTTCTGCACCAAGATTGATGGCTGTAATTCCACCCCCCCCCCCACACACACACACACACACACACACACACACACACTTTCTTTAATAGAATATCCACAATTTTAGTGAAGCAGTTGAAGACAAGAATTTAACAATATAAAATGCCTGTAATAAGCAAAATTTTGAATACTTATACAGTTAAAGGTTACCCAACAATTACCTGAGAGCAATCAGAACACATTTCACAAGACATGTAAATGAACACTGTCAATAAAGTGCTTCATGGAGAAAAAGCACATCTCAGCATCTATATGCTACCAAGCAGTCACGATTACCTACACCAAAAGTTAGCCATCATTATCTGCTTCCAAAGAAAAGAAATCTGACGAATACAACATTAACTGATAGTGGGGTTAGAAACACACACATAGCAAAACACTGACAAGGAATAGTTGTGTGGCTCTGTATGGCTCCATGTGGCATGAACTGATCTTGTGAAGTGGTCTATACAGGAGCTCTACTACATGCCTATGTGTATAAAACAGAGGAGGAGCCTTCATATACAAAGGCTGTATGTGGAAAAGAGGCGACACTGTCTGAAATCTGGAAGATCAGATCACTGATTTTTTTTTTTAGACCAAAACAATCTTGGAACCACACTGTTTAAGAATTTATACTGTGTCAGTGTTACTGGGAAAAGCAACTCATAACCCTCAAAGACCGCAGTCAGACTTTTTTGCGACACACACACACACACACACACACACACACACACACACACACACACACACACACACACACACACACAGTTTGAAGGAATTACTTTTCAAAAATAAAGCCTACCATAATTTGTGAAACTTTTTGTGCCATATGAGGCAGGCTGTATGGAGATGGTTAATAACCGGAGTTGCAATGTGTTCCATGGCTGCAGGTGCTCCACAGGCAGAAAGACAAAGCAGTGCATAACGGCCGGTTTGCAGCCACACCACCTACCTTTTTGGGTCCACTGAAGATCCTCCGGTGACTGTCCTTGGACTTGTCTGGCTGCTTTCCCTGCAGCCTCTTCGGGACCTCCAGCGCAGCGGGGGAAGCATCGTCTGTGAAGTCCAGTATCTCTGAAAGGGGGTGGGGAGGCACAGGCAGGGACTTGAAGTGGTACCCCAATAGCTACAACACATCTGCAGAACAACCATATATGAAAGACAGCTTCCTGCAACAGCTTTCTCCACACTGCTTTCCAAGCACATCTCAAAAACCTTAGAGCCCATTATCATCTTCATTTGCAATTTACATGTGAAAACATTAATTACACAACAATGAAGTTTTCACCCACAAAATCCATTATTTAAATTGGTGAATAACCCAAGGACCCTTCTCTGTGGTTTAAAAAAAAAAAAATCACATCACTTCATGTTCATCTTAAATCTGCTTACTGGGTCTAGATCACAGAAATTGAGTGCTACATTAGAAAGTTTTAAGTGAGGAGTGAATTTCCAAAGGTTTGCACCGGCACGCTGTGAGAGACAGAAACCATGCAGGTAGAGAGCCTGACCTGTGTTAGCACTGCTCTGGCTATCCTGGGAGTCACTGGGCTGCAGACTGTCTGTACTGGCAGACGGAGCACAAGTAGCCAAAGCAGCTGCAGCTACCCGTGCCTCCTTTGCCTTCCTCTTCACCACAGCCACATCATCCTCATCACTGTCACTCTCGCTGAGATCGTCAAAGCCAAAATACTTGATCTTGTAGTTGGTGCTCCCAGAAGACATGGGGTCACCCTCCACTTCCTGGCCCTCATTCTCCTCAAAGCCAAAGAACTCCAGCTTTGTTTCCTTTTTGGACTTCGTCTGTGTGGGCCTGAACCTGAACAAAATAGGGCAGCTTTACAATACCAGCCATGTTTTCTGGGCCGATTTCAAAAAGTGCAGATTGTAGAAATATATTTAAAACTACAGCAACAAAATCGAAGCAGAAAAAAATAACTGTTTTACAGCACACAGTGCAAATGAGCATGAAAACATCATTATGACCACAAGCCAGGAAAAGCCAATATACTTCTCATAAACTCTTGATGACAGTACAATACAGATGGAACACAATTAGTCAGCGTTACCTGGCAGGTTTGGCCTCTAGCTCAGCCTTCTTTTTCAGCCTGCCTGCCTCTCCGAGGTCAGCCGAGGCTGCTGTGAATTCCTCCATGCTCCGGTCCAATGCCTCCTGGATGGTGACATTGCACACTGAAAGGCAGGACGGATGGAGCACGGTGTAGTCTCTTGTTCGGGCCCTGGCACTGGGCTTGCTGTCCGCTGTTCCGGCAGTGGCACCAGCTTTTGGAAGTGTTTGGCCACCAGTGCCATGAGCCAGCTCACTGCCACCGCAAACCCCTGTGCCGACAAACTGCCGGCACTTGTTGGGCCGGCGGTACGTTCGACAGTTGGGGGGCCTGAGGAGAGGCTGAGCGAGGGCCTCGGGGTCTAAAGAGTCCACAGGGGAGCCTGCATCCCCCAGGCCCAGTTCACTGTCCTTTGACCTGGTACTGTCACTCTCCGCCTGTGTGGCTGACTCTTCTTCAACTGAGTGCTCTTTCACATCGTTGTCCTGCCAGCAGCCAGCTGTCCACAGCGAATCATCGTCTTTACACGCCTCGGCACTAATGAAGGAGGGCTGCAAATCCTCCAGCTCAGTGCTCCAGCTTTCCAAAGAGTCCTTAACATCAGTCTTTACACTAGTCGTGTGCATAACTGCTTTCCTGTCCCTTTCTGAAGAATGTTTGTACCATGAGTTGCTATGCTTCTCAGTGCCTTCATTGGACCATGTGACCACTGTCTTGTCTTGGGAGGGGGAGGGGAAAAGGCAATTACATAATGATAAAGAGATGCCCCAAATGTTTTTCAGCATAATATCCATGTAGTATTGTACCATAAACCTAAAAAAGGTATATGGTTATCAACAGCAATTTCCATAATATCCACATGCACATCCTTTTCAAGCTGAGGATGTACAAACCATATTAAAACGGCTGCCACCACAAGTTCAAACAAACAGTTATGCTGTCCACTAAGAGCAGGATGCTTTCCAAAACCCAGCTGTCAGAATCAGACCAACCATAAAACCCCAGCTGTGAAATTAAAGCACCTGGAAGGTGAAGAGCATCTCATAATGTACTAGTGATGCAACAGTCAAAAAATCTCCTTGTTTACTTTGTACTGCGGTGCGGATTATATTCAATGCATTAAAAAAAATTAAATTTCCAATACATTTTCTAAATTTATTGTTTTTGAAGTAACATTTTCTGTGTTCTATAGGTCCATCTTATCTCTGCTACTGCTGGCCATTTTTATTTTTCGTTAAACTGGACATAACTTACAAAGCATTAACTAGCTATTGATTGGATATGATTAATGTGGATGTCATCCACACAGAAAATGAATTTACATCTGTTTTTGCAGCCAAGTTAGCTGGTAGTAAAAATAACTTTCTAAAGCTGAGATTACAATGAGTAAAATTACTAATTATAACTATCATCAACCGTGGTTCAGATACATGTGCCAAACCGTGGATGCCAAAATGAATGGTTTTAGGGTTTTTTTTTTTTTTTTTTTTTGAACGATTGCATGCATACAATCTACACAAAATAGAATGCATACATAAGAGATCAAGAGGTGTGATACAATCACCAACATAAGAATGTTTCATAGTTTGCTAAAGTATTGTAGTTTTTGTACTTGGTGACATGCAAAAACAGTGCATCTTCGCGAGTTAAAGTTGTTTCACATACACACAGCATATGTAAGGAGTTACATGTATCCACTTAGACACATTCCCACTGAAGTCAATGGCAAGAAAACAGCACCAAAGTCATGCCATTCCCATAAGCAAATTATCCACTTAACTGAACACCATTGCACTTTCCCTTTCTGAATATTATTCCATCATTATCAGCACACTGAAGTTTACACTGCTCTGCAATTTCCACATATTTCACCAACTTCTAGGAAAGTGTTACCCAATCTTATAGAATGCAGTTGTACAAATGTCAACATACAGTGAAATTTGGCATCTCTAATAAGACTATCAAGTTATGAATTACAAAACATTTAGCAGCATATTTACCCACTCAGGTTATCACAAATCATGTTCAACTCAAAATTTAAAAAATGCAGTCTTAAAGACAATTAGCACAGAAGGCATCACTAACATCTTGAAAGGCATATTTGATTACCATTTAGGATACATAATTTTAAATAACATAAGGTGGACACAGCAGAAATTTGGTGGTAAAAACTAACAAGAGTAATACCAGCAGCTTTGGGTGGTGTACCAATTCCCAACACACCCTATCTGTATGTCAGACTGAACATTTTTAAAAATGCTCCCCAACCCTCATTGAAGCAAAGCACGCCAGTTATATTACTCACCCTAATATCTTCACCAAATTGTGTACCATTGTGCAAGCAGGCCAGAGTCTCACAAAAGAGAGTGAAATAACTCACCTCCAGCATAGAAGTGAAAAACTATAATTGTAATATTTCTAAATAAAACAAACAGTGACTGGACATTCAAAGGTTTAGTACAGGACTTCTGGATTTTTATTAAAGTAGTAATGCGGTTATAAAATGGGCCACACATTGCTAGTACACTTAAGCAGCGGTCACCAACCACCAGATCTGCGGACCGGTACCAGTTCGCAGATCAGTTGGTACAGGGCCGTACAGAAAGAATGGGGGGGGGAATTTAAATAAGTTGTATGTAGTTATTTACTATTGGAGTCTGCATGGTTAGGGTTGCTCCCACTGATTCTATGTTATGGTGAGTTGTATTTATTAAGCTTGACTATGCATGCGCGCAATGACTGGTCCATGGAAAATTGTCTTATGTGACACCAATCCGTGGTGTCAAAAAGGTTGGAGACTTCTGCTCTTAAACACAACTTATCTGATAAAGCTCTTCAAAATGCACTGTGTATAAAGAAAACCTTCATAGCAGAAGGCCTTGTGAATAAACCCACGCCTGCCCAGTAAACCTGAGCACACAGGCATCTGCCTGAATCACGACTTGCAGCACTACTTGCACACTTTCAGCTTTTGCAGGGCAGCCATTAGGCTCCCCCACAGTGCTGGCTGGCTCAGAGGCAACCTGGCAGGGAAAAGGCTGACGTCCATCAGAACGCAGGACCAGAGATGAGTTAGACAGAGTGAGAACTAGCACGCCATCCCACATGCACACACCAAGCACTAAAAAGTCATCCCCTACACCACCTTCTGAGTGATATGGCAGCCTGACTGATAAAGAGCTGTGTGAAATGGTAAAAAAAAATAAATAGAAATATCATATTATTTCTGATTAAAACCACGACAGTTTCTGCCCCCTTATTTTGTTATTTACAAACCAACCAAACTGGCATATATGTAGCAATTAGGGGTGCAATGGATCACAAAATTCACAGTTTGGATCAGATCCCAGTTTCTATATCACAGGTGGGATAATTTTCAGATCAGAATAAAAGCAAAATATTAGCTTTTCATTTCTGGTGTATAAAAACACTTAAAAGTACTCAATTTGACAAGAAAATGACATCGTTTCACGTGATTCTCAATTGATACACTATCATGAAAATACAATATTTTTCATAAAAAACATGGAGACTCAGATCACATTTTAATCTGACAAAATTTCATGCAGCCTTCAAACTTTAAAATGTTACATACTTCATAAAAATTATCATAGGATAAACTGTCCTACAGTGTTTCCATATAGATCTGTATGATATAGTACATGACAACAGATTGCATTAAAACCACAACGTGACAAGGGCTTTCTTCATTACTTAGCTTTTCAGTCTTGCTGTATCAATATAGCAACTTTGCACTGAGAGTTAGGTAATACTACATGAAATAGTAACAGTGGCAGCAAAGCTGCATTTCACACTAAGATGGTTTTTGCTTCTGTTTCAGTACCTCAGAATGTGTAGAAGCTGTACCTGAGGAAGATGTGGTGGTTACATGTGCAGTCAGACTTTCTGCATTTAGTTTGTGTTGCCACCTGTTGTATGAACAGTATCTTTGCAAAGTGTGCAAACTACAGTACGAGATTGGGCCACATTGCATTTAGCAAATCCAAACCATTTCCACACAAAGTGTAACCTTTTTCAGAACCAGTTCTTTATGCCATGCTGCACACTTATTTGACAGTGTAGCCAGCAGCCTACGGACAGCGTGCTGCATGCTTTCACGTAACAAGTGCAATATTTGTATATAATATTTTAGCAGTCTGATGGTATACAATTAAGCTTTAGTTCAAGATGTACTCACTAAGTTGAGATCCACTGAGACAGACGTTGACAAAGAAGTGATATATACAGACAGCATGTGGATATTATGCAGTTTGAAATTGCTTTGTTTCACATCGAACTTTTTGTTGTAGTTCTATTGTAGCCAACAAACACGCAGGAATAGTGCAATAGAAGCTTGCCAGTTTGTCCAATGGTTATAATTATGCATCAATTTGTACTGTAGGTCTTGTAATAACTCTCAAATGTGTATTGCAGACACCCTTTCAACTGGTCTTGATGAATTATCATCATATCACCCAGAACTAATTAATGCATAGAAAATTCTTTTTCTAAACACGTTACACATATGCTAGCAAATGAGATTAAGAACTTGGAGAGAAAAAAAAAAAAAAAAAAAAAAAAATCACCTATATACCAGACCTCTAAAGGCTCAAACAAAATCTCTACACAACACCAATTCTGAGTCCCAGCCTTACCTGGAAGTGTGTTAAAGAGGCCTCTGGAACACTCCTCTGAGACACTGCATGTGTTCTTGCTGCTATCCTGAACAGGAGGTGCTGCATCCTGCTGAAAGGCCTCCACATCCAAGTGGCTATTATGCTCCTGGCTGAGCTCCAGCCTCTCAGCCCGGGTCACTTCCGCAGGTGCCAGTTTAGGCTTGGGCTGAGCAACATTGCGCGAAGTCACGGGCTTCGACTCGTCATCGCTGTCAAAGCCAAAAGGGTCCTCCGAGCACTCATCCTCACTCGGCCTGGGTCTCTTCAGCCCGTCACTCACATCGGGCTTGATGCTCGGCCGCTTTGAGGCCAGCTGAGCCTTGAAGGTGGTTTCGCCCCACTTGGTGCTGAGGGTGGCCCTTTTGTTTGAAAGGACCTCATCAAATTTAGAGCTCCCATCACCACCCTTTCGACTATAGGTTTTGCCAAATCTTGATGTCATTGTAATGTCAGTTACATACTCCCTGAAGAGGACAAGAGCAGAACAAAAGATGCACTCACTGACAATTGCAATTAAACCTATTACTGGTACCACAATGTTATAGAAGGTTTAATTCCTAAATATTACACAAAAATGCTTAAATGAAATGTTTCTTTACAAAGATTAATTGCCCTAGTAAACACAAGGAAAAAGGGAATATTTCATTAGTTGACTTATAAATAATGTAACATTTCCACACTGGACAACAACAGGTAATCACTGGATGAATACTATAGGTAAGCAGATATTTATGCTGTGAAACAAAGGTGTTACCAGTGTATTGAAAAATGAATTCAAAACTATTCATAATGCATCTATGAACATAGCTGGGTGTTTAAGTTACAAGAAAATGTACAGGTATGGTCCAAGAGTCCCATCTTAAGCTAACGTGCTCATACACATAACGGTGTTGACAATAAACTGTACACCCGTTAAAAAAAATCGTGGGGCAAAAATAAACCAAAAAAAAAAAAAAAAAAAAAAAAGACTTAATAGTTCACTCCTCCACAGATTAGGGGTGATTAAACTGAACCTCATATTACAGTAAACTTAAATATTTAGGTTAAACGCCTGAACCGACAGTACATAGTCACAAATCTACCGATCAGATTCTGGAGTTTTACTTTGAAAGTGACACAGCACTATGAAGTGCGCCACAAAGAAAATGTCAAGAGTTTTCATGGAAACACACGGGCCTCGTTAACAATAAATATTCGGTAACTAGTGACGGATACCTGGCAATTTCTGCAGCCTAACTACTTAACGAAAATTAAATGTTTAAAAACAAAACAATTTGTCGCTAAAATCGGGAAGCACAAAAACGTGAATGACTACATCTGCACTTTACGTAACTGCTCCAAATGGCAATGTAAGGATGTATGCAGTTAAGACACCGCTAGCCTCTACGTTACAACAGACCGTTGCAAGCTAGGCCCGACAGTTAGTTATTTTGACTCGCTGTTCACAAAGAAAAACGTCCAGAGTCGTACACTGACAAGCGAAGTGACACGGCAGCGGAGCAGCGGTCACCCCGAGCTGAGTAGTAAGGCGGCGGCGGCGGCGAAAATAACGGACCGCCTCGCTCACTTGGCGCGTGCAGAAGCTGAAACACTCAGGCAGCTCGAGCCTCGAGGCGGCCGCTTCTTTTCACTCTCATCCAGCCAGGCCTTCTCGACTTCCTTGCGTTACACGGGGCGGCACCTTTAGCATAAAGGTAGCTGCGGCCCACTGTAATGTCGTCGCAGTGCCGACGACATGGAGTTGAACTACGAAGCAATGTCGCTCCAATTTTCGCTTAGTTACACTGCATTCGACAGACACATCTCTGTTTAGCTGCTGCCTGCCATTCGTGCACCTCCTCCCACCTTCTTTCGCTTGCAATGAAACATCACTCTGCGCGAGCTAAATTCAGCCCAATCAGAATGTGAAATGCTCTTATGTGACGTACAGAGTACCAAATCAAAGCTTAAGATCTAACTATTCGTATCCTCGATTGGACAGAAGAGAAAGGGAAAGCGTATGCGCTGCGCTGAATGATAAAGCGTAAAATAGGCGTGGCGATAATGGTGCTGGGTGTGAGCAGATCATCTCCAGTCTCTCTGATACGTAAAATATAGTGCTCATGGGAGCTGAAGTGAAAAGTGTAATTTACGCGTAATTGCGAAAAACGTAACAATAAATATGATAGTTCAAATAAAATTGGATTGTATTAATATTCATTGTGCAAATTACAACGCTAAATTCAATATAACAATTAAACAGTACATCGTATATCAACAAAACGAGACAAAACGTGTTGTGTACCTGAAAATAGTTGTAAAAGATGTTACAAGTTCACAGCCGCCGTACAAGCATTAAATAACCATGATTATACAAATTAATGTAGTTCTTTTATTATTAAGATACGTGAATACTATAGAAAATGTTTAAAGTTTTTTTTCTTTTTAATAAATACTCTTACTATCTTTTTTGTAGTATCTTATCTTTGATAGATACTACTTTTTATGATTTTTTTTTTGTAAATAATGAAGACTTGAAAATGAGTAGGTAGGTAGGAAACTGACAAATATGCCAGTGATATCCATTAAATATATAGAACAATAAATAATTTTCTGTCATTACAAGTATAACGTTTAAATATGGAATTTTAATTAATTAAAAATTAAATTAAATTAAATTAAAAATCAACTAAGAGCAATACAGCTAATTTTCTTTATTTTAAGCTGCATAGTAAGTAGAAGACGATTCATTACTGTCAGTAGTGACCCTTAGTTGTTGTAAAATTGGCAGTTGTGTGGATGTGAATACTTAACAGTTACAATACCCGAACCGAATGTGATCTTTGGTTGTTAAACCACAGCCCGTACTACTGTAATATTCAACTAAGTTTTTAGAGATCTTTGAATACATAAACGCTTCACTAAAAAGCATATACGTTCAGAATCCAATGTTAACCAATATCTTTGAATCAGGTCCTCTTTGCATTTTTTACAGCAGCCCTGAAAACCTACCAGACCTATACTGCTGGTTTTGCACAAACAACCCTGATAAAGGAGCAAAATAAGTAGATCGTGAAACATTTGGACTGCGTTCTTCTCACTACAGAAATGTAGCCAGCTTAATGTTTCCCGTATGGCATGGGCTGTTTGCCTACACTGGAGGATGGTGATAGTTTGAGCAATTTGGTTTTGCATATAGCATAAGAAGTATGACAATGAAGCAAATCCTTATTAAACCTCTGTGCTGTCCATATTTATCTGGCTAGCAGAGCAGAACGACCCCCGCTGGGAGATACTGAGTCATCTAAGGAAGTACATTCGGCAACCTCCAATATTCATACAGAAAGCTCTGGCTTTATTTAGTAGACAGAAAGAACATTTTTTTTTTGAACTGGCGCTTAGAGCTTATTAGTGCAGAAAAGTGATCATGTTTTAATTTGCAGTTAATACTCTGCATTAAGCAGATTTTTCACTTAAATATAAATGTTTTTCTTTGCTGAACTTGAGTGATTCGTTCTTACATGCATGTGTGCCTGTAAGTGTTTTTGTGTGTTGATCCTTATTAATTTCTTGACGTATGCAACTCTAGTGTAAGGGTTCAGCCACCAAGCACACCATAAATGACGCAATCAACCATCATTACGGACACCAGCTATCGATAAAATGTCATTACCTACATTACTTAAACCTTCCAAATGCCATAGGTGACTGCAGGGTATTGTTTTCTGTGTGACGGTCAGTTCTAAGCGTTAAATAAACTGGTTGTTCTTTGTTCCACTTACTGAGTATGTATCCTTGTCCTTCTTTCTACCTGCTTTCCTGCAATGAACTCTCATCTTTTCTCTTTGTTTTGTTTTTGGACAGCATTTCGTAGGTTCTCACCTTTTGGCTAAGTTTTAAATTGGAGTCGTGGATTGTGTGTTGGGCTTAGTCAACTCAAGGCTTTGTAAGTTTATTCAGTTGTTTTTTTTTTTTTAAGACTCTGTACCAACTGTTAATTTATAGGCAGTTTTACTAGACTGTGCTGTTAGATTTACCTCAGGAAATATGCCTTAAATGCGAAAACCAGATCACTTACGAAATTGTGTTAATTTACTTCATGTACAGCAGAGGGAGTCAAATTAACAGTAATGTATCTAAATGGGATGTTTACCAAACATTTAATTCTCAAATTTAAGTAATTCAGTTTTTATTAATGTAGTGGTTAACCCAAGAAGACATGTTTCTCAGCCTCAGGCACTCCTTACTCCAATGGCATTTTTAAATATCTAACTCCAAAAATCTCCTGACATGACAACTGCTTTCTTAGCAATTAAATTTCAAAGCTAAATTAAATTTGGAAAGCATTACTTATACTACATGCTATATTTAACTGAAATGCCAAAAAGATACTCAGTAAATTGTTTTATTTGTTATCATCACTTTGACTTTCTTAAACAGCTTTTCAGAATTTTCTTTTGGCAAACTGCTATATGCAAAGGCGTTCAAACTGAAAGTCACATTAATAGTTACATTGATAACTGTGTGAGTGATTCACATGGGACATTGATGTTCGCAAGTGCTACATTATTAAAAAAAGAAAACAGTGCATGATTTTAAAATCTTTGAATGTGAATCAGACTACTTTTCTTTTGGAAGTACATTCCAAAGTAAAGGCCACAATTTTGGCAAAGACGGTATTTTTTAAGACTTTGAAAAAAAAAGGTTTCTGTTTGGCATTATTCTGTTAGCATGGTGTGAACCAACTGACAGCTAGCAACTCACTTAAAAGTCATACACTTCATGTTTTAATTTTTTCTTTTTTGTTTTTTACTTTGAATTAGCTGTGGGTTATTTGGGAATGATTTCCTTATGCCTGCTTGTTTTTCTGTGTTTGGATCTGTAACAAACCTGCAATTTTTGTTAAATATTTGGGTATCCTTTTTCAGTAACCTCAAACAACTGAAAGTTTATTTCTATTTAATTTTCAACTATAAACAGGCATATTTCCAGTGCATATAAAAAACTTTAATACGTTGTACATGAAAAAATTATGTTAACAAGGATTAATAGTTATTTCCCCAGCAGTAATCAACATACAGTCTACAAATTAAACTGTTTCCTATTTTAAGCATTTGAACTTGGTGGTGACAGTTCATGGGGAGGGCTGTGGGAGATCAGCAAAATTTTTTTATAATTTGGTGCCTGTGTATTTTGTTTTTCCTTGTAATACTCTGGTCTACAATTACTAAAACTGGAAATGATGTTAACACAGTGAATCAAAAGCTCAACGTAAGTTCCTTCAGCACACGAGTGCAGAAAAGATAAACTACATTAATTTCAGAGACATGAAGCAGCACTGCTGAGGGCACCAATGTGGCTGTGTGAGCAGTGTACATGTAAAAGAACGTGCCAAACTGCGATGGACCTGACATGGCCACAGCATGCGTAGCTTATCAGGGACTAAAAACA
This sequence comes from Chitala chitala, assembly GCA_025773905.1. Classification (NCBI taxonomy): domain Eukaryota; kingdom Metazoa; phylum Chordata; class Actinopteri; order Osteoglossiformes; family Notopteridae; genus Chitala; species Chitala chitala. The sequence continues at coordinate 5,234,690 of JABJVR010000052.1, read as the reverse complement.
GCAAGGCTGGAAACTAACTGTATATTATGAACATATTTTATTTTTGAGACCAAGGAAAGCAGTTTGAATAATTTCAGTAAGCCAAATCACAACTAAATGACTCATTAGACCAGAATGATACAATGACCAAAATTTCAAAAGCTGATATATAAATGTATTTAATGGTGAAGTTTTGGAATTGTGATCACTGTAAGTTATACCATGGTTGGGCAAGGGAAATAGGTTCTATAGCCAAGTATGTGGGATGCATGTAAGAAATGAGTTCTCTACATTTACCCCATCCCTCTGTGGGGAGGATGTGGGTAGCCATTTTCAGCACCCAGTGAGCTAGCACAGGGTGTCTTGCTCAGGGATACACCTGGTGACTAGACTGGGATTTGAGCCAGGAGGCTTCTGCACCCCAGCTTGATGTCCTATCCTTAGAGCCAGCTGGGGAAAACAACAGGAATGAATGCTTTAAAAAACATCATTTGCACAATTTTTATTCTGGGGGCAGAAATCTGATTTCACTTTTGGGATATCCCCCGGGATTTCCGCCTATGCTACATGATCTTTTTGTCAGAGACTGTACAAAGACGAATTAACTAACATATACTGTAGTTGTAAAACGTAGTAATATTTCCTTCATATAATTATGTACTGTTAATTATTGACCACTAGGTGGCATTTTAAGTCACAGACACTGTAGGTGTGCTTGACTTCGCTTAATTCAGTATGTATCGAATTTTAGGATTTCACAGCAGCGTAAGACTTACTAAATTAGCCATTTTCCGTTCTTTGCCATGCCGATCTAAAAAAAAAAAAAAAGCTGTCACTGGAATGCTTTTGCCCAAAATTGCCCAGCATGCTGAGTTTGAGAACAAAAGAGTGAACAGCCTAACAAGGATGTTCGTGTGAACGAGAACAGAGATCTTCTGTAAGTGTTGAGTCGCATCGTCTCGATGACAGGGAAGCTCACTGTTAATTTGCCAAGAGATGGATTAGTCCTGGAGCTCAGTCAGCTAAGAACTTGGCCCTAAACGACCCTGAAAAAGTCACGTACTAACTCCAAATAAATTCTGCACGGGCAGATAGTTGACACATTTACTAATGCGAGTGAGGACAGGGTCTTAAAAAACATTTAAAATCATTTCATTCAAACCTTGGAAATTGATTACAACAATTTCGTAGTCAGTTATTTTCATCAACTTTGTAGGTATTTAGTCATTTCGTTTATTAAACAATAAACAATTCTTAGCATCCCTGGGTGCTAGTATATACGCACTCACATAAATATTCATATATTATTCCTTTCATCACTGCTAAAGTACACTTCCCTGTCCCTGGTCTATCACAACTGTCAGAGTAACTAGTTTCCAGTTCCATGCTGGCTTTTGTATATTTGATTAATATTATTGCTCCGCTTCATTCATTATTCTTTATTTTTATTCATATCCTATATATTGTATTTGGGAAGCTAACACCGAGACACATTCTTTGTATGCGTGCATACTTGGCAAATAAATAGATTTTGATTCAGATTCTGAATTTAGGATTTATATTGTAGAGTATAGTTTACAAATAAACTTCAACCCCCATGATGCACTGCTGGCCTTATACGCCATGCTGGTCCGGCGCATGGCTTCTCTGGTACAGTCGGTCTCACTACTGGGATCTGTAGGAAGTCAGATGGCGATGGGCTGAATCTCAGAGCTGTGGACCACGCTGGCGGCTGAAATCTACCGAGAAACTAACCTGAGTAAGCACAGTTGGTGAAACATTTCAAAGGCCAGATGAGCTGAAAAATATTATTCTGTCGATGGATCTTTGTATGTGTTTCTGTTTCATGTTTGTTTGGTGGCTAACAACTGAAGTGTCTTGTTGGCTAAGTTGAAGGGTACTAGTAAGAAGCTCGAATCAGTGCTAAAAAAACACCATCGCACCCTAGAGAGTGGAAATAATGCGATTGTGTGTCTGTAAACCCGGCTGTGTATTTTATTTCAGGTTGCTAGCTAAAAGTGTTTGGTTGGTTGCCCTTAATTTGGTGTGGAGAAGGGCTGCGCAAGTTTGCAATAGCGACAATAAAAGCGTGCGTTGTCAGAGTTGAGCAGGGTATTGCGGAAATAACGCTTGCGGATACAGTTTGGATTGTTGCTTCCAGGTAGTATTTATTTTTCAGTTAAATGCACATTTTATATATATGCTTGGTTTGATGTTTCTCCTTTGCTTACCATATATGTAAAAAGGTTACGTTCGTCTTTCGCCTATTCTTGATCAGAAGCCTACGATATGCCCACTATTTTGGTGTCGAAATTACGCAGCATACTCTTTCCTTTGAAAACTGCTCACCTGTTCACTAGGTCTGATTATAAAACTCGGTTTCAAGGGCTCCCTCACAAATACGGAATTACAAGTCTCGAACAACTTAGTATGCAAACTACTTTAAACAGATTTATTTTTTTAATTGTGCTTGAAAAAAAGTTCTATGTATATATAAAAAATACATATACACACGTACAAGTTTCAATGATAACTAATTTCCTTTTTTACTCACGACCAGTTATAAAAACATTTCCTCTTTTGTACAATTAAGGCTATTTAATAGATTCTGACAGGAAAGAAAGTTTTCAGTGACAGATAATATTGTGCAGGAAAAAGGTAAAAAATTAGAAATGTTGATTTTCCTCACCAACTGAATAATACCAAAAGAGATTTGAATGTACATTAAGTTGTTTTACAACTTTATCAGTGCATGAGTGATTTTGTGTGGATTACTCACATATTGTTAATGAGATGCAATTCAAAAGAATAACTGAAGTCACTTGAAAGTCCTGTGTATCTGGGATGGTGGTCTGTGAACATGACATCACTAAACTTGATAAGAGATGTTACAGGAAAGTAGAGTTAAAGCTGAATGTGAAATGGTTTACATTTTTAATGACCAGGCAGTTCCTCCTTAGGTATGGTAATTATCAGTGTAAATGCATGTATATATAAATGTTATCAGAAGAACATTGAAAAATTTGTGATCTGGAATCCCCATGTGTCTAGGATGTATAACATTTACCACTGAGAAGATAAGTATGCACCGTGTATCTGTAGTTGAGTCAGCTGTCCACATCTTCACTGTGACAGGCAGTTTTACTCCATGCTGTGATGTTGTCATGATTTGGCACATGCAGTTTTTTAAAGAACAGGTCAGTCTTCTGGTACGGTAGTTGCTTGGATTACATATACGGTGGGTGAGATACATTTATTTTCTTATTTGCATTTTGAATGAACTATAAATGTGTGGGTATGTTTTTGTACATGAGTTCAGTGTACAAAAATATATAGGCATTGGTACACAATGAGTAGTTCACATTATTGTTCGTGTCACTACTTGGCCTGCATTTTAGGTTTTGATGTGTTTTGATCTTGCCATTCTCTTTGTACTAGAAAAAGGTCTGTGTACTTTTCTAGCACCCTCAGAAACCAGTGTCATCCCTAGTGACGATCTAAAACTGAAATTACATGTTTACTGTTGAAAGTATATGATGATTACTTTGCATGAAATTACATAAAAGAAGCTTTGTATTTTAGTTGTATGATGTTGATGGCTGGGGATGTTTATCTGCCTCCAATGGGTGCTGTATAAATATGAAGGTTTTATTAGCAAAAGTTGAGAACAAGAGGCTGCTTTGTTGTTGAAAATAACAATTTGTTTGGTGAGAGATGATTATGACGCCCACAGCATTGTAGGTAACATCTGAGTTGCTTTCAGAAAGACGGTGTTGGGCCATTTGTTTCTTTTCCTGTTGCTTATACAATTTGCATTGTACATTTCATGCTGGATCGCACACTTCTTTGGACACTTTCAGTGTTTTCTTGCAAAGTTATTCCCTGTGAGATCAGCACAGACATGACCTTAGGCAGTGCTGCTTATGAAACATGGGGAGGGGGAGTTGTCTTGGCCTGAAAGCCTGCTCAGAAGCAACCCAACAATAATTCCTCTGTCACGGAGTTCTTCCCTTGCAGCACCGTTAGTCAGAGCCGTATGCAGGACATACAGACATATGGACAGCTCAATGTTTTATGTCACTAAGTCAGTGGTTTGAAAAGTTCTCTGGACTGCATAAAGACTCGGATTGTCTGTAGTCCATCTATACCTGCATATACTCTGTGGAAATAATCATTCACTAATGTACTACAGATGACTGATATTAAATAAAACTTCTGACATACTTTATATAGCCTGTATTATAATTTTTTTTTTTGCAAACAAAATTGTAAGTCTTATAATTGGTTAAATACAAGGCCATCAATGGGACTGCTCCAGGCTACCTGCGGTCCCGAGTCAAGAATTATGTCCCCTCCTGTTCTCTGCGGTCTGCCGATGGGAGGAGACTGGTTTCACCTATCCTAAAACCAGGTAAACCTAGGCTGTTCTCTTCTCTGGCGCCTGTATGGCGGAACAAACGTCCGCTTGCTTTGAGGACTTCATCGTTGCTATCCACATTCCGCAAGCAACTGAAGACACATCTCTTCAGGGAGCACTTTAGAACTTAAAACATGAAATCTTTCCATGCTTTCATTTGCTTAGTTGTACCAATGGTGTTGGCTGCTTGCTTGTAAATGTTTGTCTAGTTAATTCAATTTGTTTCTCTAGTTATTTCAGTTTCTCTAGTTATTTCAAACTTACTGTTTATTTGTTTATGCCTTACGTGAATGATGTTGTGACAATTGCCAGACTTAATTTGGGTGCACTTTGATGATAGAACAGCACTTACTGTTAGTAGATTCTCTAATAGTATTTGACCTTGTTTCTGACATGTACTGTTATTCATGTAAGTCGATTTGGACAAAGGCGTCTGCTAAATGAATTAAATGTAAATGATTAGGCTGGTGTCGTTGCGATATTAGTATTGATAATGCACACAAAATTAGCATTAGTGTCCTTACCGCAGTTATGATTAGTCATTTTACTGATTGTGATGTATGCTTTAAGTTTTTTTTTTTTTTTTTTTTTAGCCCTACTAACTTGGCCACCAAAACTGACTCAGATGCATTTTCTGTGTAGGCATTCTGCACATAGATGTAGCCAATCAATATCCAGTTAACGCTCTGCAAGTTGTTTTCAGTCTGATAAGGCAAAACCAAACATGGTGAGCAATGGCTGAGATAAGGTGAAGCTACAAAATGCTCAATATGTTACTTAAAATATGTTAGAAAATGTTTGAAACTGAGTTTTTTTTAACACATCGAATAAATCCCTCATGAAGTCAAAATTGTGTCTTTAACACTCATACAGTTTGAACTGAGGTTTTTGAACTTTTGCATTTGTAGTAGACATACTTCCGCAATGGTGACCATGTGGAACACCTGGCACTGGCTGGCACAGCACACTTCACACCCATTGGCTGTAGGACAATTCCTTAGAACCTTAGACAATTTGTCTTTATGGTGTGTCAGTGTTTACAGCTGCTGCTTCAGGATGTTGTGCAAGTGACCTTTTGCGGTCATTAACGTGTTTGCATTTCTCATGAAATTTTCATATCGTTTTTGATATGAAAAACACTGTGCATTTGATGACTGAAGAGAACCTGTTAGTGTCCATGTGTTGTATTTCCATAGTTCCATTCAAATTGACCATGCAGCTAAGAGAATGCAGAGCGATACTACAGCTGCAGTAGGAAACGCTGTTGCCGCAAGTGGTGAATTTGAGTGTTTTGGCTACAACAAACAAAATTGTCAAGGGATTGTCAATTTTCACATTAAATTTTTTCGCAATTAGCGTACATGCTATTGCGCATGCATACAAACACATTTTATCAGCCTAATATCATGAACTTTGTCAGTGTTCATGAAATGTCTCAGATTGTTTTGTTTCAATATGAAGCCATAACCATATCAGTTACTGCATAAAAGGATCTAACCTTCGCTCGTTTGCTTAAAATTAAATTTATGATTGTGCCACAGTTGTCATATTAGTTTATGACATCACAGTGAAGGTAATGTTAACTTTTATATTGAACTAGGTAGACAATGTAATCTGCAGTGTATAGCCTCAATGTTATTGAAAAATACAACAATACGCTATTGTGGAAAATTTCACCCAAACATTTTATTTCGCGCAAATGTCATTGTGATTCATTTGCAGCCGATGGTTTGACTTTGCAATCATTCTTATGTTGTATACAAAGTGGTTCCTCTTCCAAGTCATTGATTACTCAGTAGTCTAATTCAGTATATGTGTTTAATAACTGATATTCTATTTCCATATATGTTAGAGACGTGACATTGACCCATGGATAAGTTGGCCTTGTTTTTATTGCTTACTTTTAAGATTGCAATTCCTCAATTTATACGTGCGTGTATATGGTATATTGGTCCATGGCAATTGAGTAGTTACAGTGTCACGTTTTAAAAATGGGTTTATTGAAAATATGAACAATATACAGTCACCGGCCACTTTATTAGGTACAACTTGCTAATACTGGGTTGGACCCCCTTTTGCCTTCAGAACTGCCTTAATTCTTCGTGGCATAGATTCAACAAGGTGTTGGAAACATTCC
>JABJVR010000052.1:5212206-5225106 GCA_025773905.1 Chitala chitala | reverse complement strand
CACAGGTAACTAACTAGTGAATTTCGAGCTGAGATCGTAGGAGGTGTAGCCATCGTCACCCAGACACAGGTAACTAAGTAGTGAATTTCGAGCTGAGATCGTAGGAGGTGTAGCCGTCGTCACCCAGACACAGGTAACTAACTAGTGAATTTCGAGCTGAGATCGTAGGAGGTGTTGCCATCGTCATTCAGACATGGATAACTAGTGAATTAAGAAGTGAGATTGTAGGTGGTGTTCTTACTCATTGTCACCCAGGTAGAGGTTATTACCTAGTGAATTTTAATCTTTGATGAGCTGAGGGTATAAGCACATGTAGTAGAGATTGAATAGTTGTCACCTGAAATACTGTGGAACTGATTATAGCTGTAGGAAAGTTTGAATTTATGAAAAAAGTTGTGAAGCTCAGCTGTGCATAGGAGTCGGTGATGCCTGCTGATGATGCAGTGCTTTTGGAGTGACACTTTGTGGCTGCACCCTTCGTCCACTGCTCTCAACAGGCACCTTTTTTTCAAATCCAGCAGGAGGGTGATGGAGGTCAGCAGGGAGTGGACCGTGAAGGCCTGAAGAAGTCCTATAGCCAGCTCCCCTGCTTCCTGGCCAAGTCGGGTCAGGAACAAGCGGTCATCAAGGCGGGCTTTTGTGTGAAACAGGGAGCTGTGGTCAGTACTGCTACTCCCAGGGGCGTGCATAGACCTGCAGCTCTCAGACAAGCTTTTCACATCGTGTTTTCTTTTATAGATGAAGAATTGGAAAAGAAGATATTTCTTGTTGGATGAAAACTCAGTGAGTTACTTCAAATCAGATCTGGTAAGGATTATGACTTTGAGGCGTTATGTTGTAGGCAGGGCTGTGGAGTTGGAGTCATGCAGTTGGTGTCGGAAGCAATTATTGGGTACTGGAGTGGAGAGACAAATGCAATTATTGAGTTACTGGAGTCTGTAAAAATGCACACTCTGAATATACGTGCCTTATATGTTGGCATAGAAGTCAATCTAGTGTATAAATCAACCCCCCAAAAAATTAGAGATGTAATATAAGTTTACACTTTTATTAGTCAGATAAGTCAACTCCCAAAAGTTCAACTTTTGGGCCTGGGCTAAGCCTGTGGACTCTTACGATTTACGCCTAGGCTTGGCAGAAGAAGTAAACAAATTGTCCTGTTTCATATAAACTTATAAACATTTTATTTACTGTATCCTGTTATACAATAGATTATTTTATGTCCCTAATAAGATTGTCTAGTTTAAACCTGTGCTCTTGAGCCAGTGGTACCGTAAATTGCCGACAGTCAAAGTTTGAGTTACCATAAATTGAGGAGTCTGAGTCAGAGTCAAAGGTTTTGTGTATTGACTCTACAGGCCTGGTTGTAGATATTCACATTGCCATAGTAGCTGTTGCTCAACCATTCAAAGATAGCTGACCCATCTATAAAGGTAATAAACTGGTTATTTAGTATCCCAATTATTAGCATTAGTCCCACCATTAAGTTTATACAGTCATCACAAGGTTTGCAGTGATTAATCTGTAGTCAATATTATAATTCAGAGGTGAGCATGTATAGAAAAACAGATTTATTTTGGGAGAGGGGGATAATTTATTGCAATGAAAATTTGTATTTAAAAGCGGCGTCTCCTCACAGGAAGTCAAATGTAATCTTCGTACCCCTGTTTCTGCTTTAAAAATTTGAAGCTCTTACTTTGCAGCCTCGGGGAACTGAATCCTTTGCTGTGTCTCGGGTACTTTGCGCCTGTTGGAATCACCTTGTAGATGCGTCAGTGCCATGGGAATATGCAGTGCTTGGCTTCAGTTACTGTGCACTCTGTTCAGCCCCTCCCCTCAAAACACATTAGTCCTGTCTCTGAGCCAGAACCTTACAGGGGACTCTCTCAGAGACACTGGACACCATCTTAATAAAGTGATGGGTCCGGGCAAACGGCCAGGCGGTAAAATCTGCTGATTGACACGAGGCAGTCTCCGGGGCTTTCTCATCGCCAGGTCTGGCAGCGTGCGTGCACTACTCGGCCTGCATTCGAACCCATGTTGGGGCATGTTTGGGTCCTTGGTTTCCTGGTCTCAGCCTGTAAGCATGAAGTGTGTCGTGTTATGGAGTCAGAGCGATACCCCTGGAGATTAGATGTCATTCATAGGCTGCTGCATTTTATTCTGTTTTGGTGGCATTTAGTGGACCTCAAAGGTGTCCTTGTGAAACCTGAGAAGATCATGATGTTCAGTTAGAATTCCGTAACTATGTTGGTCATTATTTATGTATGAATGTACGAAACGATTTCTCAGAAAAATCCTGAGCATTCAATGAACTTGATTTTTGGAACTAGGCCAAGATTAGCATTACACATTGTCTGCTGTTTTTGCAACCCATATTTAAACTGCAGTGATGTTTAAAAAAAAAAAAAAAATGTACGGAACCAGATATGGTCTTTTTTATGAACCGCCATCTGATGTTGTGAAAACATTTCAATGAATATTCAGTATTGTAGCAGTTAATACGTATGAGTCTGAATTCTTAGTAGGAAGTCATTCTGTCAGTATCGGTGCACATCATTTTTTAAGGAATGAGGACTTGTGAGGATTTAGGCCTAAAGGGAGATTTTCAGAAGCCTTCGATTTACTTGCTGTCATCTCTCTCTGCGATGCATAAGTCGACCCTTTGCAAGCATAAGTGGTCCATAAACAATGGCTGTGAAATCATTTCATTGGCCCAGGGTCTTGCCATGGGTGAGGCTGGACTCCTGGCAGGCTCTGATGTCTTTGTAGAGTGATGCACCACCAAATGTGTGAAGGCCAAGTATGTGTATACACAGACACACACAGCCACTCATCCGCGTCATTGCGACTGACCTTAGGTCCAGCTTTCTTGCATTTTTCTGTTGCGGCATATTTAAAATGATTTGCTCTTCTAGGGAAAGCAACTTTTTGTTCGGCAAATGCAAGATGTGCTCTATGGTACACGTGGGAAAAGGGTGCATGGACAGTGCAGTCTCGCTGGTCTTGGTGAATGTTTTAAATCTTGTGTCTGTCTGCCTTCTTTCTTGTAGGAGAAGGAACCCCTGCGGATGATTCCTTTGAAGGAAGTCCACAAAGTCCAGGAATGCAAGCAGAGGTACTCGACTGAATGAAAAACAAAACCAGCGCGAGCCTGGTCACGTTTCGCCGTAGACATTAGCACTTCAAAGACGGCTAAAACAACATTATTGTTCGACACACATGCTGGTATTTATTGATCTTAGACATTTAAAGGGGTGTCATTCACACAAAGATGACACAATAGATGCTGTCAAAACATTGTTAGCGTGATGTGGCTAACTGCAGAGAGGTGATTGAATCATGTTTTAATCTCTTCAGTGACATTTTGATGAGGGACAACCTTTTTGAAGTTGTTACGACTTCAAGGACGTTTTATGTTCAGGTAAGTAACAGAATGTCCCCTCAAGGCAACTGCAGAACCAGTAATGCGGTGATCATGGAGATTTAATGTCCTGCACACTTTATTAATAGTCCCACCGCAATCCACTTTTTTGTCTGTGTCCCCTGTGCAGGCGGAAAGCCCTGAAGACATGCACAGCTGGATCAAGGCCATCTCCGGCGCCATTGTGGCCCAGCGTGGCCCTGGCAGATCTGCAGCCTCCGTACGTAACCTCCCCCCCACCACCTCCAAGCCCCGTTGTCACAACCCTGGTTGTGATGTTGAAACACGCTGGCACGTTCTGGAGCGGAGCCACCTCAGAACATCTACAGCAGCTTCTCATTGTGTGTGCTGTTTGTGAGTTAGTATTCCGCAGAAGCGGGCTTATCTTTGGAGAGACCGTGTTTATCTCTGACGTGCCTACATGTCTGCTAGCTTTGTCTCGAGTGCATGACGTAAGCCACGTCAGTCTGCTCTCTGCCATCTCAGACTTAAACAGTCACTGGACAGTAGTGCCGAGCACCGGGTCTGGCTTGCGTTTAGCAGACAAGGTTACGTGCCCGGGGTGGGGGATGATATAGGGACAGCCCGTGGCTTCGACACCCATGCTCTACGATGGAGGCGTTGGTACACTCCCACCGTCTCTAACGGAGCTTTGCACTGTGTTGTTGCAGATGCGGCAGGCCAGGAGGCTGTCAAGCCCTTGTATACAGAGGTATACACCCCGAAACAGTGAATGCAGCACGTATGTGAACATGCCAAAATACAGCTTCTTTGCCTCTCCCATCTGTGATAACTTGGGACATGGCTGAGTGGAATATGTTTCAGTATTTGTTTAATAAAAAAAAAAAGAAAAGGAATTGTAGCTGTGCTTTCTGAAGCAGGTATTGTGTTTCCGCTCAGTTTTTAAATCCATCTCACGTTAATATGCCCCCACCCAACTTCGCCACCCCTTCCCATCCTGACCTTCCTCAGTCATCCGCCTTTGCGCTGACCCCACGTGCTTCTGACCTCAAAGTCCTCCAGAACCCAGTCACGACCACCACTGACACACGTGTCTGACGTTGCTCAGGCGAGCTTTTTAAGAGTGTAAAGAAACAAGCAAGCCGTGTGTCCGTATAACTTTTCTGCTTTGTTGCCGGCACAGCCCTGTGAGTGTTTTTAGTCTCCACAGACCTTCTGAGCGGGAAAATCAAGACAAGTGCCCATCTCTTTTTTGTGTGTCCAGTGACAGTTCTGTTTGTCGCCTAGCCTACAGCAGCCTGTTTTTACGCTGTATTAGTACGGTGTCCAGCAGGCCACAAACAAGCCAAGCAGGCGTGAGACGGCTGCTTTGACACCGTAATGGTCTTTGTATGTGGTCAGTCTCTCACGCAGAGGTAAAACTTGATTCCTCCTTACAAAATCCCATTATTGAGCACACAGGCCTACAGGATCTGTTACGGATCTGCTTCGAAAAGTCTTATCATAACTGTTTGAGCTTGGGGATAGGCGTCTTTTTAAAAAGTGCTTTGGCCACATTGTCATCTCAGGTTTGAGTGCGGTTAGGCTTGCCTCGCTTTTCCTGAAAAGTTATCCACTCTCTTTCATTTCAACCACAATCCGCCTCACGGTCGTGACGCAGTTACGTTTAGTCTGTTAGCTGCAGAGGCACCAGATCCTGTCAGAGCAAAGCGAGATGTCTTTTACACCGGCGGACTGTATCTTTTCGGTACTATATATCTGTTTATGAATGCAAGACACATTATCAGTGTGTGTCATTTAACTGCCACGAACTGCGATATGAGTGCAGGTTGCCGACACTAAAATAATCCAACAGGATGTCTGTCTCATCTCATCATGGATGGTTCCTAGAATATCCTGCGTACTGAAGAGGTTGTCTGCTCTTTGAGTGTGTCAGGACTGTCCATTTCAAAGAGTGACCGTTGAATAGTGTGTTTCTGTCCTTATCGGCTAGAGATTGTTCAAATGTATTTGCTAATAAATATAAGGGCATAGTTTTATTTTGATTAGTGATTAGTTAGTAAATCCGAAAAGTTTCAAGGAGTCCTTTTGTTAAACTCTTTCCCTGCTTCCTTGCTTTCGTGGAAACGGGTCGCTTGGGACAGTACTAACACCGTTGTGGCCCCAAGTTGCTGTTGGGTTTTCCTGTGAATTGAACCGTAACATCAAGTTGTGTGGCTGCCCCGGGGTAGACTGAATTGCACGGCTGACTGTTTGGGTGCTAGTTTGCTAACGCTTCCGCCTTTTCTTCTTGTTTTTCAGAGAGTGAAATCGGACACTGAAATACTAACATTCCAAAAATGAGCTCTTCCGCCTCTGCTTCCTCCATCATAACTTCTGCTACTACAGCTGCTGCTCCACAGGTGTGTTTGTGTGTCACTGTCCCCTTCCTGTCACCGTACCTGACTGTTTCTCTGTCTCTGGGAACACCCCACTGTTTGCAGGAGCCCAGTGACCGGTGTCAACCCGCCGCATTCTACCGCGGCGACCCGGGAGCCCCCGCCCCCCGGTCGGCCCCCTCCACAGTGCCGCCCTCCGCTCGGCGCCCTCTTGTCCAGTCCGCTGCCCCCACGGTCACGCACCCTGTCCGCCCACAGCCTAGCGTGGGACAGCGAGCACTTCATGAGTCTGCTGCCCCGGCCCAGCCAGTGGGGGACACAGCAACGCAATGCCCGACTCTCCCTTCAGGAAACGCGCCTGGCCAAGTGAGCGAGGTGTCGCCATGGAGACGCCGAAGTAGCTTTGATGAAAGCCCCCTTAGCCCTGTCTCCCTGGACTTTGAGGACGATTGTGACATCTCAGTCAGTGAGGTGTAACGAGATCCAACCATCACGCCCCCCCATTGCATAGATAGCTAACATGAAGTCCTGAGCAGCAGGTAGGAGAAAAAATTCTAATAGAGGGATGTGGAATGTGGGCTGGAAGTGGACCCAACCAGGGTTGCTCTGTTAAAACTGAACTGTGGACCTGGGGTAAAGATAAAGCAAGGTTCTGATCGATCCAGTGGAAAACTGAGCTGGACTGGATGGAAGAACAGGCTGCTGTTCTTTTCCTGTTCATGGGGGAAAAATACAACTGTGCTGACTTTTAATAAATGTGTAACTACAGTTCGGCTGTCACAGCTCTCCTACAGAGATGGCCTGAGCATAACTCCCAAGGTAACTGTTAATGCTATGTATGCTTTGTGTGTTAATTTGTTGGTATTATTTCATGGAAAGACTCAATGCGAGTCTTTTGTTTCATACGTCTGGAAAAGATATTTGCACCAGTCCTATGCACAAGAATATGTACGTGATAGTTTTAAATAGAATTTTTTACATTTTAAATGTTTTACCCAAAATACACATGGATAATTTGTGAAAAATGTTTTTTCTTTTCTTTTTGGATGTTGTCAGTTGTTGCAGATACCTTATCAAAAGAGCATTAAATGCAAAAACAAAACTGATGTAATAGTGGTTCCTTCACGGTTCGCTCTCGCATACTCTGGTCCTCACACTTGTTCTTTCAGCCGTTTGCATCAGTCTCCTGTGTTAAAGGTGTACCTGATGTCTCAGGCTCTTAAATTCCTGTTAAGGTGTGTCTCTTTGGGAGGTACCTGCTCTGCCTGGGCTCTTACCCAGTTTGGGCCCCAGCAGCCATTACGCTTCGCCGCTAATGAGCAGTACGTAACATTAAGGGCAGGATTCATCGAAGGTCTGCAAAGCGACCCGCGTTACTGCTGTACAAAAACCTGTCGCTCTAAAGCTAATTCCTACGGCTTTTATCCCACACATCTCCTTTGAAACTGATCACCTTTCTGTCCTTTCCCAAATTAAGGTCGTCTTCTGAAATGCAGTTGAACAATTTGTGGGAGACAGCTCACCCCTGGCGAGACATACCGTCAGGTTAAAAAGCCCTGGCATATTGCTTTTTTTTTTTTTTTTTCTTCCCCCCCTTGTCATCTTCACCCTGGTTCTAGTCATGTGCCTTAAATATTACTCAATGTTAAATGAAAAGAAACCAGTTTTTATAATATTCTTAAATAAAAATGTTCTGCAATGTATAAAATATCAAGCAAAGAGAAAATGGCTCTTGGTGCACCACCTGGTGTTGGAAGAGCTTAGTGAGGTTTTCTGAGTGTTGCTGACCTACGGCTCTTCGGCTAGTATGACTCCTCAATGTGGGCTTCCAAGCTGACACACCCTTTAAGCACTGGTACACCTAAACACTTTTTCCCGTTTGAGTATTGTGCACCTCTTTGTTTCAGCTGACGACCCTGCGTTTTTGGTGATAATGTACCGCAGACATCAGTCACTTGTCTCCTATTCAACATGCATATACTGTATATGCAGCCAATAGCTAAGGATTATACTGCCCTCTTTAGGAGGTTTGCTGCTAGTGTCTTTAACTTCTAATGTGGTTGCAGATAAATGCACTGCACAAGAACATGTTTCTTATTCATATCGTAGTTTATGCTGATGCTGAACAGTCTGCAAATGAGCATTTGGAATACAAGGTAAAAATTTTTATTTATTTTTTATTGTGCCTGCTACAGAAAAGGTGCCGTTTGGAAAAAAAGACTGATTTTTGTGCTTTGTCTTCTAAGTCTCCCTGTGCTGACATCTCAACCTTAGATACTATGCATTTTTCAAAAATAATAAGTGAAGGAAGGACATTGAAATCTTTGAGGTTTTTTTTTTTTTTCCTTTTTTTTTAGTTTGTCTGGAATGTGTCTTGCTGAGGGACCAATTAAATTCTTGCGATCTGTCGAACTGCAGCAGCTTGCAGTTGGCTGAGCTAAAGTTTGTGGTACTGTTGGATGGCCTGATGAGGATGTGAAGCTGAGGAAATGTGGAATGTCACTGCGGGTGTGCTTTTAACTTTCTTGGCTTCTGCTCCCGTTCATTGGGACTTTCAGTGTTACATATTTATACAATTCAGTTTAATTCAATTTATTTTTATATAGCGCCTTTCGCAACAGCATGCCTCAACACACTAATGTTCTGGGTGAGCTCTGGTCCCGTTCCTTGTTTCCCTGCTCAAATGCAGAACAGAAAGAGCCCAGCTCAGGCTGGAGATGGAAATCCTTAGCCCAACAGTCCAGTCTACTTGCCTTAAATGCTACATAGCTAACAGAAAAGGAAAGGAACAGCTCAGTTAATTGGTTATTGAGTTAATAGGGAATGAGTGACAGGTATCAGGTCATGGACACTGCAAAGTATTCACCATTTTATTTACCCATTTATAAGGTTACGGTTGCTGAGTAAAATATCTCATAGGTTGTTGGTTTATTTTCCCGTTGGTTGCTTAAACGTGCATATCCTTAAATACCATAAAGTTCTCTCCAATTTCTATCAAGGGTTTAGATGTCTATTCATTTATGTGGTCAAGGGTTTAACAGTAATTTTTAAGAATTTTGATTATAGTGTGCTGAAATCCTTAAGGTGATATTTTCATTTTGGTTGGATCAATATTTGCATAACCTATTATGTGCAAAATTCTGAATTGTCTAGAGAAGACAAGACTTAACTATAGAGGACTCTGGTAAAATTTGTAATGGCTGACTGTACTACATGTAGGTGGTATTTAGTTGTATTAGGCAACTTGTAAAGAAACAGATAAACTAGTTTCTTGAACTTGTTTCAGATATAAGAATGGTACTTCAAATTTAAATAAGGTCCACATAATATATTTTTGACTCATTGTGTACAGAGGTCAACTGGGCATCCTTTGAAAGTTGTTATTCATAGGTGAAAATAGGTAGGTTAAGCGTTTATCTGCCCCTAATGCTACTTGGATGTTAATGCCAATATGACTGATTATTATCAGACATTATGACTGATTGGAACACAAACTGACACCAAGCTAAACAGGCAAAGCAATGAGTTCAAGTTCTGTGTTTATGTGACACGACTTCTTGCCAGGAAAACTTGGCCCAAGACCAAGCAAATGATCTGTTCCTCAGCTGGATCTCAGGCAAGAGAACTGGTGGCCCATTTGGGACAGCGACACATGCTGTGGTTCTGAGGTTGCATTCGGACTCTGTCTGTCCCCAGCTGTGAGCTTTTAGAAGTCACAACTGCTAGCCAACTACCCTCATGCTGTGTGGTTAAAACAGGTAAATGCACACAGGAGAGCAGCCAGTTAATAATCTGCTTAACTTTTATAACCTTGGTGTGTCTTTGTGGTATTAATCATTTGCATCACTTTTCTATACAAATTTGGACATTTAAATGCCAAAGGGATAGTTTAAATCAAAATAGTATCCAAATGTACAGTATTTAATAAATTTGACGTAATTTGGAAGAAAGGGTTTTTGGCTTCAAATCGGCCTGCCCTTAAAGACTGTGTTGCCTTTGGGACTCAGACTGCAATGTGAGTTGGACAAGAAAGACCTTGTCTCAATAAGGGAACAGTGAAATGCATGGAAACAGGGGGAAGCACTTAGCAGTCAGTTTGAGCTTAAATCAGGAGTTCTCAACCACAGGTACGCAGACCTCTAGGGTATGCAGTGTGGTACATTTGCTGTTTTTACATTTTCTGTCACACTGTACTGAGTACCTTTGTCTAAAAGGTTAAGAACCCAGTATCTGAAATTATGTATTTTTACTGTGGGATCGGTGTGTCTAGATTGATTTAATCTATTAACCGTTATTTTAGTTGCACCATGGGTTTTATTTGGCTAGTTTAGATTTTCGAAAATATTCATCAGCGCATTTGTTTACAGCAAGTGCAGTAATTTACAGTTTTATACTAAAACAGCATTACCTTCAAACATAAACAAACCACAGAGCAGAAAGATGTAAGAATTACCAGGCGTAACTGAATGTTACATGTAGTTGAATTTATTTTCCTTTTTTCAACATATTGGTAACTACACTTTTATATTCGCAACTTGCCAATTCTTACATCCATCATATTAGCACTTTTATGGCCCATAAACTGTCCAAAACTGAGTGGATTGGCAGAACAGCCCATGTTTTTTTTCCTTCCTTGTTCTAGAATGATGCAAAATGGTCCCACTAGGCCCTTGAGTACACATATATGTAATTCTCACCACCCCACATGTGACCATGGACACATAGTTGTACTTCTATTAAAATCGGGGAAAAAACCACCAAGACAATATTCCATAAAGTCACTTTAACTGTAAATGTTGAGAGCCTTGGTGTTAACAGTGCATTCTAAATGTTGATGCCCTTGGTGTTCAGCCTCCTATAGAAGTTTTTGGCTGTTGGGCTTGAGGCTTTGTGAGGCCCCTGGCAGTCTGAGGCCCCTGGGCAATGGCCTCAGTGGCTCGGTCCGTAATCCAGCCATGCCTCCAGGGGGACTGCTGAGCCCTATTGCCCACTGTGCCAGAAAATCCCCCCGTCGTAACAGCTGTAATTCATGATCCTGGTGCTTGTTGTTGGACATTAGTACGATGTTTTGTCTCATGTCACACCACTGGAAAGCCTGATCAAATGCTACATTCTGTATTAACATGCCAGTTTTACAAGTGATCGTGTTATGGTTCTTGTTAAAGCTACATTAGTAGTCCTGCGTCTCTGCTTAGCAAACTTTGCCATGACGTGTTCCAACCGCTGTGATATACTGAATATCTGCAGAAGAAGATGGCCGCACCCTGAGGAATCAGAGTAACACACTGTAACCGACTGTGCCTTGGTTGGCTGGCGTCGCTCACCCGGACTGGCGTTGGCAAATACAGTAAGCAGTGGAATGTGCTTCAGCTGGCGAGGTGCTGCTCTGTTTGGCGCTGGTACTGTGTTCAGTTCCTGTAATAAGCCACCATTTAAGACTTTGGTGTCTACTCAGCACTGCTTGGAGCAGAAAGATAATTGTCACTGTGGAATATACTCCATGTAAAAGTTTGATGACAATAGAGAGCAGCCAGTTTATTATGGTGAATATTGCAGTGTAATATTTTTTTCCTCAAGCTAGCAACATGAGCTAAAATGGCCGCCTGTTCCTAGTCGTAAAACATGAAAACATTTGTTGCTTTTGGACAACAAATGGTTTATACAGCCCTTACATTTTAGTGAGGTAGTCATGATGCAGTGGGCCTCTTCATTGACTTTGTCAACAGCAGTGCCTTCTAGGAGACAACTGGAGAGAGTTGCAGGAGTGTGTGCCATGTGCTCTGACCAGAAAAAAGGTGCACTGGCACTTGCAGTGGTCTATGGCCAACGCCATGACAGACGCTGCAGGACACGTTTGTGACTCGTACATAAAATTTCAAAATGAAATCTTACCATCCACCTTGGGAGAAAGTGTTGTGTAAACGTTATTATATACATTAATATCGGTAGTTATATTGTAGCGGAGATCAGAGCTAGTCTTTAAAGACGCGCAGGCAAGATTGGTAGTATTACTGGCTCTTTTATTAAGTCCTTAAAAAGACTTTTAGCAACAAGTACACTAATACTATCCTTGACCCGAAACACACACTGGGGCACTGGGTGGGGAAGGTCTGCATTTTCACTCGCATACACACTGACGGTGACAAACACGCAACTATTTACAGGGTGCTGCTGGGATATGTAAATGGTTAGAACCGCAGCACCGAAACATTGCACCGGCATTACAATATTTTTAAAGTGCTAGCAAAAGTTTGTCGCAATACACAAGATCATCAGCACTCTTCATTTTTACTTACAGATCCCAAATGATGTTATTTGGTCCCTGCCATAATTGATAGGGACCACATCAGCCCCCCAATCCACTGCAGCTATGAACACACCCAAGGGACAATTCAGTACTGCCATTGTATTGGTAGCGACATGTCCTTAACGTTCATACCTAATCTACAGTCTTACACAAAAGAAAAGAGGTCCTCCCCAAAACCCCCGATCCAGGGCTACCTGCACCAAGGCAGAACTCGGCCCCCAGTCGCGAGCACCGGCATTTTCCACCACGCCTAATGGACAGTGTCGTGGACAAAGGTGGCGTGGTGGGTGGGTGAGTCGCCGGAACGGTCGACTGTTGAAGAGGGGGCTGTGTAACGTCGGTGCCGCGACCAATGGTCGACAGCCAGGAAGGGCGATTATGCACCTTCCCGGCAACCCCTGTAATTTAGTTACCTTCCACCCTGAGTGTATTTGGTTGTATGCGTGTAGACCCTTTGCCCCAAATCTGTGGTGTGCGTGTGGGTGATTGTTCCCTTTTTGCGATCTGCCCCAAATATCCTTGTCAGGACACGTTTAATAAAAGGTCGCCGTTACAATATTTTAGCGACCGCGAAGACTCTAATTGGTCTAATTATTTTGTGCAGTGCGTCATCCTTGTGGCCGGGCAGGTTCGAACCCCATTTTCTTTCCTCCGTTACAACATTCCCAGCACAGTCGGCGGCCTGTAGAGGGGCCGGCAGCGAAGAACCCCCCTTCGAAGTGGGTCGACTGGGGGATTCACTCAACCCGTTCCTGTTGAAGGCGTCCGTTGCTGCGCCCTCATCGACAGCGGTGCCACGGTCTCCCTCATCAGACCAGGCTTGCTCCCGG
>JABJVR010000052.1:5150048-5212106 GCA_025773905.1 Chitala chitala | reverse complement strand
GGCCCCCAGTCGCGAGCACCGGCGTTTTCCACCACGCCTAATGGACAGTGTCATGGACAAAGGTGGCGTGGTGGGTGGGTGAGTCGCCGGGACGGTCGACTGTTGAAGAGGGGGCTGTGTAACGTCGGTGCCGCGACCAATGGTTGGCAGCCGGGAAGGGCGATTATGCACCTTCCCGGCAACCCCTGCAATTTAGTTACCTTCCACCCTGAGTGTATTTGGTCGTATGCGTGTAGACCCTTTGCCCCAAATCTGTGGTATGCGTGTGGGTGATTGTTTCCTTTTTGCGATCTGCCCCAAATATCCTTGTCAGGACACGTTTAATACAAGGTTTTTGGCAGTCGCACTTCCGCGTCTGAATCATGGCTAGCCGTCGCCGTTACAATATTTTAACGACCGCGAAGACTCTAATTGGTCTAATTTTGTGCAGTGCGTCATCCTTGCGGCCGGGCAGGTTCGAACCCCATTTTCTTTCCTCCGTTACAACATGAATGTGTCACAGATAAGTGCAGGTTTTACTCAGATATATATCTCTGTCTCAGCTGTTTTGTTTTTACATTTTCATAAATGTACGGATCCAGCTGGCCATTGCAAACGTATTAGTATTTGATCAGGATGCAAAACATGATGTACTGCAAGAGTACAGCCATTGACACTGTAAGAAGATCCTTGAAGTACTGACTTTGTATAGATCTTGAAAGCAAGCATTTAAAAAAATGTACGTATGTATTTGTTTGTTTTGTGTAATGTGGATTTGCGAGGTCGTTAAAACGTACTGAATAACGTAGACGGAATTGCGCTGTGTTGAACTTCATTCTTAAAACGCAATAGAATTTTGAATGTCCCCGACGTTACACATAAAAGCAAATATGTATTACTTTCTCTATATTAAAGTTTTTTTTTAATACAAGTATGGAAAAACCACTTTGACAAGTTGTACCGTCTATTTATATTGTCAGTCTTTTCTGTCAGCTGGGAACGGGATGAGTATACAGAAGAACACCCTCCTTATCCAACGTCACACAACTCCACCCATACCGGTGTTGTTTTCATTGTCGGTTCAGTCTGACGGGTCATGTGGATCGGAGTTCACTTTTATAAATCTTATAAAACAAACCTTGTTACAGCAGACTGAGGAGTCGGGCAAGGGGAGGCTGGAGCGAAGCTGACCAGAAACACACTTTCCTGATTTGTCACAGTTTTTCATAGTGCTTCAGAAGCTTTTTTTAAATATAGTGTTCGATAACATTATCGACAACGTTTATAAATTTAGGTTGTGCATGCATATTAACGATTAGTTGCCGCTTTAATATTCGCCTTGTACCGAATCATGTTTTGGCTAATTATTTGCGCCTCATTCTTTTTTTCACCTTTATTGGTGGGAGCAGATCCCTATGTTCTCGGCTGTCCCGATCGCTGTGATAAATCGTCGTGCCCCCCTGTGCCCGATGACTGCTATGCCGGTGAGGTCCTGGATCAATGCAACTGCTGTCCCGTGTGCGCCGCAGGAGAGGGCGAGGTGTGCGGCGGGACGGGGAGAGCAGGGGACCCGCTATGCGCCGAGGGGATGGAGTGCTCGGTTTCGGACGGAGTCGCCTATTCTGCCACGGTCAGGAGGAGAGGGAAAAGCGGCGTGTGCGTGTGCAAAAGTGCGCAGCCGGTGTGCGGCAGCGACGGCGTTTCGTATAGAAACATCTGCGAGCTGCGAAGGGTCGCGAAGAGGGCAGAGAAGCTTAAGCAGCCACCTGTCATCTTCATACAAAGAGGATCTTGCGGCAAAGGTATGCCGAGAAGCGCGTCAAATGCAATTACGTCATGTGTCCGCGGAAATCTTCGCAGGGCTGTGCTTTTCAAATTAGGTCTGCAAATACAACCTCTTCAGTGTAGATCGCCGTTCAACATTTCTGCAGCCACGGAGAAAAGGGATCGTACTGATGATTACTGCATGTAATTTCTGTGCTTTCCCGCAGTTTTAAAAGTTGGAGGGAATCAAACGTTTTTTATTTTTAATTAATTCACAATTGGGTGTACATCTCTAATCTTTCCTGGGAAATTTTAAATACAGAATTTTATTTATTTACATGAACAATGAAAATGCAACAGTTGAAGGGTGTCAGAGTAGTGTAAGAGTAGAGGAGCGCGAAATATGATGCTTAACAAAGATGTCTTCCGGTGATACCAGCATCTAAACACAACACCAAAACTAGGGATGTCCCGATACCACTTTTTTCCTGACTGAGTAAGAATATGAGTACACAAGGGCAGTATCGGACTCGGGACATCCCTAACCGAAACCACAAATGGTATAAATTTCAAATAGCACAGTCACTGCGGTTCACATGTATACTGACCTTTGATACAGATCTAGATTGAGCTTATGCAGCCTTCTTGACAAAAAGCAACGCTGGCAAATTTAAACTTTGTCCCCATGTAAGACATACTGACTAATTTATGCACACAGGGTCTGAGAGGTGTTATTGGTAACAATTATGTCGTCTTTGTTTAAGGGTGTTGAAGACTGCAGATGTTGCTTAACCAGTCAAATTTAATTATTCATTTATTCTGCTTCGCACAAAACAACCCATCCAAAGATGCAACACAAATCAAAGGGATTGTTTATTATGGCCATTGCCTTGTAGCAATGCAGTCAGTTGTCACCTACTGAGTCAACACAGACCAGTGTTTCTCCTGACACACACGAGCACCTGTTTGTTGGGCCGCCTGCTTGCCATGGAAAAGAGGACAGTACTAAATACATCCGGTCTCAGGCCTGCTTTCCCAATACACTGTGAGAGGAAAATATGACTTGTCACTGAAACCCATGCTCAAAACAAGTCATAGAAAGTATTTCATAAGTATAATTAACCTTTCACCATTCATTATTTAAAAACAAGAAGGTTTATACATAAAAATGTTTAAATAACTATGCTATATTTTCAAGTTTTTCAGGGGGAAGAACAGCTGTGTGATTTTGAAATGTTGGTGTACTGCCATGATTTAGTAGATTTTTCATCACTTTCAAGTTGCTTTAAATTTGAGTATTGCAATACATGATGGTATTTCAATTTTTATTTGAAAAAGTTAAAAAATACACAATCTTCATCGCTGCCATTGAGAAGATATCTGGAAGTCTTTTAAATTTTCATAAAACAACATAGTCTTTAAAAACACTAAGTAGTTGATTTCAGTCAATGCTTGATAAAGACCCATATCTCTGAGTCTGCGACTTATTTGAGTTTTTACCTGAAGCCTCTTTGCTGAAACCCTTTACAAGTCAAAAATGGTTCCCCCTGCAGTCCAGTGGCAGTGCTTTTGGCAAAGCTGGAGTTGTCATGAAAGAAAAAGCTCAGCCAAGCATTTTGGTGTGCCGCACTTTGTAAGCCATTTGGAATGAACTGTTTTCTTTTCTGTCCTTAATGTCTGAATGTGTGGAACAGTGGAATGGGCCTACAGTGGTTATACTGGGCAAATGAAAGTCTGCTTTTAATGCATCATGATTCTTTGGCTGCCGTCATGAGAAATGCGGATGGCTGACCAGCTGAGAAATGCACCCCCCCCTCTCTTGGTAATGTAGCCACGCCTGAATCCCTGCGGCACCAGCATGCTCTGGACTGAGGTCAGCTGCTGGGTGCCAGGCAGCCGCAGTGCAGTGCCTCTGTCTGTGCCACCAGAGTGCCAGCCAGTCTCTCTTCCTCATTGTTAGCCTTTGTGTGTGGCATTTTGTGGGGGTGGGGGCACAAATGAATGAGATGCTGCTCATCGAGCCTCTGGACTCAACTGGTTGTACTGGACAGCCCATCTCAACTGGTTGTACTGGACAGCCCATCTTAAAGGAAAAATATGACATTTTTCAAATAATGGCATCATCCAATCCAGTGTTGTCCTTTTGTCCCTTTCAACTTATTTGTGCAGAGTTCAGATGTACACCAAATTCCCATTTATATAAAACATTACAGTTATAACACCACAAGGTTGTGCACATCTTCTTGCAAAGAAGTAATATTTTTCAGCAATGAATAAACAATGAAATATCAGCAGATGCTTACAAATGTATCTGTCTATATTAATGAAATGGAGAACAGGATGTAATGTCAAAAGGATTGACAGTTACACAGATCATATCCTGTTTTACATGATACTTGTACAATGTGCAAGCATCTCTGGGTTATCTGCTTTTAAGAGTTCGATTTCACACACTCTACGGAGGTGGAGAGAGAGCTGAGCTCGAAGGCCTGACTACCATCTGCTTTTCCATGAGGCTGTTTCTAGAGCCTCTGCTTAGGCATGCAGTCTCACCGCACAAGACCCCGCCCTCTGTGGTCACTAAAGCTAGGAAGGGGAAGTGGGAGGGGGGGGCTGCAGTGGCAGCCCAGATTGTTCCCACGCATGTGGTGGTCAAAGAAGTCACCCATAAAATGCCATTGTAGATGACAACCTGGAAACAGTGGTTTAAAAAATGTAGGGTTAACTTTCTTTAGGGCACAGATATGTGTCAAAGCTGTAACAAGGGGTGGGAAAACATATGGTAGTTAGTGAAAGTGTGCTAAATATGTGTTAGAAAGGCTACTATAGTTATACCTTTGGAATTGACTTTTATACAAAGTAAGACTGATTTTTTGTAACTTTCAGTGAGATGGCAGAACGCAAAAGTCCACACCAGACAGCACAGTGGGAAGGGTAGGATAAATAGGACAGGTGCCAACCCATTACTCTAACAAGCTTGTTCTGAACATAATTCTTCTTTATGCTGCACTTTTGTAATTTACTTATTGCATCAAAGAAGTACTGTGCTGGAAAAGCAATTACTGGAAGATATAATAATGACGATGCATTTTTTTTAATAAGAATTAAACTAATAACAATATATGGTTGCAATGCTTTGGTTATGAAACTGTGGTGGTATGAATGACTTTGTCAGAAGGGGGTCTTCAGCATGGATGGGGTCATGATGACAGCAGAACTTCAGGAGGTCACAAAGCTGACTCGTAAAGTTCATGCACGTCATGACCATTAGACAGAGTGGTCATATGTGCTTTGGTTTGTGCAACTAAGTTACCTGTGGGAAGGCATTTTAGCACGGATGTAGAAGGCAAGGTGATGGAGAAAGTTTGGAGCGCGTGCTGTCTTTGTCTTCTTGGCACTGAGACCCCTTTGTCCCCACACCACTCCACTTTTAGAGTCTGCTCTCAGCGTCCAAACATGTTTCTTGGAACCAGACCTATCAAAAATGTGTTTATCTTGGATATCGCTCTAATGATATATTATTTGGCTGCATTTCAGTATAGAAGACATGTGATATAATGCATATGGTTTGTGTTAAAAAAAGAAAGATTTAGAATCTGCAGAGAGATAACAGGGTCTCTGATTCTGTTATAAACTTTGATGTATATAGGAGAATAAAAAGAGCCCATTTTCCTGTTGCATATTGTCTACAAAGGGCCAATATTTTTATTTTCATTCCATAAATACAATCTAAGTATATTTCTTTATTTGCTGGGAAGAATATGAAATTGGTGTTCTCTGACTGTTTTGTGTGAGAAGTTAGGGTTGAAAATGTGGTATTTATTGGTTAGCACTTAGCAGTATTTGACTCTGTCTGTCCAGTCTTGATTTATGAATTAAGCAACATTAAGTCTATAAAAAAAACAGTAATTCTGACCACGTTATTGTTTCCCTGAACATATTTCTGCCTAGAATATTTTGCCTACTGAAACAGGCTAGCCAGCATTGTGAGGGAGATAACTGTTTAAAACAATGCAATTTCCAATACAATCCCCAGAATTATAGTGAAAACTGCAAAGAATTTTGAGTCATGGAATTAAGTTTCTACCAAAAAGTAAAGTACAAAACTTGAATATCACTGACACCAACCGCAGTTTTTACATCTGGTGTAAATTATTCCAAACTGTAACCACCAGAAACAATTAATGAATAAGTTCTTGAAAATATGTGTTCAGCCATTCCCCATTTACAGGAGCAGACAAACATTATCAACATAGGACGACAGTGAGAAGAGATTATAAGAAAAAAAAATGTGATGTGCATTCCAGACTACACCAGATTACAGACTGATTGCAGGTGATCCAATCATTTATCTTGATGTAGATGACATTCTGAATAGATGAGCATTCTCTTTGTCTTATTTTTTTATATACAGCTCTCATTGCTGAAATGACTCTCAAAATACACTGTTTCAGTCATTAAACAGACGTACTGCGTAGCTAAGCCACTCCTATCATACTCAGCACCTCTGGAATTTTCCATATCTCTTTCTTTAAGATACTGTATTCAAAATATTCTTGTTATTATCATTTAATACAAAGCATTTGAGTGGCATGGTGGTTAGCACTGTTGCGTTAGCACTGTTGCACCTCCAGGCCTGGGGCTCGATTCCCGCCTTGCGTCTGCGTGCGTGGAGTTTGCATGTTCTCCCTGTGCTTGGTGGGTTTTCTCTGGGTTCTCTGGTTTCCTCCCACAGTTCAAAGACATGTAGATTTGGTTGATTGGTGTGTCCAAATTGCCCATTGTATGTGTGTGTGTGTGTGTGTGTGCCCCCTGTGGTGGGTTGGCACCCTGCCCTGGATGTCCCCTGCTCTGTGCTCTATGTGTTCTGGAATGGGCTCCAGGCTTCCCCGTGACCCTCACCAGGAATAAGCGGTATAGAAAATGACTGACAAAGCATTTGATAAATATGCAAATTAATGATTTTTTGTGTTAATGTATTTCTTGATTTACAGAAATATAATAATAATAATAATATCTTAATGTATTTATGTTTTCAGTTAAAATATTCATTCTTGTAATGCAGTTTAATGTATAAAAAAAATACATAACCACCAAACACACAATGACCTACAAAAACTTTGGTGAAAAAATGTGTGAAAATGACTTCACCTTTAGCCATCCTTTTTGCCTCAAATTAATTGAAGCCAAAAGCGAGAATGAACAGGGGTGAGCTCAGTGCAAAGGCCTAGCACTGCTTGGGGTGACTGGCCGGTGTGGCTCATACGGGACTATAGATGAGTGCTTTTCCAAGAGCTGGATGAAGAGAAGCATTTTCCACACGGGATGGAATCTCTGTTATGCCCATTGAATATGTCATCCCTCACTGTTCACAGTAACTCGCTGCCTGACTACAGCTGGTCCTTAGACCTGAATTGAATAAGTGAATGTGTTCATTTTTACTGTTTTTTGCCAGACTCCTTTACAATATAGAAGTATAGACTCTTTTAAAATTTTTATTTATCATTCTTTTTATTTGATGTGCCAAGTTATGCTACCAGCAATAGAGAGAGGAAGAGAGAGTGGTGTTCAGGGCCATGTGCTGTGCTGTGTTGAGTTGTGCTGGATTCGGTTTAACTCTCCTTTGAATAGTCGTTTGTTTTGCGCGTACCCATCTGCGGGTCATTACGTCTCGGCTAAGAGATGAAAGCCAGCCTCTGGACATCCAGCAACAATATCAGGAGTTTTCCTGCTTTGTGATATGAACACGTGAGATTTGCTCTAGAGTCCCAGTTTATTTTCCATAATTTTTTTTTCATTGAATTCAACTCTGCACCATACCCAAATTCAAGTGTCAGGGCAGAATACCAAAATTTAGAAGCCTTCGCACAGATGTTTTGCACATTTCTGTTGTGAAACGAAGAATTATGTTGGTTAAAATAATGTTGGCTGTATTATGTCAATATGAAGTATTTGATGACATTAGTAGTTTCAGTCGATATGATGTCTGACAATCACACAACTTTGACCATCTTAAAATTAAAACTTGTTTGTCGTATGATAAAATATTAAGGAATATACTTGCCAGTCAGCACCTCTAAGTCCGAGGTCATGGTTCTCTCCTGGAAAAGGATGGTAGGCTCTCCCCCTTCACCTGAAGGGAGCATATCTCAGGTGGAGGAGTTTAAGTGAGTATTGGGACAAGCAATCATGAGACTGATCATAGGTTGGGTGTGGCTTCTGCAGTGAGGCAGGCGCTATACCGAACCTTATTGGTGAAGAGGGAGCCAAGCCATAAGGTGAGGCTCACAATTTACCAGTCGGTCTACGACCCTACCCTCAACGATGGTCATGAAGTTTGGGTAATGACCGAAAGACTCTTTCCTTAGTAAGACAGGAAATAAATACAGTCCAACCTTTTATGCCATCCAAGTCAGAGTAGATATTGGACTCTGTGGCACATTGAGCCTGCACTGGCATTGTTCTCTCTTACCTGGGATGGTGGGCAAGTTTCAGTTTTACACTGCTATGGCAAGCTAAGACAGCTGTGAGTGCTAACTAGTTTCTCCAATTAAGTGAACCATTTTCACAATAGATTTAATTTATTCTTAGATTACTTTATCTCCAAATGCTAGGATCCACAGGAAATGACTTGGAAATGTACATGATTTTGATAAATTAGGCTAATAAAATTTAAATAATAAATTTTAAGTGACACTGATAACATAATTTGAAGGGTGGCATGGTGGTTCAGTGAATACCATTTTTAATTCATTATTGCAATCTTGGTTTTCTCTTTTCTGTTTGTGGAGTTTGAATATTCTCATTGTTGCTTCATTGCTTTACATATGTAACGTGTTAAGGTGACATGGAAACCCCATGATCACACGGTAGTTTTATATTGTTGTGCTGTTATGTCTGCTTTGTGATAGACTGCTTCCACATGTCAGGTTTGTGCTGACCTTATACCCTTTGAGAAATCTCAGATAGGGTTCTGGCTTTCTCTGACCCTGAACTTACAATAATTGAGTTGTGAAAATTAAGTAGTACATTTTTTGTTATCAAAAAAAAATGTATTTTGTGAGCCATAAAGAACATTTATATTTATAATGTTTTCTTTTGCTTAATACAATTGCTTTTTCCTTAGATGGTTTTAAATGACCAGTTTTTAATAATAATATTAAATGAGCGATTATTAATAAAAATAGTAATGCTTAATACATTTCACGAGTGGTAATTTTTTTCCCTTTGATCTTTACAGCGCAGGAGAATCCGAACAGCTTGAGACACAAATACAACTTCATTGCTGATGTGGTGGAGAAAATTGCCCCTGCTGTGGTTCATATTGAGCTATTCCGCAAGTAAGGACTGCTGTACAAACACCAAGGACACTATACCAACAGCTGGGGATAAGTGCAAATGCAGGGGTCCTAGCACAGGTCCAAAACTCTTATTTCAGTCAAGACTTACATTTTCTAAGAGTGTGGTTTAAAGCTTAAGGTGTCAGTTTTTGATTGAATGACTTTTCCCTGTAAAATAAATGAAACTATTAGTCATAATACCTTACTGTGCCCAAATTAACTTATAATACTGTAAAAGATTGTTATTCCAGACTATGAGGTAATTTCATGGTTAAGAAAACAGACTTGCATCCTTCAGGTTGCTGGTTCACTTAGGTCGAGGAGGTTGCTATGGTATGCTCTGTAGTTGGTAATATGAGTAGTGTCTGCAGCGCATGTCAAAGATTTCCAGAATTCATTTCAGTGATATTGGGGCTAGAAAGGTAAGCCATATAAGAGCTGTTAATTATGTCATTAGTTTTGGTGATTATCTTATTTCAATTAGGAATCGTCTCTACTATAAACAGTTTGGCTGTGCCTCTAAGAGGACAGGGACTTTCATCAGGAATATCATGCTCATGACCTTTAAAGTCTTATGCATCATTATTCCCTTTACTGATTTTTCCAGCAGAATTGAAGTTATCAGATTTGCGTTTATTAATTTAACAGACACTTCTATCCAAAGCAACTGTAAACATTTCACATGCAAGTTGCAGTAATATTAGTTCTCTGCATTAAACCCTTGCCCTGGGGGAAAGCCGTGGGCAGCCACATGCAGGGCCTGGGGAGCTAACATTTGAGTGGCTTGCTCAAGGACACACCTGGCAGCAGGGCTGGGATTTGAATATTTCAACCAAGAGATTTCTGCATCCCAGCCTGATGTTCTACCCATTGAACCACCAGGCTGCTAGTTCCACATCAATACATGCACACATTACCTTCCAACACTTAATTTAACTTAATTTCAAGTAAATTCCTTACAATACTCCATTTGTTTGCTCAAAAGTTTATATTTTAGTAGATTTTTATAGTAGTTTTAACAGAGCCGTTTAACTTCTTATAAACTATGTAGCCAAAGAGTTTTAAACTTGAATGTGACTTAGAAAACAATTGTTTCCATATGTTTAAGTGCTGGTCTTTTGATCCATGTTAGGTTTTAGAAATGAGTGAGGGAGTTATGGTTTAATCTCATCTCAGCGTTTATGTGGATGCAGGCAACAAGCAGGACAACGACAAAACCCAAAGGCTGCTTCTTTAGGACCTCTGAAGAATTTTATTGCTTTACCTTAGAGCAAGAAATTCAGTGTGGTTCACTTTGGCAATAAATGCAGATTTATGCCTTTCTAAATTATTGGATTTATTGGAACAAGCAACAAAAACTGTTGATCAGCTCAGTGGTTGAGGCCCTTGAGACATCATGCTTTGTGAATAGTTGGCGTATTGTAAACATACAGATTGTGTCATAGTAATTTTGAAACAAATTTTTATATGGAAAGTATTATGTTGGACAAGACGTTTCACTTCTGACTCACAGAATAATATTTTGGTGTGTTTTTCTTGTTTTGGAGCACAGTGGGGTGATATATGTTTTAATTGCTCTGAAATGTTTTCAGGTTCCTGCATGTGTTTGCCCATGAGCTGTGCTGCATGTAGCAGAATATTATTTGTAATCAACCTCCTAAAAAAGTGTCATTATGTGTCACACCTTATTCCAGAGTAGGTGTGTCCACAGAAACGTTTTTTTACCATGACATAATTGAATAATTGAAGCCTCAGTAGTCCTGTACTATAATTGATGGTCATCTTGCGTTCACATCGTCCCTAAGGTATGTATGTGATTTAGCATTTTATTTTCCCTGGGGTGGGGGTGATGGTTATAATTTTCTGCAACCATTTTCATAACAGCCAGCTGCTGTTCCTCAGTAAAGACCACTTCTCAGCTGCCTGCGGGGAGTTATCAGTCAAATTAACAAATTACTCTAGCAATGAATCACCAGACAAAGTTCATGGCAGTGCTTCCCATGGTAATTAAAGGACACATATCTATGTATTGACAAAGTGTGATAGCATATTCCTGGAGGTTCTCATGATAGATGCTGAACTGTAATGCCTTAGGTATTTTCTGATCTGTGTAAGGTTTGAGTAGACAGATTAAGGATGGCAGAATATTCGTGTGTCCAGATATCTTAAAGTTTTGCTTGTGGCTTTCATACACATTCCTAATGACAGTGAGGAGATTCAATTACCACAAGACTTTCCTATTAATAACAGGGTTATGGCTGCTGACATATTTGTGGATAAGTACTGGTTTCTTTCAATGTACATGCATTGGGACTTACATGGTTCCTGTCTTTCTGCCTCACCCATCCATCTAACATTTCTACAAGGATGGTGTTCTCAAAGCGTGAAGTGGCCGTGGCCAGCGGGTCGGGCTTTGTGGTCTCAGAGGACGGGCTCATCGTGACCAACGCCCACGTGGTGGCCAACAAGCACCGGGTCAAGGTGGAGCTGAAGAGCGGAGCCTCCTACGACGCCAAGATCAAAGACATAGACGAGAAGGCTGACATCGCGCTCATCAAGATTGACACCCCGGTAAAGCGCACGTTTTTCCCCTCCCAGGTCAGACGCATGGGTCTCGCTCATGATGAACGCAGTCAGACCGAAACGTGATGTATGGACAAACTGTGCTTCAGAGTATAGTCGGGAAAGCAGCGCTGACAGCCACGCCTGGTGTTTTTCTCTTCCAAAATAATGTTTTCTTTCTATTTGGAGACAATTTAGGTTTTGTTTTTTATGGTTCTGCAATCATAAAAATGCGGAATTTCTGTTTTTTAGGTTTTCTACATTCGAGAATTGATTCACATTGCTTTTGGTTTTACCCACATTGACCCACATTTAAAAAGTGACAGCACTATTTCCCATGCTGCCTCTGAAACAAAAGTCTTGCATTTATCTCACAAGGTCTGCCTTTGCTATATAAAAGCATCGCAAACGTAGGTGATGGCACATCGTCTGCCTTTGTTGTATCTATGCGTCATTTATTATGAATTATGGAAATAAACTGTTAGAAAGAGTTCTAAGCAGCAAGTGGCACATCACCCCTCACTCTGTCTTTATTGTTAACGAAATTAGCATATGTGAATTTCTAAAGGATAGTCTCTGCTCGAAATAACCTGCTTAACTACATTCTGAATATGTGCTCTAATACAAAGAATATATTCTACAAATAAGTGTTATGAAACCTTTGCTGGCCGTCGAACACTAAGACTTCTTAATGAAAACTCGGTTATTTTTGGCACATAGTACTTGTCAATAATTTGTGTGCATTGTCTAGAATGCAGGTAAATTTCAAAGTATGTAATCTTTTAGGCACAAAATGTGTGCATGTAATATTATATTACATGCACACATTTTGTACAGTGGTTTATGAATGCCTCCCTTTACGAACTTTTCGGTTCATGAACTACATTTCCGACCAAAAAATGCCTCAGGTGTCGTACTGCATCTCGGTTCACGAACCACATAAACCGGCAATGACGGTCACACATGAGCGTCAGCTGCTGTTCAGCTTCCGTGCAGTGCACGTCTACATTCGATTTTGGCTTGCGTTCTTTTGAAGTTCATTGTGTTTTGTGTCCTACTTCATTACAAACATTCAATAAGACACTATGGGGCTAAAGAAGGATAGTGATAACAAAGGAGAAAGAAATATGACCAGAATTGCGGTATCGATGAAGAAAGAAGTCATTGCTAAGCATGAAAATGGTGTACGTGCCATTGATCTGGCTAATCGGTTTGGTCTGGCAAAATCAACAAACTCTACTATTCTAAAAAGTAAAGCGAGGATCAAGTTAGCCAGTGTTGCAAGAGGGGTGAACATTATTACTAAACAAAGATCACAGACACTTGAAAAAGTGGAGAAATTGCTGCTCATTTGGATAAACGAGAAAATGTTAGCTGGTGACAGTGTTTCTGAGGCTATTATATGTGAAAAAGCAAGGCGATTTACACCGTCAGCTCTCCTCTGTACAGGTAAGGTAACACTCAATTAAGTTTACATTTATTATATTCGTCTATATTTTATCTGTTTAGTGTTGTGTTTATCATTTCTTGTGACAGATTTAATTATGTTCCTGGGGTACAGGAATAGATTAATCCATTTTACATTGATTCCTATGGGAAAAAATGTTTCGGTTCACAAACTTTTCGGATTACAAACCACCTTCAGGAACCAATTAAGTTCGTGAACCGAAGTTCCATTGTATATGAAAATTGTGTTCAGTATTAGGCAAAAATAAAAATATTTCAAACCACTGAAGCAGGTCTATGGTAATAACAGTGTTGCCTGGTTACGACAGGTGGACCGGTAATCAGGACATTCTGTCAAATGCCAGAGCTGTCAGCTGACCTTGTGTGTGGACGGATGTCAAACCTACAAACCATAAAATATACAATAGCAGGTCTGTAGTGGTAATCTGGCATACCAGGCGTTTTCCTGGTGGGCCGATGCATGTTATATGGACCGATTCTGGATTGTAGTGGTGGGCTGTTTAGACCAAAAATGTCAGAGCTGATTTTTTTGTCCCAGTTCAGCCCTGCTGGTAGCTCATGAGTATCATCAATACAGAGTCCAGCATGCCGCATCAGATATTTGATTGGCATAATTATCATTTCAAAAATTTAATACTGTGACAATATTCTGTAAAAAAAAAAAAATATATATATATAAATTCAGTAACTTCATTAATACATATACTAAAATTTTAACAATGGAATGCATAGATAGGCATCAGTTCATTACTGAAACAGAAACTTGTTCTGGGCTTTAAAACAATATTACAACCATCAAAGTGGCTGTCAGAAATGTGTGACCAACACAAATGACAGCAGTCAAACTGAAAGCTGTGTAGCACCATGTTTGACCCTTTCTAAGATTATATAACTGTTTGGAATATGGATCCACATGCAATTCCACAGTGTTACAGTTTGTGGATCATATGAAGGTAATTCTTGTCCATGGGATGTAACGAGGGGTCCAAAAGTCTGAGACTGCTAGTGAAAACGCTTCTGTTTTTACACCCTTTTTTATTTAATATATTTCATTACAAATCATATTATCAGCTGAACATTCTGAGTGAAAAGTTAAAAGTTTGAAGACATCCAAAGCTGGCTTTGAAAATGGATAGACAGAATGGCTTCAGGGGTCTGAAATTAATTTTGAACTTACTTGCTTTGCCTAGCTGTAGAGAAAACTTCTTTCGTTATTAAGGTTCAGAAGGAGGAGCAGAAGGAAAACATTTCCTCCTGTACACTAGGAGGATTAACCTAAGGAGATTTTCCATAACCTGTTTAGCCAACATGTTTTACAGGGCTTCAGGGCTCCAGACCAGCTTAAGCGGCGTCTATAATAGTCCAACCATGCTCTGTTCAAGATCTGCACGGCTTCGGGGATATCCGTTTTTTTCACGCTTGGCTTGTCTAATTCATTTGTTCTTGTGTTTAAAATGGACAAGACTTATAGCCGCTAAATTGAAATGCATCAGCTACATTAAACTGTCTTTCTCTACATTGTTGTGTTTTTGGTAAAAAGAACTTGATGAATTAGCCGTGAGGCTAGCCACCACATGTGTAGGCTGCGTCTCTCCTTGGCTCTTGCAGCCAGTTGTGCCTGTGAAGATTGTCCTTTGATTTCCTGATGCTTATTGCTGAGACTTTCACAGACTGCCTTTTCAGAGCACGCTTCCATACAAAAAACAGAACGGCTGAAACGCACATGGATGAAGCTGACAGGCTGTCCTCATGTGGCCCTTACAAAGCTGACAGACACGCTAGATATTATCAGTCTCGATGCAGAGCTGAAAAAAACAACAAAACCAGTATCAGCATATCTGCATGAGGTGAAATAGAACAAGTGGGATTGTAAGAAGGTTCAATAGGTTTCCTTGAATGATATCAAATGTAAAGCAGGTGTGGAAAGTGTTCTACAAGTGGACGGTGGATTTGAATCCCTTGTGGAGACAATATATTTTTTTATGTTATAGAACTTTATGAATCCCATAGGGAAATTGGACAGCCATTATTCAGCACCTGAGGAGCTAGCATTGAGTGTCTTGCTCAGGGGCACACCTGGTGTTGGGGTGGGATTCAAATTGAGAGACTGGCACATCCCGTCTTCATATTTCACTTATTGAGCCGCCTGACCACTAATATGATAGCATTCATAGAATTAGACTGAAATGGAGTCTGATATGGACAGTTTATATTCAGACATAGCTTAGAGGCATCCTGTACGTGTCCATGATGGATTGGACTATCTACTGATGCTGTAGAGAATTAAGAGATGATCTTTTAATGTCAGATGAGGTCTGGCTTGTCATGTTAAGTGCTGACAGTTTCTTTTTTACCCCACATTGACGAATTGCAATACCATAAAATGGCCCCAGGCTAACATGCCTGCAGACTGGACTGATTCAGTCTAGCGGAACACAAAGAAAATGCTGGAATTTCTGAGCTGAAATGCAGGAAGGCAGGCAGTTGCAACATGAGTAAAGTGTCTATTTTTTCAGTACCCTCAGGCATTTCCCTTTAAAGTAATCTTACCATCTTTTCTCCATGTAGCTGCTATGAGTCTAGGTCACACCTGCC
This sequence comes from Chitala chitala, assembly GCA_025773905.1. Lineage (NCBI taxonomy): Eukaryota > Metazoa > Chordata > Actinopteri > Osteoglossiformes > Notopteridae > Chitala > Chitala chitala. Next base: position 5,196,399 of record JABJVR010000052.1, on the reverse strand, counting down.
ATATTTTAAAGTTCATTAAACTTGCCTTCAGATAGAAAGAGCCACTCAATAATAACAGAAGCAAACTGTAAGAAACAGCAGTCAGTCACACCCATCCCAATAACAGCTACGCACATTACTTTTCTTTGATCTCTCCATCATCATGGAGAACTGATGTCTAATACTTATTGAAACATCTGTGAAATGAGACTTGGAAAAATTTTGTGTTTGTTGCACCAGAGACTTCAAACATTGGTCCATATGTTTGCATTCATAGCAGACATGAACTATGAAACTTCATAGGAAAATATGAATCTTAACTGCTAAAGTACATGAAGTCAAATGGTTTGTACAGTAATCTGTGTAAAATTTATAATATGAGTCTCTCAAATTCTTAATGTATAGGCATCAGCAGGGAACTGGTGCCTTTAAGTAAACCTAATGGCTATAGTGTGTGTGTGTGTGTGTGTGTGTGTGTGTGTGTGTGTGTGTGTGTGTGTATGTGTATGAGAGAGAGAGAGAGAGAGAGAGCGCGAGTGTATGTTTGTGTCAGATGTCTGAGAATGGCTCAAAGCTTCCTGTGACATCCAGTTGAACAGTGGAAAATCTACAGTATGTATGTGTACTAATAAAATTTATATAAGGTCAATCTATATTAATTATTAAAAGAACACTAAGAATACCACATGATGGCCATTTCCAGCTGCCTAATGGACCATAGCTTTTAAAAGTATAAAACAAGAGTGCAAGGGCCAGTTTTTCTTGTTGGAAATGATCTCTTCCACTGGACTGCTCTGGTCAGCCAGTGCACATATGGAGAGCTGGTGTCCTGCAGATCATAGCCCTCCCTGTAGTGCAGTATTGTGTAGCCTTAATCACGTCAACTTTCCCATCAACCACCTTGAATAATTGTTACTATCAGTGTTAGTGCAGGAAGAAGTCAAAGTGTTGGTGTTTTCAGAATATTTTTTTCTTTCTTTCTTCAATGCTTTCTTTTAAGTATCACGCTTAGTTGTGTTATTATGATTGAAAATGGTTTAGCTGTGTTCAATTTAAATAAAAGTTGACAAAAGAATGGAATATGTGGAAATACACCCCCAATGTTGTTTATATGCTGAGTAACATAACTGGGAGTGTGTTGTGTAAGATACAACACTTGGTGACTAAACGTCTTCCTACCATTAAAAAAGATAGCAATACAATGTAATGTGTCAGCTGAAATGGCTGGGTTTTTCTTGTTTTCTTTAATGCTGTGTATGTTATGGGAGAGATGGCTTTGATTATAAACGCATCTGGTGTCTAGCTTGAAGGACGCAGTTGAGCTGCATGTATATAGCTGCTGAGGGAAAGAGGGGAAAATGTTGATCATGCTTGCTTTTCTGTTGTGGAGTCTGACTGTCATTAGAGAATACCCCCCCCAGCCATCCCTCCCCCATTCCTTGTCCCTGCCCGTTCCCCAAAAGGAAAAAACAGTCAGCAACAGAAACCGAGAGGCACCAATTTCTGTGAGATGGGGGGTGTTTTGTGTTGAATTGATTGACTGTAAGCAAAGTACTTTTGTGCATATACACAGAACAATGGCAGAATTCGTTTTTTTTTCTCAGTGTTATAAATTACACATCAAATGCAAAATATCCTTATTAACAGGGTTCACTTATGGAATCACCTTATACTATATTAATAATAAAGTTATTTTAACTGTAGTAGCAGAAAAAAGTATGTAGATATTACAATCAAATGTTGCTGTTAGCAAATGTCTGCATTTCAAACGAGTGCAAAAACAACTGGCTTTTGTTTTAAATATACCATTGATGTTTAGAAGCTTATTTTGTTAGACAGAAACTTTATGTCCATTATGTTTTGGTTTACAAAATGTTTAAAGTTAGAAGTTTTTTCTTTTCTAATTATGGCTTTATGCATTGACAGGATTGTTCTGTTTTGGAGTTTCAGAGCATCAGTGTTTAGACTGGAATGTTTGTGGAACCCATTTACAGGGTAATTATGGCAAAAGTGTCTAGGGTTCCCCTTGTGTTTTTTTGCTCATTTTCCACACTTTGCTGTTCACAGACTCCCTTAACTAAATTGTTTCCAGTTATTTTGAATGTTGTATGGGTTTTGTCAATGGACAAGAATATGTCATTGTAGTAGGCAGCGTTACCCATAACACTTTGCTCTGTGCTATAATAACAGTGCAGTTTCTTTAGCTAGTATTAAAATTCTAAGCTTCAAAAGGATGAATCCTTTTCAGATTCAGCGAATAGTTTCTTAAGCAGGAGTTCAAATATTTGTGGGGAACCGCAAGATAAAATAATCCTTTATTAGTCCCACAACAGGGAAATTCACATAACAGAGATCTGAAAAAATACATGGCAAGTCTTTTCTGCTTTCTTTTATGGAATAATGAAAATGAAAATAAAAATAAATATATGCTTCTTGTTTACATGGAAAGGCAGGGATATCGAGGTTAATTTCCACTCAGCTTCAGTAGCGCAGTGCTGGGTATGTCTTGTCTTTCTACAGAAATAATGGCTGAGTTTTATCCCACAAATCAACAATGTGTACATGAGCAAAAACACATCATTACAGGAAAAGCGATGAGGGTGACAGACTTACTGATAGGCGGGCTGCACAGTGGGCCTTCCAGGAGTACCATAGTTACCATAGTAAAAGTGAGCCGGTGAAAGTCAACAGCCAATCAAGTGTGCTAACATGGTTCTTTAAATGTTGTTGGGTTGTTGCTGTTGGCTGTTCTCTAAATGAAAGTCACCTCTGAGCCGATGAGTTCCAGGCAAGGATGATGGTGGATACAGTGGATGAGAAGGGCCTACACAACACGGCTGGAGGAGGTGGAGGAGGCGCAGTGAGATGGAGGAGATACAGTGTCAGCAGACACAGGCTGGAATGTGCTCTGAGTGATACTGCAGCAGTTCCACGAGAGTACAGATAAGGGCTTCTTCCATGTTTTCTGGGAATCTGCATGATTTTCAGGCATAAACAGGCTGCAAAGTTCAGACATGAATGATTGAAATAAGTAAAACAGAAGTTATTGAAAATTGGTGTTGTTACTGAGGTGGTCGTAAATCTCAAGTTTTACTGTACTGCATACAACTAGAGGTTACTTAACTTCATTTAAAATTTATGTTGCATCATTTAAAGTTCAATATTAGAAAGTCTTTTCTGTTTTCTAAGCAGTGCGCGTGAATAATGTGTATTGAGTTTCTTTCGTTCTCAGTTAACCAGTCAATATTGCGGTTTTTAATTAGAGCTTTTTCGTATTATTGATCCTATAGTTACAGCAAGAATCTTTTATCAAATATTAATTGCACATGAGTGGTAACTCAGGCTTATTGCACATTCTCAGCTCTTGCCAAACAAACAAACGGGAGAGTTACCTGCTTCAGAGCCGTGTCTGTTCTGACCCATGACCTCTCGGATCACCTGGCTGACCCTCCTCTCCATCTGTTCATGTGCCTGCTGTGAGCAGATGGCTTGCTGTGTCTGCACATTTACACCCTTGACCCCAGCCACAGCTTCCCAGCCTGTGTCCGCTGCTATCTGTAAGCACACCACAGCGATGTCAAGCGAGAGCTGCTTGTGGCCTGGGCCTTGTTACACATGCGGGGCACTTTTACACTGGATCTTGAGACAAGTCTGTACTAGAGTTCCTACTGGAATAACAAGCGTGTGTCAGTGTGCATTCCCTGGCTCACTGTAACTCCTGTAATGGACTAAAGGTTTTTTCCTAGCAATTACTGGGAACTATCTATGCAAAAGTCTGTCATTTTTTAAGGTGAACAGATGGCAAGTAATTTAATCATAGTTGTGGAGTGAATAAGCAAACGGTATAGTGGGCCCCCCTTAACCCTAAACAGAGCTGATGGTGTATTTTCGGGGTGGGGTGGTGGTGGTAAACAATGTCATTTGTCAGCATCTGCTTCATCACCTTGTGCTTCTGCCCCGCAGGCGAAGCTTCCTGTCCTGCTGCTGGGCCGGTCGGCAGACCTTCGACCAGGGGAGTTTGTGGTGGCCATCGGCAGCCCGTTCTCCCTGCAAAACACCGTTACCACAGGGATCGTGAGCACCACACAGCGCGGAGGCAAGGAGCTGGGCCTGCGCAACTCCGACATGGACTATATCCAGACGGACGCTATCATCAACGTGAGGCCAGCACGCTCTCTCTCTTGTAATACAAGAACCACCTGACTATAACACACAAAAAATACATCGAGAGAACCATTATAAAAAATGTTTGAAAGAAAAACAGACAGGTGTTGACAAAAGAATATACAGGTAACAAGGATAACACACATTCTACTTGTCACGCAGCTGTATTTCACCAGGAGCCAGCTGTGTGTTCTTAAACAGCAAAACACAAATCCAGTGAGGGCAAATCGCATGACCTACAACATATGTAAAGAGTATTGCTGCTGTCAATCAAATGTTATCATATGCTTTCCATTTGTTCCATTACTGTTCCATTTCACACTAGAACATTAGCTTAACCCTAATACCAGTACCAATTTAATGTTAACTTTGAAGAATGACTTGTGTGCAAACATATATATTTTTCCCTGCAGTGCTGAAAGTGTTCTGTCTGTACGATATGTTATTGTAAAATAATGGAAGTTTAAAATTAGATTTTTCAATTCGACACTGCTGTCTTTCTGTTGAAAACAGACAGAAAGCTGTTAAGAGGCTATGGCCTTTATAACTCATGTTTTGTCTTCTGGAAAGGCCATGGATTTTATAGTGTCGATGAGATCAGCTCTGATTGGACCAAAAACACAAGTGATTTTAAGTGTAAACATTTCTGAGTGTTTGTAGTGAAATCTCTCATCTGATATGATTTGCTTTGTTTTCTTCCCCAGTATGGGAATTCCGGAGGCCCATTGGTGAATCTGGTAAGTCACGCTTTCTTTCACATACTTTCTGCAAGCAAATCAGTGTATGGCACAGTGGGCAGCTGTCAGGAGTTGGCCTGGTAGGTTTTAATGCTGCCAGGGAGAGTCATCATCATGACAAGTGCCAGTAGGACTCTCTCTCTGTTGCAGGACGGCGAGGTGATTGGCATCAACACTCTGAAGGTGACGGCTGGCATCTCATTCGCCATCCCGTCCGACAAAATACGCCAGTTCCTGGCAGAGTCGTATGACAGACAGGCTAAAGGTACGACTTGTATGTTAATAACTTCTTCATTAACAATAGCTAAAGGCATCCAGGGGTCTTGACTATTTGCATAGAAATCACTTTCCGAAAATGACTTTAGGCTAAGTTTTATTAACAATTAAGAGCGTCATAATGTTGCTTTGAGAACTCAGAAGCTGATTATATCTGTCTTACTCTCAGGGAAAGTGACACAGAAAAAGAAATATATTGGAGTCAGAATGATGACCCTCACACCAGTGTAAGTACCTGCTAACTGAGTACATCCCCGACTATGATCTGGGATATAAAAGGGTTATGTCTGTGGATTCTGTTGCTTTAATAGTTTTGTTCATATGCAGATTAGCCAAGGAGCTGAAAACCAGGCAGAGAGATTTCCCGGACATTACTTCGGGAGCATATGTCATTGAAGTCATCCCTAAAACGCCCGCCGCAGCGTAAGTGGGAAAGACTACATAAAAAATTTATGTATGATTTCACTAAACGGAAAATGTATACTACCTTTTTTGCAGCTCGGTGTTTGTAATGAGTCTTCAGGAAAAGCCTCATTGCTTCTCAAACCAGATAACTAGTTGAAGCTACTAGTCATTTAAAAGTGAAGCTGTTTATTACCTGGTTCAGGTGTGCTTGTGGTGAATTTGAACATAAAGGTAATGTTAATAAGTAATAATAGGGAATGTTGATAGAGGCAGAGGTTGAGAACCATTCATCTAAGCTCAAGGGCAGCAGAACATTTGCTTCACAGAACTTTAACAAACAGTCCTTTGAGTTCATGATTATTGCCCCACATTCTTGTAAAGTGCCTTTCAAAGGAAAATTTATTGTGAAAGGCAGAATGCAGATTCAAAATTAATTGCATTGAATCACAAGCTCTGCCGTTTAACTGCTAAGCAGAAGAGCGGTCCCTTATGGCTGTTTCTGCAGGCCAGTTTTCTGACTGACGTCTCATGAACATTTCTCCTTGGATATGTTTGTGTAGAGACTGAACCAGTCCAAGACATGGTTGGAGTGTCTTCTTTGTAGACTGATTCATGACAGGTTTGGGCTAGGGTGAGTTTTGCATGGAAAACAGCTGTGTACAGAGACAGCATGCTCCATGCAGAACAACAAATGTGTTTTCTTTTATTCCAATCTCATCTACCTTTGTTGCAGAGACCGTAAATGTGCAGTTTGCCCCATCTTGGAAAATGAATAACTTGCCCCGTGTGGTGTGTGTGGGAGCCATGAGACACAGCCTCCCTGTCTAGCTGCTCCACTGAGATCTCCAGTGATACTGAACAGTGTATAAGGGGGTGTGAGGTACATGCACTGTTAAAATGCTGGTGATGAACACCAAGTTCACAGTGTGTACAAGAGCTGGTCAGTAGCTCGTTTTGAGAGCAGATTTAGCTTCAATTTCATTGTAATTACACTAGAGATGCTTCGAATTTTAAGGGCTGAGTTGTCATATTTACACTGCTGTAATGGACACTGAGTGTGCTACTCTCATAAAGCCAGCGAGGCGAGGCTTGGACAAACATGCCTTAGAATGGAAGAACGTGTTTCTGCCCGGGTTGCTCTAGAGTAGAATAAGGTCACTTATGACGCCTCATGGCAGCTGGCACATGTGGCAGGCAAGAGCATTCCTGCGCTAAGCTCCAGGCTCAAATCCGCAACCCAGAAAAACTATCGAGTTCTTGCCTTGACACCAGGATATGATGTCATGATTGTAGTAAACTGTACTGTGCACGTGGAGCTGAGCAACGTGCTCGTTGGATTTTAAGTTCTAATTAAAATGTTATTGTTCTCTTTGCTGACGTGCATGATTTAATGGTTAGTACCCATTTTGTTATAAAATATACAGTATATGTTTAAAACCTATGAGCAAATGGGATGGCTTGGTGCTCTGTCCAGGTTGTCCCAGGCCTTGCCCCCTCGGCTGCTTGGGATAGGCTCCAGGCCACCTACAACCCTGAAGGGGATGGATGCTTGCTTCATGCTTATGTATGGAGATATATGATTGTGTGGTTAGAGTGCTGGATGTATGGAGATGTATGATTGTGTGGTTAAAGTGCTGGATGTATGGAATTGTATGATTGGCGGTTATAGTGCTGGTTGTATGGAGATGTATGATTGGTGGTTATAGTGCTGGATATAGGAAGACGCGTGATCAAGTTGTTGTTGTTTTAGATGTATGGAGATGTATGATAAGTGGTTCTAACCCCTGCTCATCCTTTTGCTACAGGGGCGGCCTTAAGGAGCACGACGTCATCATTAGCATCAACGGCCAGCGTATCACCTCTGCGGGCGAAGTCAGCAATGCCATAAAGAAGGACAATACCCTGAGGCTGGTGGTCCGACGGAGCAATGAGGACACCGTCCTCACCATCATTCCAGAGGAGATTGACCCTTGACCCCAAGCCCTTCCTGACAACCCTCTCCCACTCCTATGCCAGAACTGGTTATCATGACCTGTCTGTGGAACTTAGCGGTGTGGTTCTGTAGCCCCACCCACATTACAATATGCAGCCAATAGCCTCTTTGCCCTGCTGCCATCTACGCAGGAACTTCAGCAGGAGCTGAATTGCACTGCAGCCTCCTTTACTGCCTCACCTGTGTGTCTTTTGATGTTTCATATATACTATCCATGATGTTACCACTCTTTTAACTTAGCTGACCTGTGTCCATGCTGTTACTTCTTGTTTACTGCACTTACACATAAGCTTAAAGTGCCCACCATGTTAATGAAAAAAACGTGTGGGGACTGTAGATTTAGAATTTTTTTTTTTTTTTTACTTCAGAATTAGTGTTCTTTTTTATTTTTAACAAGTGAAATTAGTTGTCATAAACAGGAATAAAGAGAATGAACTGTACTAATTCCAAGCTGCCTGTGTTTTAAGGTATGCAGGATAAAAATGAGAGAAGTGTCACAGAATTCCCGGGGCCCATATTTAGCATGAAAGCCTCTTGGTACATATACAGGCATACACACATGCAGGGAATATAAAACCAGCTGGTGTGTGTTTTCTTTCTTTTTTTATTGCCTGCGTGAGAGTTTGGAGTGGATAATTAAACCCAGAGTCTTCATGGCTGCACTGTTTAATGGTGTGTTAGTTCGCAGTTCTGAGGGAAAGGTGGGGTTTGGGCATGTGGGTAGGCTAACCATCACGTCACACGTAATGTGTCATCTCTACACTTTTCCCAGTTCTTTGTCCTATGTTCACTCATTGCGCTGGTGGTAATGGTAATCCGTTGAAAGGATGGACACCCCCTTAAATACACTTTGATGAATATAGCTGTGCTCAGAGCAGTATCCCATCATTCACATCATGATCAGGCATCTCATGTTATTATTATGTGACTGAACCAAAGTCCACTGTGAGACAATAGGGCATAAAAAGATTGTCTACAAACTATCAGATGTGTATTTGCTGAATGTACAATCATCCATATTTACGCTGTAGCTATTATGTCTCTAGAGGCCAATGCCCTCCCCCCCATTACTAGGATCACTTATCTTCACATCATGCATAAATTATTAGTCCAAGGATTCACTTCTTATATACTCTACACTTTAGACTAGTCTCAATACGTATTATTGTTCCCTTCGATGTTGACAGCCAATCGTGGTTTTCTACCCTTGTCATGTGCACCTGTTTGTCCAGAGTCCCAGTGTTCTTCCCTTTCGTAATTGCTGTGTTGGACTGCCTTCATTGTAACTTTAGCCCTGTGCCTTGTATACCTGTCTATGATTTCTCACCCCATAATTGACACCTTTCATATTAAGTCTGTCCCTCTGTGACTGGATCTACTTCGCTTAGCTCTGCATGTTCTGTGGTTCTAGTAAGCTTTCAAATAGCTGGATATTGCTGCCCTCTTCTGGTCATTATTGACATTAATTATAAAGCCATGGTACGTTAACCTTATAGAAAAAAAAATTGTCAATAAACAATCAAAACATTACCTGATCAACAAAATAAGGAAAAAGATGCACATAAATATACGTAACACGCAGAGTTGGTTTATAGATTGAAGCCCAGACAGAAAGCAGTTGATTACACCAGCAGTTCTAAAATGGGTTTAACAGTACCCTGGGGGTACTCAGCAGCATGTTGACAAAATTAGAAAATTTTACAATGAAATGTTTTTTGAAAAGTAGCCTCCAATTTCTACGAAAGAAAAATCTTCACAAAAAAAGCACAATAAAAACATTAGGGCGCACTAGAGAAAACAAAAATCTTGCCGGTCTTGCAGGAGGAGCTGCATAAATCAGAAAAGGTTAAGAACCACCGGATTAAACAACAAGAAGTTCACAAAGTCCTCTGACCACCTTCAAACAAAGTCTTACAACAGGCAGCCAAGGACTTTTTTATATAATGACTCTTCTGTGCTTTTTTTGGCAGCAAAATGAATGAATCATCAGTGTTTAAGTGTGTTAGTAATGAGACATGGGTGAGTTTTAAGAGTCTGTCACAACCACTGGTTCCCAAGAATTGTTTCCGTATCTTGCTAATTGTGAATATTGGGTTGATGTTTATATGTCATAATGTGTGTTTGTGGTATGACATGAGCGTGTGAAAGTTGGCCTTATCGCTGCTGTAAACCACTTCATCTGTTTTATTTGATTAATTTTTATATAGTGCCCTTTGCAACATGTTGTCTTGGGGCACTTTACAGGAAATTTTCTTATGCATTAAACTGAATATTTAATTACTGAAAACATAAGAACAACATTGAAGATTAGCCAACCTCTGAGCACAGCTGTAGCTTCAGATGTTAATGGCAAAATGTTCTGTAATGATTCGTAGAGCTCAGATCCTGTGCCAGAAACAGAGTCTGAGGTGCACTAGGACCATTTATCAAGCTCTGTGCGAATGATGAAACGCAAACTTCTTTTCTTGCATGAGGTCCACATTCTCAGACAGAACGAGATGAATTTGACTTTTGATTCGTCCTTTTCCACAGCATAGAACGGCAAACTGCTGAATACATGCAGAGAGTTTGTTGTTGAAGTCCTGAAATCAGTTTCTTGTCCTCTTCTGAAAGACATATGTGTTCGTAACATGTAGATTTTATCTTTAGAGAACCTCACTTCAATAATCAATGACCACTATCAAAATATACATATATGGATTTTTCAAAATTTTTATATGTTATTAAAATTAAATTTTAATTTAATAAAATAAAACTACCATAAAATCAGTTACTTTAGAATTTTATGTATACATTTATCAATCAAAAGCTATTCAACTTTACTTGTTACTCCAAATCTTTCAGTAAATGGACCCTAATTTTATGAAAGGTGTACTTTAAAAAAATTACCGTTTTTATAACGTTAATACACTTTTTGCTTTCAGATCTATTTGTATTACATTTGACAGTTATCATGATAAAAGCAAGGATCACTGAATTTTATGGAGTTTGTTTGTTAAAAACACTATGGTTACCTGTGGTATAAAAGCTAATTTTCTCAAGAGCTCTGTGGTTTACATTTTTTCAGGTAAGTGATGTGGAATCTCAGTGTATTAAAAGGGTGACTAAAAAGTTTGAAATAAAACAATTATATGTAAATATAGAGCCAGGACATACACTGGTGTTTCCTCTGTAGGAGCTCATGTCTTCTAAGTGCTCTCAGGTGGCACGCAGCTGTGAAGCAGGAAGTGTTAGGTGCCAGAGGACGCCCGGTGGAACAAGGTGACAGTAGCTTCTAGCTAACTGCACACCCACATGGATTAAGGTCCTCTAAGCATCCACTAAAGAACCTCTTATCAAACACATGCATTAAAAATATGCAAGCTGTAAATGTAAGATAAATACAACACATTCACCATATACCTATAATAGAGAAAGTGTATCCATGTGTTTGTGAAAGTTCTCATTCATGGAAGATGGGATTAGAGTCATTCCTCTGGTCCAACTAGCTTTAAACATAACCAATTATGAAACATCAAATATGAAAACAAGCCTTTATCCCACAGTATTAAGTACTAGACTTTTTGTGCAGACCTGGTATGGACATATTATAGTGGCCCAGGACAGTGCGGGAAGTTCAGATGGTGAAAGTGCCAAGCAAATTTGCCAAATTGTGTGGGGTAGTCCAAGGATGAAGACAGGTAAAAAAGGGTTACACAGGGTGACTGAGCTGAGGGGGTTTATATCATCTGAGGACAAAAAGTAGGTCCTATTAGCTCAAAGTAAAAGGCAAAATCCAAGTGCAAAGAGGGAGATTTATTCAAGGCAACAACGACATACAAAGGGACCAAGGGGCATAAACAAAGTTTGAGGCTAACACAGACCAGCTATAGGCACCACTTTTCTCCCCTCTACAATAACCAGCAGCACACCGACACAAGAGGCAAGCTTATAAAGACAACAAGGGGAAACGACAAACAGCTCATAACACTGATTCAATTCACTCTATGAACATGACAGAAAGGCAGGAAGGAAACTGCGACATCTAGTGGACATAGGGGACATGACAGACGTTGGACTTGATATTCAGTTAGGGAAATCTGCAGGAGAGCAGAGCAGAGAAGAAACACAAAAACTGTCAGGTCACAACAAGCAGCAGTTCTTACTTTAAAAAGTTCACTTACTGTATATTTAGGCCACCCCCAAAAAGATGACCAGTAGAAACTGAGAGGAGCCCTGGCTGTGTGTTCATTGGCTGTGCTGATGTGACAGCTGAACCTGGAATTATGTCTTCATATCCTTCTCTTTCACTAATGCATATTTGTTAAAGGTAAGCAGGTTGTAAAAATATGTTTATGGTTAACCAAAAATGTCAGGATAATATATCAATGGACCAATTTTCATCCAAGCTGATAACGTGGTGTGTGATTTATTGTTTTGTATATTTTTTTTATATAGATGGATGTCAACATATATGTCACGTTCAGATCATAATACAGCAGCTAAAATTTTTTATTGCTTAAAACTAATAACATGAGAGTTTTTTTTTCTTTTAAACCTTCATCAAACCCTAGGTCTCCAAATGATCTTCATAAAAATGTGTGTGTAAATTTGTATCATTTTAATATTTATCTCTTAAGTGTTACAAAATCAGTCGCATATCTGTACAACCCAAACACTAAGTGGTGCAATATTCACTGAGTGCATATTATATCGCAACACTTAGGGTGCCAACAGGAGACATGAACTGGTCAGAGGTAGGTGATGCAGCAGGTGTTATGGAGGACCTGGAATGGTCAGGACACGAAATACACACTGGGTGACTGACACAGACATCGCACAGAATGATATGGTGACTTTAGCATCACACACGACAGCTTCAGTGAAACATTACATTAAAAAAATCTGAACACTGAACTGAACACTGCACATGGTAGATTGCCATGCAGGGGGCCAGTCCTATCCAGTCAACCCACACCATCTCGGAAAGTAATAGCAATTAATCAATTAAATAATATATAAAGAAAAGTGCATTTTCACATAACGGTAAATGCTGGTGAGGCTCTGTACGGACCTGGCAAAAAGACAAAGTCTGGACAGTCATTGTTCATGATTTGACTTTAATAAATGTGTATCGCACACTAATGTCTGATTTATGTGTCTCAGACCATATCTGTAAATTAATCCTCTCACTATGAGGAAATATTTTACGATTTATTGGTGACAGACTGAGGAAGTTCCATCATACTCCTCTGCTATCTGTGGGTAACTTTGTCCTACACCTAAAATAAAAATTTTATTTTTACACAGTTATTTCATCTTATGTATTTATTTATTGTGGACATTTTTTCTTTTATAATTGTGGCAGATTGTGGCATGGAGGGTGGCACTGTTCCCTCACCCCTCCAGGGCTGTGGGCACAATACTAGCTCTAAGCCAATGGACCTTCAGCCCCAAATATTTTAAGCCTACCCCGAAATATTTTCACCTTGAAAAACGAGGGGTTTTACAGTAAAGCGACAGACAAACTATGTAACAGAGCTGAATTTTACTTGCGCTCATTCAGCATCCGAAGAAGTGGGAGGGGGACTAATTAAACACCCCATACAAAGCTGGTAGACGTACACCCACACATCATGAAACGCTCCATTTGGAAAATCTAACCTTCTGGAATATTTAAAGAAAAAAAATCCCAGTAAACCCACTGGCCAATGAAGTGATAATTTTGTCTCTCCCTCAGTTCAGTTCATTTCCAACAGGCTGCACTGGCATGGCCATAATAAAAAAACAGTATTGTGAAACACACAGAATAATTTTGACAGTAAAGAAATAAAACAGCAGTAACATCAGATTTAACAACGTTTGTAATCTTGATATCCACACAAATTTATGTTATTCAGAGACAACAAACAGCAGGGTCCATAACAGTGCAGGCATGGTTTGTGAGCTGAGCAAGGATCTACTGGTGAAACTGGTATTTATGTGTCTTGTGAGATGGAATAGTATCTGGCATTTTTGATATTGTAATATTATAATGTCGTTTAAAATTTGTGTCTTTGTGGTCCTGAAGATGAGATATATGATGTGCTTCATATATGTAAAATATATCAAAAAGTCTTATGATAATCTTTACTGGTGGTATTTCATAGACAATGATTGCACGCCTTAGTCTCCTTGTAAATTAAATAAGTGTTAATGGTAACTGGACTGTTTCATATATTGTTACATCAGCGTTGAGGTTTCGTGTGTCAAGTCACACCTTTAATCGTACATTGCAGATCAGTCGGGAAGGTTACAAGAACAGAAAAAAGCAAAGAACAAAGAAGGTAAAAGACACCAGCACAGTGAAGTAAAGACCACAGGCTGGGAGCAAAATAAAGATGAGAGGAGAAGGGAGAAAGCAGTGCCATGTTTCTGTACAAGAAAGAAAGCATCCATGTAGGGACAGAAAAGGAGAAAGGACAGATTGAGGAGTTAGCTGTGCTCATATTGTAGTGAATAAACTGTGCTATGTTGGTAAAAGCAGGAATACTGCAGTATTTCTGTGTGTAAGAATGCTGACTGAAGAAAGAGAGAGACAGACAGACAGACAGAGAGACAGACAGAGAAAAGACAAGGCCCAGCCAAACTTGACTTAGACCCTGATCTTTTCAACAGCTACAAACACCCCTGCTCTGAGCACTGTGTGTGTGGAGTGTGAGTGTTCTCCCTATATATGTGTGGGTTTCGTCCCACAGCCCCAAACACATGCTAGTTACCTTAGACTGGGCAACCTAAATTCCCTATAGTGAGTGTGCCCTGTGATAGATTGGTGCCTTGTCCAATGGTGTTACCCTGTCTGCCAGGAATAGGCTCCAGGCCACCTACAACCCTGCCAGTGATAAGCAGTTAAAAAATGGATGAAATGGATATTTACGACATAGAGGTCAAGATGGTTTTTATTGTCATTTCAGTTATATACAGTTGGTACAGTACACAGTAAAACTAAATAACATTACCCCAGGACACCAGGTGCTATATATAACAACACAAAAGGACAACACAAAACTACTGCTGGAACATACAGGGTGCAGAGACTGCAAGTAGTCAACTATACATAATACAAACAAGTAGAAACATAACACAGAGAGCAGCACTGACACAGGTCTGTGTAAAGTATACAATGTGATGAGCTGTGTATGATAATCATAAAGTACAGCAGTGTGGTGTTGGTGTGCAAATGAGACTGATGTAAATATAAGTGGAGTTTGTTATGAGTAAAAAGAAAATTAATTCTGAAAGAATATCCCTGCCATTCTGAGCATTGTAGAAAATTATTGAAAGATAACCTTCCCAGTCCTAGCATCATAAAATGACAATGTATGCCAACTGTTTATAAGAAATAACAACAGTCAAATTAAGGTAATAATTCACTACACATAAAAGAATACATTTATGAATCTTCTTCATCTATAACTTCTAGCTCCCAAGTTCAAGTGGTTCATACTCATTTTGAATGACCATACTAGATACAACGACATTTCAGTTTGCTTTTATATAGACTTTTACAAGTTTGTGAAGCTCAAAACTAAATAAACGTAAACTCTTAAAAACATTTCAGTAAAAATCATTTTATGACAGACAAAACAGCAGCAGGAGACATTAACTGCAGTTTACGTTCAGATATAGTAAATTAAGAGGAGCACATTTTGTTTCTCTCCTGCAGGGCCGAGCCTTATGTTGATTGCTGCTACAAGAAATATGACATTTAATGGGGCTGTAAAATGTTCTGCCTGACAACATTTATCTCTAGGCTCATTTTTTTATGTACTCTGTGTGTGTGTGTGTGTGTGTTTGTGTGTGTGTGCACGCACGTACTACTCCACCCATGGCAGCTGTCGACAATGACAGATAAGGGGAACAGAGAGGAACCTTTGATGAGGAAACGAACTCTAACCATGAGAATGGTACCAGGCAGAATGGTACCAGGCAGAATGGTACCAGGCAGAATGGTACCAGGCAGAATGGTAGCAGGCAGGCTCTTGACTTTTTTACAGCATCATGTCACATAGACATCTTCTCACTCCACAGGAAGCTTTTGCAACTGCAGCTGCAAATTGCACGGAACTTGTCAAACACATTGCAAATTTATTGCAGGTGTTTGTCAACTGAGCAATCCTTCACTCAGGTGCCTGCTCTTGCTTACAGATGGGTGTGCAGGAGTCTTCATGGGGTGTATATAAGGCAGGCACGCTACACTGTGGAAAACAGACCCAGGAAGGCCAAAACATGGAGCCTGGAGCACTAGCCCTCTTCCTCTGCTTGTGTGTGGCTGCTAGCAACACACAAGGTATGCACATCTCCTCTGTACATTTTTTTAATGATCAGTAGGCTTTTGTATAGCCTTTTTGTATTTTGTATTTACTGACTGTAAATATTATAGTACAAGTTTGTATAAACAATTGACTATGAATATTATACTACTATAGGCTATTGACTGTCAATATTACAGTATAAGCTTTTGTATAAGCTATTGACTGTCAATATCACAGTATAGGCTAATATACACTATTGACTGAATATTATGGCATAGGCCACTATAGGCTATTGATTGTGAATCTGTGAACCTGACTGTCTACCTTCTGCCTCTTATCATGAAAGAGGATGAACAATTTATGAGTTTAATGCACATTTTTTTCCTCTTTAATACGTTATGTCTGGTGGTCAAAGATTGATTGTTTAATTAATTAATTAATTAATTAATTGATTGATTTTGTCATTCATTCCCAACCAGTTTCTCCAATTCAGGACCTGGAATCTCACCCAGAGAACAGTGAGCATAAGGCAGAGTTAACCTTACATGCGTTGCCAGCATACATCAGCACTTTTGGGTTTCTTAATCTGAGATGTATTTGAATGCTCACAACTGCAGTTGAATGGTTATAAAGAACAAAATAAAATACATTCCCTTTACTTACAAGTTAATGTAAAACTAAACTACTGTTAAAAGATACACACTTTCATGATTTTTCATTTAATATTTTAAGGAGATGGGGTAACAAGTACTTGTGTTACACTTAGCATAACAAACTAGAGCAGCTCCTAATTTAGGTGTTCATGTAATTAATTTGTTTAAAAGGTGTGTAAATTATACGTAATATAGCTCTCCTTTTTCTTGTTTTAGAATGGTATACTACAAGCGGTAAGTTGGTAATTCATGTAATAATTTTGCATGTGAATGAACATGTTAACACGCTATTTCACTAAACCCCTCTCTCTTCAGATTACAGTTCCTGTGGACGGACACTTACTAACTCATTTGGGGATTTTTCCAGCCCGAATTACCCATACAACTACCCCAATAGTCAATTCTGTGAATGGCGAATAAGTGTTGCCAATGCACAAAGAATTGTGTTGGCATTTACAGCAATGGAGTAAGTGTGTCATAATTCTGAATCTTGTAGTTAATTTATTTATACATTAGTCCCACAATGGGGAAATTAGTTCTCTGCATTTAACCCATCCAGTTATATTGGGCGGCAGGTGGTTAGCACTATCACCTCGCACCTCCAGGCCAGGGGTTCAATTCCCTCTTGGGTCTGTCTGTCTGTCTGTCTGTCTGTGTGTGTGGAGTCTGCATGTTCTCCCTGTGCTTGTGGGTTTTCTTTGGGTTCTCCAGTTTCCTCCCACAGTCCAAAGACATACAGGTTAGGTTGATTGGTGTCTTCAAATTGCCTGTAGTGTGTGTGCCCTAGTAGGTTGGCACCCTGCCCTGCCTTGTATGCTCCAGGCTTCCTGACACACCAGCACAAAAAAAATATTTTGAAAATTAATTAATGAGTAGAAACTCATGTGATTTGTGTCACCATTTCTTTCAGATTGGAGATGAGCTGCTGTGGTTGTGACACCGTGTCAGTATATGACGGACTAACAACAAGCTCCAGGCTATTGGCTTCATTTTGCCAGGGGAATGGAAGGGGCAAAACCATCCGCTCATCCTCGAAGAGCATGCTGGTCGTCTTCAGGGCAGACAGCTCCATTACCGGCAGGGGGTTTAATGCTGTTTACAACATTGGTCAGTACAGCTGTAGGTACAACTGTGGCTACAGTGTGGGGTCTTGCTCCTGTTCCTCTTCCTGTCAATACCATGGAGACTGCTGCCCAGATTTCTGTGACTACTGCACCTACACCAACTACGGTATGTTCAACGTGAGGAAAGGCAGCGAGCGAGTCCTCCTCCCAGCTCCTGCTCTCATCATCTCTGAGTCTTCCTCCCAACTCCTTCTCTCATCTCCTTTTTCTTACAGATTACTGCTACAATTCAACATCATACCCCACAACAGATTTCCCAGTGAGTGACACCTGTAAGTATTTTGGTTTTTGTTCGTATCTGTTCCATAAAGCAATAAGAAAACAGCATAGCAGTGAGGAACTAAAATTGTGCTGCTAATGAAATATTCAAACCTGGGATCTAGTCATTTAACAAAATGCATGTTTACTCATTCCTTCCTTCCTTTCCTGTGCTAGCACATCATGGCAGATCATGCAGATATTACTGTGGAAGCCACCTGGGCACCTGCTCATGCAGTTCCTCTTGTTACTACTATGGCGATTGTTGTCCGGACTACAGCTGTAAGTGTTTGTCAGTGATTAATGTCTCACAGCATGAAGAGGCTTAAGACTGCAGATGCACATTATATGAGAGGGTGTTATGTTTGAGATTTTATGGTAATTTCTTTTGAGGTTGGTGGGAGACCTTCTGTGGCAGGTGTGCATTATTAAATACCAATTTCTACTGCAGTTGCTCAGAAACCCTCTTGCCTTTCCTGTTTTTACAGACTACTGTGGCACAACACCACAGCCCTCAACAACAGGTACCGATTGGTGGAATAGTGAACGTGCTGAACTGGTGCATTCTGTATACTGAGACTGTTGTATGGTATAACTTCATCACTTCATAACACAAAAAATGTTTTCCCCCCTAAAGTGCCAACCTGTGGCGGAAGTCTTTATTACTCTGGCTCATTCTCCAGCCCAAACTACCCAAGCAACTACCATAACAATGCTTATTGTCAGTGGGACCTAACTGCTTCATCAGGACAAAGAGTCTTCCTGACCTTTAATCACCTCGGGTAGCTACTGCATTTCTTTGCTTTTATTGCTCCCTCACTGTAGGATAAGTTAGAGTGTCTATTCTGTATAGTATGGTAACAAATGTTATGCAGCTGGAAACAGTATGTGTACAGACATATACAATAATTTATATGTATGTAGGTACATGTTAATATGTGTAGGCATGCTCTATCCTGAGAATTAACTTGTTATAGGCATTGCTTTCCATGTGTTCTGATCTTCAGCTGTTCAATTTTCTAACAGTCTAGAAACATGCTGTGGCTGTGACTACATCTCTGTGTATGACGGACCCTCCCCAAACTATGCTCTCCTTGGAGCTCTCTGTTTCAATTCAACACTGACATCCTTCCACTCAAGCGGTTCATACATGACAGTCGTGTTTAGGTCAGACGGCTCTGTAACTAACAGAGGCTTCCAAGCTACGTTCAGCAGTTCTCTGCCTGCACACAAAGGTAATGTCTGTTTTGAAAAGGGGTGAGGGGGTGTCTGTTCTTTTTCCCATAAACTTTCATATATTCCTTAGCAGGAACACCATATTCCAGCTTTGACATTGACAGCATAACATGAGTGCCATTGAGAAAAAAGAACAAAACACTCAGAAAAAAATTTAGTGTTTGAATGGTGTAGCTGAACACAAACAACACACCGCACTCCGTCATACCAGCCACACTTGAAACTGCAGTACACAAGCAGTAGATGCTATAAAATATCCCAAAACCCTTACATACAAAACACAACATCCAGATGACAAGAAGGACACAATTTAACTATTAATCTAATGAGGTGTAGCACAAAACCACATAGGTGGGAGCTGTCTCTAAGGAAACACCATGACAACAAGGGAAACATAAAAAGCATATTTGTTGATTATAAGTAAATATATCATAACCCAAAGGAAACATACGCATGTATATTGGAAATATAAAATTGCATTGATTTGCCATTAACCTCCTAACAATTAATAAATAATGTTACTTTTTCTGTTACATCTTATTTTAATTTTGATATAAAATTTCTGGTTTTAGGAAAAGTGGAGTGCTCATCAAACAGAATGAGCATTATCCTAGGAGCATCCTACCTGAGCTCTTTGGGATACAGTGGCTATGACTTGTACTTGAATGACAAGTACTGTAGACCTCAGGTGTCCTACAGCCAGGTGGTCTTCACTTTCCCAGTGAATACGTGTGGCTCACAGAGAAAGGTACACCAGCTTGATCAAGTGTTTTTTAGCATAATTAGAAACTAATATCTTGCTGGGGAGAAACTGTTTGAGAAGCTATCAAAAGGAAAAGTACAATTAAAAACATGAAAAAAGAGGTATTTTGGGACTGCAGTAAAGGCTGGTTTTTAACCCCACCTTACCTTATTAAAGTATGTTAAAATAATTTTAGTATTGTTTTGCTTGTAAATAGTTGTTGCCTTTTGTTTAGGATACCATGGGTCAGTTCCTAGCGAATGCGATATATTAGCACTGGGAGGCTAATGCTAGCCTTATACAAATCCTAAGATGGACTAGTGTTAGATATAGCACCTTTCTGGCAGCATCTCCAGCCAGACTGGGGCCCATTAGATTCTCCACAGTGGAACTGAAAGGGAGATTCTGTTCTCTGGGAAACCCAGGATCTTCATACCCTTGGTAGTCCCACAGCAAAATATCACAGTTATATTGGCATGTACAGCATGCGCCAGCAGCATTAATTACACTGAGCTATAATCAGTTAGATATACTGGTGCTTTGTTTTTGAGTGCCTTATATGTTAATAAGAGAACTTTGAAATTCGTTCTGTACTCTGGAGTGAGGATAGTATTGGTCTTATATGGTTGTACTTTCTGCTTCCTGTGATAATTCAAGCCGCTGAGTTTTGGACGTACTGCAAAGTGTTTAGTGTGTTGTTTGTACTTCCAGAGAATAAAGCATTACAGTAATCTAACAGACTTTAAACAAAAGCATGCACAATTTTCTCAGTATCTTCTGTGGTAAGAAAACAGCACAGCCTAGCAATATGTCTCAGCTGCAGGAAGCACACCTGTGAAACTGCATTAACATGAGAATCAAAGGAGAGTTTTGAGTCTAAAATGACACTAAATTACACACTAAGTCACTAATAGAGAAACAGAGGTTAGCAGCATTCAGGGCTGAACTGAAAGTGCTCCTGGCGAGATCATTGCCCCCAACCAACAAGATCTTAGTTTTATCTCTGTTTCATGATAAGCAGCTTGTGTTCATCCACCTTTCAATGTCTGTGGGACATTTAACTAAGGTGTTAGCTGATGCATTATCATTAAGTTTAACCATAAGTATAACTGAGTATCATCAGCATAGGTATGATAGTTGATATTATACTTACATATGATATATATAATATGAAAGGTAGCATGTAAAGCGAGAAGAGTACTGTACCCAGCACAGATCCCTGTGGCACTCCATATCTAAGTGGTTACATGGATGAGGGTGTTCTGTAGTTTGATATTTGAACATAAGAGTAATGGTTTGTGAGATAAGAATTAAACCACTTAAGAGCAGTTCCACGAAGGCCCATGACAGTTTGAAACCAGTTTATCATTAATATCAAAGGCAGTACTAAGATCTAATAGAACAAAAACTGTTGTGTTCCCTGAATCAGATGAAATCATAATGTCATTTACAGCTCTAGTCAATGGTGTTTCTGTGCTGTGTCCTTGTCAGAAGCCATACTGAACTGTTAGTTTCCATGTAAGCTTCCAGCTGCATTGCAACTGTTTTTTTCTAGAATTTTGGAAAGAAAAGGGACATTTGAACAGGGCTATTACTACTACTTACTTCTGGATCTAGATTAAGATTTTTAAGCAGTGGCCTAACAACTGCAATTTTAAATGAGTTGTGTACAATACCTGAAGTCAGGGAAGTGTTCATAAGGTTCTATAAAGGTCATACTAAAATTTCTAGTGAATATTTAAGCAGTTTTGTTGGAATGGGGTCTAGCTGACTCAACGGGTATATAGTGGAGCACAGTTTGAGTCTAATATTGTTGATTTAATTACTAAATACGGTAATAAAGTTATCATTACTAATACTGGAAGGCATTGTAGGCAAATCTTTAGAGGTTAAATTAGCTAATGTTTTAAATAGGAAACGGGTTATGTTTGTTGTCATTAATAACCTTAGAACTGTATAAAGTATTTACATATGCATTCCTTTAATTAAGAAATGCTTTGTACTCACCTGTGTGTCTGTGCTAAAATGTCTGGACTCACAGGTATTCCGTGAACAACAAAATGCTAGTAAAATTTCAGTCTGCAGGACAAGTATGATTTTGCAGCTGCACTGATCTGTAATATGACTATGATGTTTGTCATCTTTCAGTTAAGCAATGGGCAAGTGATCTACACCAATGATGTATGGGCACCCCACAATGCATCCAGCGAGATCACCCACCGATCTGAGCTGCACCTGCGTGTGGGCTGTTACATGGACCAGAAGACCATGGCGCACATTATGTACATGGTCAACGATTATTCTGCCAACATCACCGGGACAGGGCAGTTCAATGCTACCATGACGTTTTACACCTCCAGTTACTTTCAGTTCCCCATCACTGTCTCACCCTATGTGGTCGGAATAAACTCTTACCTGTACGTTCAGGTTGAGCTGACTGGTGACGTCAACAGCTTGGTGCTCTTTCTGGACACCTGTGTCGCTTCGCCCTCATCTTATGACTTTGTCACTCGGTCATATGACCTGCTCCGCAATGGGTGAGGGACATGTTCATTTTTGCTTTAAACTCTAAAAACTACTCTATGTATATAACCCCAGTGGTGATAGAAGCACTCAGGGCTGTTACCTTTAAGTTGGTAGAATGGCTCCAGCAGATTGCAGAAGAAACCTCAGAACCCTGAGCCCAGTAGAGCGCAGTGCTAGGTACCGTACAGCTAAGATACTGTGCAGGACCATCAAAGTCCCAGGCCTCTAGTAGAGGACCTGAGCTTGAGGAACACACAAGTACCACCCATAAGGGTGAGATAAGCAATTGTTTATGTATAAGCTTATTCATATATTCATGTCACTATTATCTTACTAAGAAACAAGACAACTGAGGAATTGTAATGCAAGATTTGATATTCTTTTGAATTTCTTAGCCAAAATATAGTGCATTTGCCACATTGTCAGTGCAAATTCACCACATGTGATTGGTGACAGTGTTTCTAACCCAAGGCAAAAAATATTTGTAATATTCTGTATTCAGATTTATGACATTAAATGTTTTGCATGCACACATTTTGACTTCCTTGAAAAGTCGAGGACACGAAAGGAGTTATAGCCTGGAACAGACAAAAATGAAAACAGCTGTGAACGTGAGGCATGGATGAAAGAAGCTTTTTTTATGACTTTTATGTCATATGGTCACAGAGCTGTGACAACGTATTGGGCAAACTCTACTGCTAAATAATTTCTCAGTTAGATGAAATAATTCCAAGGAAGATGCTTCATGCACAGAACTAAAATAACATAAAACAGTTAGTCCGAATTAAGCGTATTAACTGGATTAGTCGGTGTGACTGCGGTTGAAGAGCTTTATTCTCTCTGTTTGGACAGATGCGTGAAGGACAATACCTACTACTCCTACCACAGTCCCTACAGCTACATAGCCCGCTTCAGGTTCACTGCCTTCAAGTTCCTGCGCTCTCACTCCTCTGTGTACCTGCAGTGTAAGGTGGTCGTGTGTCAGGCCTACGACAGCTACTCGCGGTGCTCACAAGGCTGTCTCTCCCGCAAAGCCAGGTCGCTGGGCTCCGCCCCGGCTTATGGGGAGACGACCGTGGTGCTGGGGCCCATCCAGCTCCAAGGTGAGGCTCGCAGTCTCGCTCCTCTTCTCTTCCTTCTCTTTTCCTTTCTCCTTCCTTCTTGTCTGCACAACCTTCAGTACTGGATGGCCAGTACTCAGAGGTTTGTTGGTAGCACTTAAATGTGTTTTCAATGTACTGGTGTGTGTGTGTGTGTGTGTGTGTGTGTGTATGTGTTCTCTGCATCGTAGTTCAATGCAATTTTTGTATTAATCAGTCAATGAACATTCAGGACAAAAAAATAAATAAATTCACATCACCACTGCTGTCCTTTTTCTGTTTTCAGATTTTAAAAATCCACAGAAGACACTTGAGGAGGTCGTTGAGACAAAAGCCTGAGAAAACAGCTATCGATTTCCTATTTTTATGTTCCTGTTAAAATTCATTACTCTGACAACAACGACAATCATGCAGATTATATCTAATGGAACTGCTTAGAGTTAAAATGTATTCAGTCTCTTTTCCAAGTAATATGCTGTACCAATGTCTGTAAGTTGAAGTATATCAACTGAACTTCTTCTTCACAGGAACGTTTTGCTGCTTATCCAAATAGCTTCATCAGCCTGAGAAAAAATATATGATTAAAATCATTAACAAAGGCACAACCTTGCTTTGTAATGTACATGTATAATCTGCATCTGAACAGTGTCACATTGTAGTTCTAATGTTGCTCTGAAGTTTCTGGGAGTTTTCAACTAAATTTTAGTCTGCTGTTCTAGTTCATATTCTTGGATTGTTTTCTTGAAATCCAAATGAAAATACATTTTAGTCTTACATTGTGTTACAAAACCCAAAGACAGCTCAGTCCCAAATTTTATCATGTTTTTACATTGGCAATTAACTACATGGGCACAAAAAATGCCACTTATTTTGAATTTAGCTTTTTTCCATCCCTGCAGTTGATCTGAAGTTGTACGTTGTAGGGGCTCTCGCTGGAGTCAGTGTCAGCGCAAAGAGACTTGGGGGCAGGAGGAGTCAAAGGTTAAACAGCACACAGATGGACTGTAGTTAAGAGCCAGTTTGCTCAACATAAAGGAGTTTACAATATACCACGGTCAGTCAGCTGGTGCTACACAGATCTACAGACATTAAAAAGTGTATTTTCTTTAAACACCTGGTCACAATTGGTACTCTGATTGCATTTTTCCCCAGATGTCTTCAAGTTTTAACAAAATGGCTACTTTAAACTTTCTGGTGCTTTGTAGCAGTAAAATTTTTCTGATATAACTAATTACTATCATTTTCCCCAAAGCATCTCTTCAGCAGGAAAATGATGAAAGCCAGTGATAGGTTTGTATTGATGAAATGGAGCACAGTGGCACAATACACAGCACCACGGGATCATTTCATGGGTCTAAAAACAAACGGGTCATCAATAGGAGTTGCGAATGCACATGGTCAATTGTAGATTTGTGATTTATTCTTAACACTAGGTGGAGACAAATACAAAAAAAAAAAAATCCCCGTACAAATTAAAGCATTTCAGAATGAAAGATAAGATAAGGGGCAAATTCACACTGGTATTGGATATTTACAGTTCACATTCTGCAAGTGTGTGGTGTCTATTGGGAGCAGTGCTGGTTGTACAACCTGACAGTAGCCGGAAGAAAGGACATCCAATAGCACTCCTTCACACATTTGGGGTGAAGTAGTCTGTCACTGAAAATGCTGCCCAGTGCTGACAGTCTGACTTGTGCATAGAACCCTGAGGAATAAAGAGAGGTGCGCTCTGAGCGTGAGTGAAAATAGTATGAGATATTTAAACATTTGTATTGTTTGCTTTTTTATCACTGCATAGTCATTGAGACTGACCTTCACTGAGCAATATATAAATATGATGCATTTATACTTTCCTCTGCAGGAATAATCTAGACTAATCAATATATATATATATATATATATTGCTCAACTGCAGTGAAATGGTTAATTTAAAGTTTTCACAGTGAAAAAAAAATTCTGAATGTCACTTAATTTTAAAGGGGCTCACCCTGCAGTTATTAAAGATTCATACTCAAACATAATGAAAAACAATTTAAAATACACATTTACACAGAGTAATTATATCAGTGATGCCCAGATCAAACACATATCTGAAGTAGACTATGAATTCACTTCAACTTAGTCACTGAATGTACCCAAAGCACCAGGCACCTAAATCTTTCAACCCCCTGCCCCCTCCCTCAAGGCCATCAAAATATTTTAAAAGCTTTTTCCAAGTAAATCTCTTGCTCTCCCATTCTCCATCTCTGTCTCTCACTGTCCTTCTATCTCTCTCACACATTTGCACACATGCAATTAAATTGAGAGAAAGAAATGAAAAAAATGAAATATTCATTGTTATTGGGATACCAGTGTGAAATACAAAGTATAAAGAGGACGAGAAGGGAGCATGAAGTATGTATTTCATGTATGACAATCAGCAGATACATTCCAGTAATTATCTGTTCCCATAATTCAGAGCTGTTAATGGCCCTGCGGTGCTCCATAATGTGCCTGGTGTAGGTAAACTGTATCACATAGCACACTGGAGCCAAGGGAGTCAGACTCTGAAAACATCCAGCAAATTTAAAAAGTGCATATTCTGCAAATAGTTGCCACAACCCTTGATAAAAAAAAATAATAATAATTAATTGAAAAATAGCAATGCACGTTTGAATATTTTGGTTATATATTCTTTGATTATACCTACCAGCCAATTAAGAACTTCAATAAAAAGTTTTGGATTGTCGCCACTAGGTGGCGATCAAGACCTATCTATAGCTTTTGTCAGCATTCGGTTTAGTCCTTTAAAACTTTTAATCCTTTGCATGTTTGTTTCCCCCAGATAATTTCATGCCATTCAGAAAAGTCAGAAAGACCTGCATTTTGTGAGTCATTTAAAGATGTGATTGATATCTTGGTGTCAAAATAATTGTTAAATTTTAACAATAAAAATCGACTGAATTGTGGATGTGTAGCAACAGCATCTTAAAATATAATGAAGTTTATGCGCTGTTGCTAATGCAAACAAAAGTAAGACCTCTATTTCATCTTTCAGTTCAGAGCACTAAGGCCGGGAATATCGTACTCGAGCTTATTGAGTTAAATTATTACCAAGAGCACCATCAATTCCTGAACCTATTAATGACCTGTCGACGCTAATGTTATCTTATTGCCATTTAATTATTCTCAGGTTTCAAAATGGCAGTGTGCTTAGGTTTCAGACGGTGGCATTTAGATATAAATACTCTTTCCTGTCTGACAGTAATTTAACAGCTAGAAAAAATACATATAGACCTCTGACGTCTTTTGGTAAAATTATATTATCTTCAAAGCTACAGCTATAAACAGGTACTTATAACTGTTAACACAATTCCACAATATAAAAATGGTTTTTAAAAATCAGTTTATTAAGGTTGAGGACTTTTTTATTGTACAATTTTCTTGTTTATTTTCCTGAGAGCTGTTGGTAATTCTCACTTTTTGACCTGCTTAATTGCGGTACACCTTCAGAATCACAGAAGGCACTTAAATGTTCTGCAGAGAGAATAATTAGCCAAGATGTCATGCATGTTAAGCTAATTAACAGTACACTTCTTCATAATGTACTGGAAGAAAAGGGCAGCTCAAATGAATTCACTGTGAAGCATATTACACTGGAACTCAAATTCACATTAACTGTCATTAATTCTAGTTTGCAACATTGGAAAATATTACACAGTTTTGTGATTTTAATTCTGTATACCAAAATTATAAAATAAATAAATCTCTTCCATGCTACCAATACCAAGATGTCAGATACAAATTACAGCTGCATAACCAATATTATGTGATTTAGTGAAAATAATTTGTGTTTAATCTCAGTTTTTACCATTATGAATATTCCTTTAAATTGTCTTAAATCGTGTATGACATAAGTTCTGAAAGATGTGATTGACACTTGTCTGTATATTGGCTCTGTTCTTATTTTATTACTTTGTTGCTGTTGTGTATTTAAGCATCAGCATTAACATTTAAGGCTGTTCATACCATCTCACTCTTGTGCTTGTTTTAGTTTCTTTTTTCTTTGAAATTTTAAGGATCACTACCAAACACACGCACGCACACACACAGTCCCACATATAATTATTTTTAGTGTTACACTTTTGAATCGACTGCCTGACATAAATGCAAGTCCCTCAAATTGCACCTGCTTTTTAGGAAGTGATAGAGTTATCCACTTACCCTAATTCACATTTAAAGGGCTTGAATTAAAAGGCCTCCATCCCCTCTAAACTGGTTGATTTATGTGCTGTTTGCAGTTTTATAGGACACGAAACAATTAATTTCCTTCTGAAAGGAATCGGGAATTAATTTCAGGAAGCCCTGGAGCTTTTCTCGAGACTCCAGTCATATGCTGGGCTCATTTAAAAGCTGCATTGGATATTAGCCCTAAAGAGAGGTTTTTTAATTCTTGAAAAGTGCAGCTATAGTAACAGCAGTCGGAAGGCAGGCTGCTTAGTCATTACCACACAATGATTCTGGAGGACGCTGGCTGAATTTATTCTTCTTGTTGGGAGACTATTTATTCCTTGAGATCCCTAGCTCGACATGGGGCATTTGAAAAAGAGAAAAAGGGAGGGGATTAGAATAAAAAAAGCACAAATTAAGCTTTTCATTCTCACAGCACTTAATTTCCGCGGTTCTATGCCAGACCCTGTCTAATGAATGTAATTGCTGCCTTTGATGAAAATACTATTATCTGGATCACACTTTAAATGGGCAAACAAGACGCCGCCCCCTTCTTTCCTGCGTCCTCCCCCCCCCCTCCTTTTTCCCTGGCTATGAGATCTCTAATTATGCAGAGAACAAGTGGCTTTTCACAAAGGCAGTGCGCTGTTCTCGATTGCTAAGAATTGGAGTAAGCTACATTTTGCACAAAGGACAGATTATACGTGATATGCAGCACACAAAACCCATTTTCTTGATTAATTTCCTGCGTGTGCCACAGAGTTTTTTCACACTTCCTCTGTCTGTGTTTAACAAACTTTCACCTTGTGAATGATCGCACCAAAGCCAGGTGGTGGTCTCTCACAGATCGCACCAAAGCCAGGTGGTGGTCTCTCACAGATCGCACCAAAGCCAGGTGGTGGTCTCTCACAGATTACTCAAAGCCGCACTACAAGAATTCTCATGTGTTGCTCCAGACAAAAAGTTAAACACGTTATACATGCTGCGTCAATTTTCGCAAAACATCAGAGTCCCAGATTCAAAGACATATTATTTCTTTTAACCATCTTCTGCCACAATTAGCAAGTGTGTGACAAATGACGGGGACTTGGGAAATAAAATCAGCTGCTTGACATCATGACATAAAGTAGTAGAGCTTCTGACACCCACAACCTTTTTGGCCATTTTATTAGCTTTCTGTAAAATCATTTCTAATACACCATGTAATATATCTATAATGTCTATACCAGGCTGGCCTACAGATATACATAATTTCACTCTTCAGGTTACTCTTATAAAAAACCTTATTTAGTGGGGGTGTAGTAGCCATTTAGTCCCCTGTCATTGTGCATATTTAAGCAAGACAGGACTCAAAAAAGTAAGACAGCCTGGACGCATGACTCAGAAAGGTTTCTGTCATCTGGGGTGTGTTACAATCCGGACTCAGTCCAATAGGAGAAGGATTAGGCAATATTTTTGATTGAAGTGGCATTTTACCAGTATTTATTTGTGACTCCAAACACCAAAACGACAGGTTACAAATAAAGAAGATGGGATAATAGGTTTTGACTGGTCCAGTCGCACTCAACTTGAAATGAAGTGTCCAGTTGTGAGTTATCGTGGCCAAACGTCGCTGGTACCGCTTGAAAAGTGGAACCATTTCTCTAGCTTGTCACTTGGCGACTGTAGTTCATTCTCTTGAATGGATCTCTGAACGCACAGTTGCCCTATTATGAGCTTTTCACTCATGATATGAAAAGGGTTTAATGGATTGGCCTGTCTATAAGGAGATAATTTAGGGAACTGTCTGGTAGCCGTCACCGTGTGAATTTCCACCTACATTTAAGGTGCATTTTATTTGATTTCGACTGTAAAGATCTGACGATACAGAGCATTTTCAAAATGTATCAGAGGATACTGAAGACTTCAAAAGAAACATTTGCTTAGATTATAATGATGAAAAATACAGATTTTGTATTAACCTGAAGCTCGTACTCCCTTTTCACCTTCACTGGATGTCGCGTTCAGCGCTGAGGGTGTGTGAGCAGCGTACACCTGTCATGCTGACGTGGACAGATGCTCCAGCGCTGGCTCAGTTTACATCCAGCTCTGCATATGGTCTGAAAACAGCGATCTTCACTGCAGCAGCCCATGTGTTTGACC
The DNA here is from genome assembly GCA_025773905.1 of Chitala chitala. NCBI lineage: Eukaryota > Metazoa > Chordata > Actinopteri > Osteoglossiformes > Notopteridae > Chitala > Chitala chitala. Next base: position 5,166,582 of record JABJVR010000052.1, on the reverse strand, counting down.
CCCCCCCCCAGCACCCCCCTGCACACAGTGGTCTGAAGTGTGTTGCTTTTGCGTGGCTCACTGTTCGGCAGAGTCTCGTACTTTGACACGGAGGGCCATTACTGTGAGGGTGGTGGCCTGTGAGGCCAAGGTACATGGCCTCCCCTGAATTCCTCCCCCCCAGGCATTGTTAGCCTGAGAGATGATGGGAGCGACTGAGCTAATAATGGGAGGGATGACTGACCTCTGACCTTATCGATCCCTTACTAGGATCCAGCTGGGCCCCAGCAAACCCGGTCATCTGGAGTGCTATTTAAAGGCAAATGCACTGGGCTGCCCAGATCCTGGCATCATTAATTACATTTTCACCTGTGACAATGACAAACACACTCTGCCACACGGTTTATTAAGGTGCCTATAAAACAAATATGGGCAAGAAACTCATGTTGAGCCCTTTGGGAGGAAATCTCTCTGGATGGGACTGAAATTGTACATTTAGATTAGGTTACTTAGTCCAAGATCACCTATCAGGGATTAATGTTATAGACAAAAAATATATATATTATATAATACAATGTTATCTGTCTACATAAAAGCATGTTAACTGTTCTTATTCAATTTCAGTCTACAACATACTGGCACAGGTGAAAATGGACAGAGTATTTACAGAAAAATTAAACTCATTTTATCCTTATTTTTCAGGCCTGACCTTTTGCAAAACCACAGAGAATAATACAAAGTAAGAATGCCTAATTAGTCTGCCTCTTACTTACAGTATGCAGTGGGTAGAAATCTCTTTCCTATACAAAGTGAGACTTGAATGGGTTTGGGCATTTCTGTGTTGGTATGAATTATTGGTAAAGGCTGTTGTGTTTATTTTTGGCTAATTTTGAGACCAGATGTTTGAGAGGAGAGCAGCAAACAGGATGGAACACTTAATGTTCAGGCTTAGGATACAGACAGGATGTCTTGAGCCTGAATTCATGCTTTCATATTCGAAGTCTGATAGAACACAGTGTAGGTTAGCAAACTACAAACCACAGACTGCAGTTCACTTCATCCCAATGTAACCAACCTACAGCCCTCACCTCACGGTACCATTTCATACTTCATACTTACAACTGGTGTCACTTGTCACTTTAAACTACTGTTTGTTGTGTTTCCCTTATTCTTTTAATTCCTTCTTTTTATCTCTTTTAAATTGCTACCTACTAATTATTTTAAATAGTTACCTATTTTTTTGTGCCCTGTCAGAAGCTGGTGACAAACAACATTTCATTTCAGCCTGTGCATTTTATAGATAAAAGGTGAAATGACAATAAAGAAATTTTGAATCTTGAATACTTTTTCATCTTATTAAAAATCAGGACTGCCTGCATTACAGGCCTCTTTTATGCTGCTGTCCTTTACTGTCTGTCCCTCTGGACACTACTGGTTTTACCATGTCTCTCTCACACTGACCAATAATGGACACCTGTCCTGTTAGTACAGAGTGCTGTTCCTCACTGTCCACCATAACGAGCATTAAAACGAACAGCAGCTCTTCACAGCTCTTCACAGTCTTGCTCGTTGTGACTCTTCCTACACCTTACTGTCATCACACTGCGCTGCTGGTTTTTCATCCGTTACAGCGCACCCCCTTCTCTTTCCACACGTCTCTCACCGTACGCTTCCTGTCCTCCCAGCTCTGCACCCTCCCTCTTTATCTTTTATCCCCTGCCAGCTTCAAACCCACGTTTTATATGCCTGCTCTACAGCAAGGGTTCACTCGCAGACATATAAAGAATTGGCTTCGAGGCGTTCGAAATGGACTTAATCCGTGGCGGGTCACAATGGGGAAATAAGCGGAAAACGTAAGTAAGCAGGAAACAGTTTTCTATAAATAATCAAATGACAACAGGGCAATAATGGGACAGGCTGTTGTAAAAAAATATATGTAACCAATTTTTTTGCTATTAAACTGAAATAGAAAGCAAAATATATAATGGGCTGAAGGAAAAGTTTCATTCCAGGCAAGGGAATAAATTTTGCTTCAATGTCAGGAGTGTGAAGGGCCTGTTAAGGTAATGGAAATACGGTAAAGAGCTTAACACTACCTAAAGGAAGAAAAAAATACCTGGTCACAAAATCAATTGGTTAATAATCGCTTGCATTTTCATGTGTTTACAGGTAAGCACTTCCCATCTGTCCCTCTGGAGTGAGGATTTGTTTTCTGCTTATGTTTTTACAAGTAATCAATGTTTCATTTTGACCTGTTAATAGGACAGATTGAATTACACCTTCCAAGGGAGGGGAAGGACAAAGGCGAGAAAATGGGCGTGATAGAACAACGGAGCTGGGCCGCCGTGTCGTTTTCGTCATGGCGCGGCATGGCAGACTCTGCCCACTCAGGTGGAAGTATGACTCCAGCATGGCACGCACAGAGGACCAGGGCACATGGTTCCTCTCGACGTGTTGTTGGTATGTGCGAAGCATTGGTATAACATATGACTTGTCACCTCTTTTATGAAATCCTTAATTGCGTTCTCCACCGGTGATTTGAGGCGAGGGCCCCAAATTCGCGTCTGCTGTGATTTGTGGCCCTTCTGAGCGGGACCATAATTTATGGCCATAAAAAGGCTGATAGTTAATTTGCTGGCTGCCCTTAGGACTTCCAGGCAAATCAGATTTCAAACCCAGCGTTAGGTGCTCGGTCGCGAGGCACACTGAGTGACAGATAACGCCTGGTTAAGAGATTACAAATGAGCGGGACAGCGCTTCCATGCGCCGCCGCGTGGGTGTTTTTTCGAGGTGTTCCCCTCTTACTTTCGAACCAGCTCGTGTTTCGCTCACGATAACCTGTCGGCCAGCAGGAGAGCCGTGCATGGGCAACGGGTGAAACGGATCTGGGCAGAACGTGATATGTACCCCAGCAGATTGAGTTATACTCCTCTTCAAGTTGCACTCATTACTGATTCCTGACAGTCACTAGAAAAGTCTACTGGGGTCTTGCCACGTGGAGAGCGACACTGTGTGTACCAAAGGGGGACAGACGAGCGACAGGGAGACAGGGCGCAAACAACCAGCAATGACTCACAAGTAACTGCAATAACGTTTGGCTACACTTGCCAGCCTCTCTTCCTTACATCATTGTGGGGGGGTTGGTGGCATCTGTACAGTTGTCTCCCAGCAACATACCCATGTGTTGTCTACCCCCCTTTCTCATCTTCTTCTGGCTGTTGTATAAAACACTGGCACTCCGTCTTGCCGCATGTCAGCGCCACAGGTGACGTGATGTTCTGAAACAGGCCTTCATCCGTTTTTCGCTTTCCAAAATGACTCTGGGCCCGTTAAGTTCGGCAGGAGAAAGCGAGATGTAAGTGAAAGGCAAGACGTAAGGCGAAACCATGGCGGCTGGTCTGCGACACCACCGTGGATGAATGTCGTGGTTGTTCAATTGAGGATATCGGTCCGATCTGAGATCGCGCACTTTTGCCTTACAAAGACAGGAGCGTTTTTACCAAAAACACCTGACCCTTTCCGTGACAACCATGTCCTCGAGATTGGCAGTGTCCCAGCTCTGTTGGAGCCTGTCTAAAATAACACTTTCTCATCCTGTTAGGTGCATCCCTGATACTGTCCCTTTCTTAATTATGCAAGGGCCTGAAGCTAATCTACTGCAACAATCCTGCTCAGTTTAAAGACAGTCGAGATGTCTTTGCTCAGTCTGACCTGCTTAGTCCTCCTCTTTTAGTGCTTCGTCACAGTGCTTTGACATTTTTCTGGCTGGAGGGGGTTTCCCAGGATGAAAACAGCCCAGCAGAAGGTTATTTTGTAGCCTAAAGGGTGCCAAAAAGGGAGAGTCTTTCCACAGTCAATTGAATAGGTCGCTGGGGTCACATTTATATATTGTTAAGTGGGCTTGAATAGACCCAATTTCACAGTTTTAAATGACCCTCGATAATCAGGTCATTTAAATGAACCCATTCCCCACATCTGACACACTTCCTTGCTCATCTGAATAACAAATCTGAAACCAGGGCTTTAAAAGGATCATCAGAACTTTAACTGTGTCGCTGTATTTAAAAACTGGGGGGGAGGGGTTGAAGCCCTGTCAAAAGTGTGAGAGTAGCCGATTTTCTTAATTCATCCCCTAGGAATGGATAAGTCTATCAATCTGTTAAATTGGAAAGCCATTAGCTGCTCTGGTTTATGCGTTTCAAGCTGTTAAGTAGGGACTGATTGATTGTTGTACCTTTGATGGGATATGCTGATCTAATCTCACTGTGCTCGAGTTTGCAATAAATTACACAATTCATTTCCTCCATTTAGAGAGAGAAAATCACACCTCCAGGCAAGCCGTGCTCTAGAGGCAAAAGAGCAGGGAACCTATTTTATGGTGCCATTTAGCCCTGCAAGCTTTCAGCAATCCTAGCCTTCCCTAAAAATCGAAGCATAATCAAGGTGTATGTTTAGAAAATTTATTGTTATAATTTTCCCCTGTAATCTCTTCCATTTTCCAGCCACCACCATGACATAGATCACCATCTAAAAAGAGAAAATGGATAGCAGTTTAAAATTTATCGGTCTTTGATTCTCAATTATACGTGTTTATGACTTCATCTGTCTTCAGTGACTTCAACCTTTTCCATTATGGTGGAATATTATTTGTACGGAATCCATTAAATTCACAAGGCAGACTCTAATGGCCGGGCTGCTGCGATTTGCAGAGGGAAAAGTTTTTGAAAGGTGGCTTTACAAAAAGCGCTGCTGTTATGACACTAGAAATTGCTTTATTGATAGCCGGCTCTCCCGCCTGCACGTTTGGCCATTTGTAACCCGGCCCATATCTATATCTCAGCCTGACGCTGATAAGAACCTTTCTGTTCCTGGGACCAGATTACGCTTTGTAATGACACGCTGAGACAGGCACCGTTTGTGCCGGGTCCAACGTCAATGTGGGATGGCTCCCTGCCGGAGGACCTGGCAAGTCCATGAAGCGAATTGTCCAATTAACAGATAAATTAACAACATTGTCCCCCCCGCACGCACACGCACGCACACACACACACACACACACACACACACACACATCCACTCATCAGGAAGTAATGGTTGCCAGGTGGTGAGGTCTTCAAGATAGTGGACTTAAAACCATAAAGGTTCATACCCCAAAATGGGCCCTATTTTATATCCTTGTGAAAGGCGTTCATATGTTCAATTCCAAACCACTTTTGCTGGTGTCCAAATGAGGCAACGCATGTAGGTTAAACCCTGGATGGGCCGGCAGCACACACACCAGGATGCATTTAGAGTCGCCAGTTCATCTAAATTGCATATTTCGGGACAGCAGGCTGCTCAGTAACACAGCACCGGGAGTAAAATGACACATCATGAAGACACCACCCAGGAGGCATAAGGCCATGACACAGCCTGCTGAGCCGTCATGGTGCTCTGTGAAAAAGGCATTTCATCTCAAGTCATGTTGTGAAATACTACAGCATATCAATGTGTAAAACTGTAAGTGACACTGCATAAAACTCATAATCACTGGCAGCTAGGAATAACTCAAGATACTTCCTGTTGCAAGTGATTTGAGTCCTTTCCAATAACAAAAAGAATACAGTGTCAGAAAAATATGCATTAAAGGCACCGGAACGGGTACAGACATTCTGAGAAAAGCTGAGTTTCTCCTGAAAACTGTAAATTCCTCTTCAGCTGGACATGAGCAATAGGAGACACTGTCTATGTACATAAGTGTGAGACACAAAGTCTTTGTCCCTGTGTCCCAAAGGAAGCCACTATGTGCTCCACTGAAATCACAGCATAACAACATAGAAATGCTTCATCTTGCATTTTACTTTTGATTTTCAGTTCACTAAATATTTATAAAGTGTAGACCAAAGCAGCACTCATGTCCTTGTACAGCCTGTTGATTCACACTAATTGTAGCCAGTTTTACTTGAACTACTTGAAGAAAGTCCCCATTGAATGTGTCTCATAAGTGCATAAATTAAAACTATTTTTTGTATTTTTTTTGTGATTCTCTGTTGTTAATATATGCAATTCTTTTGTCAGAATCATAGTAAAACATTAAAAGTATGTTCCCCCCCCCACCTATTCCACGACCAATAATTTTCTGATCACTGACTGACAGTATCAAACACCAAACCAAAGGTGACTAACCATTTGCTTTAGGGTATCGTGGGCAAAAATTAATTACTGTGTCAAATGGTTCATTGTAAATGTAGCAGCTCGTGTCCAGATGAAATTAAATGTTATAGCAAGTTATTTTCAACTTGAACAAAGCAACCATGGAAATGAGGGATGGCAATATTGGGATTACAGACACGGAGCTGTAGGTTGTAAACTCATGTCCCAAGGAAGGGAGTCAGGGATGTGTGGAAGAGTGGCATTACATCAAGCCAAGAAAACTTAAAATCATTAATCACTTAATAATTTACAATATTGGGCCATTTAAACCAGGCTATGTTTGTGTTGCTTACAATATAGCACAACCTCACAAAGATTAACGTGCAATAATACCTGTATCTATCATCAAGGTACTACCTGAGGTATGTACTCCACTATCACAGGCAAAATGGTATATTTCATTAAAGTGACCTAATTAGCTGACTGCCTACCTAACATGTACGCACTGTTCAGAGGGACTGAAGATTTTTAAAAGACAAATTATGTCTGTGCCATCTGTTCCCAAGACAACCAGCTTCTGAAGTATGACTCACATAATAATCCCTTTAAAAGAAAACATTATGTTGAGGAAAAACACCAGCATTAAGTGTATTTTTACTTTAAACTTGTCATTTTATGCTCCGTTATCATTTGGTGGCTCTTCAGGCGCTGAGATGAACTAGGATTTATCCCTTTTTGAGAAGGAGAAGGTTGCGTGTTGATACATTTGTGTTTTTTAATGTACCTCAACTCAGTGCAGCTTTGCAATGTAAGTTGAGTCTTAGCAGAAAGATACATCACACAAAGTTGAATTAAACAAAGCTGTCAATACAGATTTATTTTTTGCCGTTTTAGGGACCATTGCTTAGGGATGATGATGGACAGTTACTATTTATTTACTTAAATGTTGTACTATTTTCATTGACCATTCACTGGAATAGCTGAACAGAACTCTGACGTTTTGGTATAGGAAGGGATTTTCTCCCGAGATGTGTTGATGGTAGTGGTGTGTGTGTGTGTGTGTGTGTGTGTGTGTGTGTGTGTGTGTGTGTGTGTGTAAGGAGGGGTGGCGACTGGGCTTGTATAAAAACGTCCCTATTTCAGTTGCAGAGGTACAGTTGCTCCTCTATGAGACTGTAGGAAGTCTCGTGCTTTGTGGCAGATGGCACCTCCTGGTCCGCTCAATGTCAATGGGTCCTCCTCACTCCACTCAAAGCCTCAGATAAATAGCTGACACAAATCTAATCACAGTGTAACTGAGTCCTCAGCAATCAATACCCAGACAATTACAATTAGGACACCTGGGTCAGAAAAAGGCCACTCACATTCCTTTACTAGTTGCATGTAATGTTTACATCCTGCAAATATTAAGGACTGACTGCTGTTGCTTTCAGTCAACTTACGGTAATATTTAAGGTGCCCAAAGCTAAGATGAAAAATATCCTTAATTTTCTGATACAAAGCATCATTATAACTAAGAGATCAGAGGTATTCAGTTGGAAATTTTTGCTGCATACTTGCGTTCTTATTATGGTAAATTGAGAATAATCTCTCTGAATGTTTTAGAAGATACCTGGCATTTTACTGACATACCAAATGTCAGATTGGGCTCCTTTTCAGTTCTGGTACCTGTTCAAATACACAGCAAAGCTGCAAAGCCAGCAGTGTTCATTTAACTGTGTACTAATAAGTCACAAGGTTACAAGGTTACATATAACTCTACATAAACACTTCATATTTCATGGTTCTCTGAGCTCAGCATATCAGATCCAACAAATCAGGCTAATTACCATGAATGACCTATTTTTTATTTTATTTTTTCTCAGTGGAAGCAAGCACCTGCAGGCTATCTGACTGTTTATCCAAATATGCCTCTGCCCTCCTTCTGTTCCATCTTTGTTCCCTGTTTGTTTCTTTCTTTCATGTCTGCTCTATCACCTCTCCATCCTCTTTGTTTTCTCTGTCCCCTCTCTATTCCTTCTCTGTCCTCATTGTCCCCTCTTTCTGTCCTCTGTCTGTCTTCCATGTCCCCTCTCTCTGGCTTCTCACTGTCCCCTCCCTGTCCTCTCTCTCTGTCCCCTCTCTCTGTCTTCTCTCTCTGTCCCCTCTCTCTGTCTTCTCTCTGTCCCCTCTCTCTGTCTTCTCTCTCTGTCCCCTCTCTGTCTTCTCTCTGTCCTCTCTGTTCCTTCTCTGTCCTCTCTTTTGAACATTGTAAATAGGACTCTATGGCCATGTACTGTTCTCTCTACAGGTTCACTTGTGGAGTCAGAAACACAGAAATTGGACACCTAAAACAATATAAATGAATGAAAATATACTTAAATTCTAAAGGACATTCATGTACAGGTACAGTAACCCCTAATGGCTATAAAAACATTTTGGCTTTCTGCCACCAAAGCAAAAGTCAGCAAAACAGCCTTTAAAAGGTAGGATGGCTTAACTGAGTGAACTGAATGAAAACAGAGGGAAAACCCTGAATACTATTTTAAACTAAAAAAATTATAAAAAGTACATGTAACCTGCTTCTGTTTAGTATGTGTAGTGAAAGAGAGGCCTTACTGCAAAGGCTTTAAACTGAAAGCATTTTGAGCAGTTTGTGGATACAAACTCTGCCAATGACACTGAGCGGGAAGGTAAATAAATAAACAAGCATATAAATAAGTAATTCCAAAAGTCATCTAAAAAGCAAAGCCTGGGCCATTATAAGTGATCTGGCACTATTCAAGCACAGCCATCCTTTTCCACAATTTGCAGACTTTTTATAATATCTTATTGATTGTTTAATTTCCATTTTGTAAATTACAATATATTGTACTGTTTATAATTTTCTTAAGTTAGACGTAATGTGAAGCAATTGTTAAGAAATTGAACTTAAACTCTTAAAAGAACCGTTGTTGCCATCAAACACATATTTTTCATCCCACTGGTCGTTAGATGATGATGGATGTAAACCTATAAAGTATCTAAACTGAACCTTTTAACAATCCAGGCTCAGTACTATCACTTTTTAATGGACCTTGCTGACTGTGTCATTTAGACAGTGCTATTTGTCATGCTCCAAGTGACATAATCAATAATATGGCTTTAAAATAAAAGATATGAAAGTCAGTAAATTGCATCTCTTCCCTATGCTCAAGAAGAAAAACATAAATATATGTTAAATATAATCCTTTTTCTCTGTATTCATACTGTAATAATAAACCTCAAACAAAAGGTCTTTAAAAAAGGATAAAGACATTAAAATGTTGTTTGATTTTGATATTTAATACATAATGTCCATTTTTTTGTAATTTAGATAAAAAGAAACACATTCTGCTGCTAAACTGCAATTTTCCACAAGAATATTGGAATTGATGTATCTGTCATGACATAGCCATACTACCATTATTTCACTTATGACTGTCTGTATTAAAAAAAAAAAAAAACAGAAACAGCCCTGCAAAACCATATAAATTTAAGTATGGAAGTGGATCCTACTTTGTTCTCTCAAAAGTGCATACACTCTTTACATTTACACATAATAAGGATCTGGTTAATAAATTAACATTATACTGTAACTATTTCCCAGTAACCTTCAGCATGACTAAACTTTACCAATTTACCAAGTTAGCAATAAAAAAGCCCAAAATTACCAAATCAGTTTAAAGTATCTACTTTACTATTTTTTTTTTACTGATATAAGGTATTGTACCTATTATAAAAGGTATTGTAATTGCTATATTTTTAAAACATATTGTTTAGTTTGTGTTACTTGAATGACTGGCATTCAGTTTCACTAAATAAAGTCTGTACATGTGCGCTTGTAATGCATAATTTTAAAACTACGTTTATGGTTAAAAGGGCTGTCCTGGAATGACTGATTGACTAAAGACAAACAATGCATATTCACTCATATGCCCTTGGAAATGTACTTTACAAAAAACATATGACAAAATTAAAATTTGTATTAATTTCAGAGGAAAAATTAAATTGTATATTGTAATACAATAGGGATTAACATTTTCACAATTATAAAATAATTCCTATATATAATACTTGCCAGCTAAATTAACGATGTCTTAAATGTATATTTGTTGTAAGTGTTTATGCAAGCGAAAGACTATCATCGTTTTCTTCTACAATGTAATATAAATTAGACATGAAATTTAGTTTGTCTTAATGCTGTATCAATTTTCTCCATTAATTACTTTTCGTTTAACACTTTGATATTCCTGAAATATTCACACGAGGGCGCTATATTACTTGACGTTTTTTTGGGAATCGACTTAACACAGCGTTGTAGGTTAAAAGCTGGAACTGAAAGAAGCATGACGAACGCGGCAAGGACAATGTGTACGTTTTCATTTATTAGTAAATCTGCTTTAACCTGACTGTTCAAATTTAGATTTCACACAATAAACACGTATGAAAAAAGGTTGCTACATCTCGACCACTGATTGTTCATAAATAAAGCGTCCCAAAATTCTGTAGATCCGATCCGGATCGAAAGCAAGAAATATTGCTGTTGCGTTAAATAAGAATACATTAAATGCGAAAAATTTGCTACGAGAAGATATTTCGAAAGAGATTCATCTATTTGATTGTCTGTGAACGAAAAACACGTTAATAAATGCAGGCTTACTGCAATGACGCAACTATTGTGTTGTTGGGAAACTAAGGACCGTGGTCTAAAGGGCAGGTCGAGCATCAGCTTTTCACCACTGGACATGTCATATTTAGCATGTTTGTTTTATTCTAAATCTAAAGATTTGAATAATTCCGAATGAAACATCTTTACAGAATTTTTAGGTACAGCAACAAAAAGAATAATAATAATAATAATAATAATAATAATGTCATTGTTATTCAATACACGCAAAAGGCATAACGTGGATTTCACGGGTCGTTTTTGAAGGGGTACTCCTAATAAATTATTTGCACGTAAAGCCAGTGATTACACATGGCTACGAATAATTGAAACTACAGATGCCGATTATTTGAAATAACCTGCTGTACACTAATTACATCTGATGAGTACCTCTCCACTTGGGAACGCGCGACACGAGGCTCCCCTGTCCTAATACGTCATAATGGTTTTATTTTTTTAACCCACTTCATTTTAAACTTTATTGTACACAGTAGACAGTAATTTGCTCTGTTATTGCAGCAGTCTGTTGACACGATTACCTTCGCCCGTGTCGAAACGCCATGCTGGCTGTAGGCCTACTTGTCAAATCGAAATTCAAGCGTCAATCTGTACAAATTTCTACACAATAGCGCCACTTTCCCTCACAATATTTCAGAAGCCATCAAAATTAAGTGCTGTGTTTGATAATAATAGCCCATACATTATACACATTAAAATGAGAAATCATTTCGTGTCATCAAAACGCACACACTGAGATGTACAACCTATAAATTAAACCTCAATATGAATACGTTATTTAAAATACATAACTAAATTCCTTTCTCCAAAAGTACCTATACATCTTAGCAATGCGTATGTGCTAATTTCACTGTTGATGTTTGCTAATTTCCGTTAGCAAACATCAACAGTGAAAACCACAACTAGTTACAGACGGTTGTACTATTCCTGAATGCATGTGCTTTACCCAGGCCGCACGCTACCTAGGTTGAAAAATGTCTGTGTTAACCTACAGGGGACGCCAATTTCACATCGTTTATTTATCAAAAGCACCATTTATAAATCAAATACAATTAATATAAACAACCTGATTATTTGGAAATGAATGCATTGTATATTATAAAGATTATTTTTAAGAACTTCCTGGTTTATGAATGAATGGAAACCAATACGCTTACAACATCAACATGTCTAAATATGATTTAAAATATGCCAGTTCTCAAGTTACTAATTACTCGTATATACAAAATAAGAAGTCACAGCGAACGTATTCAAATATATTAAGACAGGACGTTCTACATTGTACGCGTACATGTATGTTATTACTTTGAAGGCCAACACTAATTTTAAGATATATATTTTCCGCAAGTGCAAATCAAGAAGTCATTTGGGCCCAGTACACTTTTCTCCGACTCCATTCAAGTGGCCTTACTAATTTAAAATGTGTCTGTGTGTGTATATATATATATATATATATATACCATGTGTGTCTGTATATATATATATATATATATAATAGATTTTAATGTCTCGGACGTAAGTGAACTTTGAACATCTGTGATTATAGCAGTAACAAGTCACAAATCCATGCATCTTCAGAACATCATCCTTTTACAGTTTCAAATTTAACGGTATCAATGGATGAAGTTTCTGGAAAAAAAAAAAAAAAACGAGACAATCCGAATAGCAACAAGCTATTCGAATTGGAAATGCTATTTTGTGTAGGGGTACACATTTTCAATTTAGTGGCAGGCAGCCTTATCTTTCAAATGAAAATAACACAATGACAAAGTTACATGAATGTTCGTGATCGAATAACGTTGTTTTTTATGACGGAAATACACACTTTAAAATCAGTATGGAACGTTCCATATTGTATATTCACTACGTGTCCTTTTAATCGTGTCATTGTATTGCTGTTGTTTCGCCTCATTTACTGCATTTATGAAAATGAAAACATTGTGTCCTAAATGATTTATAAGGCATTAAACAAAACCAATAAAACAGCTTTCGTACGCTTTAATATACGACAGGGTTTGTGATTTAAAAGCACACATAACATTATCACACACACACACACACACACACACACACAACCAGATGTATAACAGTAATTTAAGAGTAAAGACTATATTAAAAGTCATGTTCTAGTTAATAGGAGAGGTTAACGTAGGCACCTGTTTACCTTACGTGTTTACCTTTTGAATCGAAAAGAAAAAATCACCAGTTAGCCTTGTTGCTCCGACTTAGAATGTACTTTCTTTCATCTTAAGTAGTTTTTGGTCGGTGATATTTCCATTCAGTTTAAAATTGTATGCTTATTAATGCTGCTCTGTACACCAGAACTTAATACAATGTCTACAAAGCGTGTTTACATATGACAACTATAGTGTATAGGCAACGTGTGAAACCTTTTTAGTGAAGTGTATCTGTAATCACCGTATGAAACACGTGTTTTTTCTTTGCTGGTAGAGAAACAAAATATTTTATTTTTAATTGTACCACATAAAACTATATAAAAAAAAAAAAAAAATTCAATCACATAATACAGACTGAAAAGGAACATCAGAAAAACGAAAATTTAATAAAGCGGAAGAATAATTCTAATTTATTATTTTTGGAAATAGAAGTTAATATTTAATGCATTTATTATTTGTCTACCGATGTGGTTTGTATTTACAAAAAGTCCATATCCGCTCGAGCAAATTGGTTTGTTCACGTTTGCTACCTAACTGGACTTTGTAAGACCAATAATGGTCCAGTGTTTTCAGCTAACAGTCAAAGCGCAAAGTCTGAGGGTGAACTCGTTGCAAATGTAATTTCTCTCTCTCTCTCTCTCTCTCTCTCTCTCTCTCTCTCTCTCTCTCTCTCTCTCTCTCTTTCCCCATCTCTTCCTTAATCCCATTTGCCATTGTACGTGCCCAATCGCCGTATACTCTCCGCATTTAACTTGGATGACATTTTTATTTCATCATTAGCATCTGGCGCCAGACTGACGCAGTAAGCACGGTTACATTTACACCGAAGATCTTCACATGACCTGGATGCAAGATTGATATTTCCTTTTGGTGTTTTTTTTCCTCAGTTTTACCGTCCTTGTCACTTTTGTAATTAACAAGATACTCAGAGTTAAATAAGTCAAACGAAACGCGATAAACGAACAGAAAATTGGTTCCAAGTCGTTATAGCTCATTTTTATATTTTCTCGGATATTTGTGGTCTGAAGCAGTCGGAACACAAAACAAGCAGCAATGCCCGAGACAGCGCAAGAGGGCTGTACTGGGGCGAAAGACTCTCCATTTTTCATTAAGAACCTGCTGAATTGTGATAGCAAGCCCTCAAAACCAAAGCCTATCCTTACCTCATCAAAAGGGGCCTTGGAGACCGGCTTTTCCGTCTCCCATGTCGGGGACTTAAGCTTTCCGCGCTTTGAGTTGCCTACCCAAAGGTTTGCATTACCGGCGCAGTACCTGGAGCGAGCCTCGGCGTGGTGGTACCCCTATACTCTCAGCTCTTCAAGTCACCTACAACGAACAGACGGTAGGGTTTCATTTTAATTTTCTTTGATTTGCAGATAATCAAGAAAGTTACCGCAATGTTTTAAACTCAAACGCGGTGACAATGTCGACTGCTTGGCGGCGGACTAAGTTTACAAAGGGTTATAGGCGCCCATATGCTGATGACATACATTTTACAGCCATCCGCACTTACAGTTTGCGATTGATTGAGTGATAAAAATGTGTAAGTATAATTGCAATTTCTGACAAACAAAATATATCGTTGCTAATGTAATTGTAATGATTGTTCCAAATTTTCGGTGACATTGAATGAAGTCATTTTATATATAAATATTTTTAAGTTGAAGAACTGTTTAGATAAAGAAGAAAAGCTTAAAGTTTGCATAAAATCTTAACAATACGCGATTGCGATAAAACAGTTTAAATAGTTCGAGTCGCTTTGATCGTCGTTTCAAATGACATTAAAAATTTCCTCTACACTTTTACTCGTACCTGTGCAAGTGTGAACAGGTTGTTAAAAGGGAATGTTAGCGTTCCGTTTTCCAAGATTTAGTGCAATAAAATAAAAATGCATTACCTAAGTTGTGTGGCCGCAGTGGTTGTAATAGATTTCCTTTTTCAATTTTAGTTGCTGAAAAGACAAGCGTAAGAGACTCCTCTCCAGCCTCAGGCACGGATCGAGATTCCCCAGATCTGATGCTCAAATCCGATCCCGACGCCAAAGAAGACGAGGAGAACAAAAGTGCAGATGAAATAGTTTTGGAAGAAAGTGATTCGGAGGAAGCAAAGAAAGAGAGCGGGGTGGAGGACTGGAAAAAGCAAGAGGACAGCCCGGATAAAAAACCGTGCAGGAAAAAGAAAACGCGTACTGTCTTCTCCAGGAGTCAGGTGTTTCAGCTGGAATCAACCTTTGACATGAAGCGCTATTTGAGTAGTTCGGAAAGGGCAGGACTAGCGGCATCCCTGCATCTCACAGAGACCCAAGTTAAGATTTGGTTCCAGAACAGGAGAAATAAGTGGAAGAGGCAACTGGCTGCCGAGCTGGAGGCCGCAAACCTAAGCCACGCAGCCGCCCAGAGGATAGTGCGAGTGCCCATTTTGTATCACGAGAACTCGGCCTCTGAAACGGGGAATTCTGCGGGCAACGTGCCAGCTAGTCAACCTCTCCTCACGTTTCCCCATCCCGTCTATTACTCCCATCCCATAGTTACCTCTGTGCCACTGCTGAGACCTGTTTGAGAACTTTTTTGGAAGTGTGTGTGTGTGTGTGTGTGTGTGTGTGTGCGCGCGCGCGCGTGTGTGTACATATATATACACATACTAACATAATTAAGACAGCTATTATAGTCATTATTTTTGTACAAAAAAAAAAAAAATAAAAAGTTGTTCTTTTGTTACAGGTGGAAAACAAACTGGGCTGTTCCTTTCATTTGAAATATGATTCAAACACGTGCCACATAATAATAATAATAATATTATTATTATTATTATTATTATTATTATTATTACTTCTATTGCTGCATCTAGTAATACTGCTACTACTACGTATGACAATTTTACTTAAAGCAAATTTGAGCCCAGCCAGGTATGAACAATACCTGAATATTAATTTTATATTAATTTCTGAGTAACAGATAAAAATATTAATAAACCGTCAAGATGATGTATTAAACCTGCATTTTCCTGAAATATTGATAATGAAATATTTTTCTTTTGTAAATCTATTTCCGTTTTAAATCTTCCTAATTCTTCTTATTAATTGGAAAAGTAGATACAGTTGTGGACGCCTTTATTACCCTTGTTGTCCATATTTACGTTTAATAAGGACTATTGTGTTAATGCAGTCCAGACAACGTGGCTATGTACTAATTGCTTCAGTATATTCTACAAGAAATCGTGATGAAATGGGTTTGTTTTGTAAATGGTAATTATGGTTATTTTTATTCGTGCAATATTGTCAGCCTTCGCATTGTACAGTGGATGGTGCATTTTACTGTTTTTCCTTTGTTTTTGGTCGAAATAGGTTTACCGAGTAAGGAAAATATTTTCAGCACTTACATCGTGTCGTTCAGTAGACACCGTCCGCACATTTAAGCGCTTTAACCGTTGGACAATCAAGGTCGGTTTCTTTTTTTTTTTTTTTTTTTTTTTTTTTTTTTTAATTTATACATTAAATGTATAATTTTGTTTTAGTGGAATTTTTTAATTTAAATTTGGATTTTAGTTGAAAAAAATAATAAAT
>JABJVR010000052.1:5134028-5149948 GCA_025773905.1 Chitala chitala | reverse complement strand
TGTAAATATTTTCAGCACTTACATCTTGTGGTTCAGTTGCAACCGTCCGCACAATTAAGCGCTTTTAACGTTTGACAATCAAGGTCGGTTTATTTTTTTTTTTTTTTTTTTTTTTTTTTTTTTTTACTGTATACAGTAAATGTATAAGTTAGGTGTACTGGAATTGTTTAATTAACATTTGGAATTTACTTGAAAACAATCATCAATTAATACTTTTTAATTGATCGATGTTGTATACATTTAGTTGTATATAATATTAGCTAAATGAGTTTGGGAACCATTTGTTACTTTGTACAAAAAGAAAAACAACTTTTGATATTGTATTGTTACCTTCGACTTTGTTGTGAAATAAACTGAGAGCATTCCTTACTCGATAAGTGATTACATATTTAAATGTCTGCAAAACTGTCTTATTTTGTTGTTTTGTGTTGAATTTCAGTTCTTTTTTCATGTAAAGTACATAGTTAACGGTTAGCACATAGTCTTTATTCTACTGAAATGTAAGCTTTCGATTTTAGGTCAAGTTAGGCCTAAATGGGTTTTCCATGTCATCTGATTTAGTCATAATAGAAAACGGCAGCTCCTGCGCATAATAATAGTGCTGTGTGTGTAATTATTTATTTTGTTAAACTTTTAACAAAAATTAATTAATAAGATAAATGTTTGGCAGGTAATCACTCAAAAGATTCAGTTACAGACCACATCATCTCTCTGTATTTATATATTAAAGATCTTGACTTAAGCATCATTATTATTATTATTATTATTATTATTATTATACAAGTTAATTAATTACTTAAAACGTGAATTTTTAAGTAGCACAGACGCGTTTGTCGACAATATATGGCGCATTCACCGTATCCATAGGAATGTTCGTTCACGTATTTTACCTTTAGAGTGACTCAAGAGACCAAACCATAAAATATAGAAAATATCTTAAGAAAATTAACTAGGACACATATTTAACCTATAAGGGCATATGCACCTTTGACAGTCATAATCGTCGTCATCATCATCATAGTCAACAACACCACCACCACGAAGACCACCAACACCACCACCACCACGAAGACCACCAACACCAACACCACCACCACCAACAACAACAATAACATTAAATTAATAATATTAATAATAATAATAATAATAATTTCATGCTCATAATTCCAAAATTAATTAACTTTTGGATCTACTAAGAAGAAATGCCGATAAAGCTGTTTATTTGTAACTAATTAAATATTATATAGTCTACATCGATACAATATAATTAATCCCATCCGTATGTTCCATTTAAATACAACTGCTGTGCCAATAGGTCATCTTAGCCTTTTAGCTGATTCACCCGAGTACGCTAATGCAACAGCATGCATGTGCACGTAGCACAATCCTCCACTTAACCTTTTAAAATGCAAAATTTCTTATATTATTTAATCAGGTCAATGTACTAATTACTATGATCCTGACGTGTCAGGGTATTCGCATTAATAATAATAATAATAATAATTATTATTATTATTATTATTATTATTATTATTATTATTATTATTATTATTATTATTATTATTATTATAGTAAAGGATCAATAATGTTGTTCCTCCTCGCTTGACGCGTAAACAACGTCAGAGGCTAATGTATAGTCTGACATTTAATATTGGAGCGAAGTCTTATAATGGGGCAGAGCAGACATCACACCGTACAAGCAACTTTGCTGATTAGAAATGCTGCCTGACCATCAGTCACATGTATAATTATACACCTGCATGACTGGCTATATAACTAATAAGCAAGTAAAAATTCAATGTCAAATAGTTCTTTATAACATTTAAACTATTACAGTTGCTAAGACAAACATATATACAAGTCAGTTCTCAAACCTAAAGGATTAAACGTATACATTTTATATTATAGGACCGTATTTTATACATCATGTGCACGTGCCAACAAATCTATAATATAATATAATATAATATACAGTCAATAATTTAATTGCATTTGCACTTAGTATCTTACTGTTGAAATTATTAATGTACTTCAGGCGTTTACCAAAATCTTTACGTTGTTTTCTACATCATAAAACATTTTCTGCTGAAGTGGTAGTTTATTGACTATAAACACTTTAACATTATGAAATAAAGCTATACAATAAAAACCCCAGTCAGCCTAATTGCTGTTGTATACCGCAAAAATTACATTTTTAAATTAAACAAGCCACAAAAATTGATAGTGTCGCTCGCTCGGCGCAAGCGTAAATCTGGTCTACTTTTGTAAAAATAAAAAATAAAAAAATAAGACGATCACATATGATCACACACACGGATGCACGCACACGAACACACAAGGACACATGTACGCGCACACGCGAGCATGTATATGGTCGAGTAACATAACTGAGCCCTTGTTTGACAGAGAGGATTCTGCAGCTTATCGAATACATATACACTTTATCCCGATTCTTAAAAGTACAACCCCTGCTGGACAGAACTCTCAGATACTGCAGAAATAGCCTTCAATAAAACCATGGCGTGAATATTATGAGTTTATGTGCATGAGTGACAAATCCACACAGAGGCATGTGCAAAGATGTAAGATTCGCATGGATGTAGATCAGAATATTGTTTTGCACATAACAGAACTGTTTCTATATTTTCTAGAACCACTCGAGGAAGAGCAAATGAATACAACGATAAGTGTATCGATCTTTTAAGTTTTGCTGTCATTCGTGCAATAATATTATTTTTAAGGTCGTGTTGTTGCATGGAAAACAATAGGCTGAAGTTTTTCATACTCCGGGTATAGAGTCTGTCTACTGAGAGGTTTTAACTGAGCTGCCTATAAAACGATTTGATAGCATTGTAAGATAGGCATAATACAGAACGTGTGTGTGATAGAGCGATGCATCGTAGTACTGTCTTATAGCAGTGGCATTCAAATATCACTTTAATAATCACTGGCGTATCGACTTATTTACCATGCAAACTCAACACTAGCCCATTAAAAAGCATTAACAGATCAGTATAGCATCACTGTACAGCCAGTATTGATCGGAAAACGTCTGTAAAATATTGTTTGAAATAAAGGCCATTGTGCTCGCGTAGTTTGGTAGCATTTATGACCTTGATTTTACTCGCATAAAAAAAAAAAAAAACGCCACTCGATAATTCCCATCTGTATGACAACTTTATGTAAAAGAGAAGGAGAAGGGTAAAAAGAGAACGAGACGTCGGACGTGACCGGGGGCTGGTTTGCGTATTACATTAAAATGGAAAGTTGAGTGCCTGATTTTAACACATCCCATTATAAATTATAGTGCCAGTTATTTGTAGTTCAAGTGGGCAACAGCTGAAGTATTTCTTTTTAACTCTTTAATTTCCATTCGCGTTCAAACAGTCACGCACATAAACACGCTGTTATACAGCGATCACTCAGTTAGCTGTTCAGTTAGATGTTGAATGCAGGACGTGATTCGTAATATTTGTAAAACTTCTAATATTTACTTTTCAGTCAGGATAGAAGGCCGTTGAAAATGATCTCACTGATAAATTACGAAGATTGTTATCCACGTTGTTAATGTACGTTTACAAACCATTGGCTTTTTGGATTGTTTACTAAAACGATGTTTTCTCTTATTTGCAATTACAAAATTTATTGCACCAATTAAATAACCGTTCACCCAATGTATTACTAAGACTTCCGATGAATCGTCTGGGAAGTATAGTGTACAGTGAGGTTTTCGTCATAAAATTGTTTATGTTAATATTCCATGTTCTGCACGCCCGACATTAGACATGACAAAGACATACAGATCGTCGAATGAGATTAAGTGCTGTATCGCTTGAAAAAACCACTAGTAATCAAAATATTATATCCAATGCATGATCAGAATATAAACATTGACTTATATCAATTAGTTTGATTTTCGTGTACAAATATAAAGGTTATGAAGTCAATACAAACGGTTCTGCAGTACGGTTTTGTAAGTGGACTATTGCATAATAGCCATGATCTCACATATAAAGATCTCGCAACACTTGCTGCTCTATTAAGAGGCCACCGTGAGTAAGATTTTGCAACGTTTTTGGAAATTGAAATCTTTTCATACTAAACAGTTCGACTTCTGCGTTAGTGATTGAATACAAGCATCAGATTTTCATCAGAGTTCTATTAAGTGAAACATAGGTTGCAGGGCTCGCTCTGATTGAAACAGTTTAAATTTTAATTGTGTTTTTAATTTGACATATAGTTGCGGAGAAGAATGACACCGCAACGCCAAGGGGCGGTCGATTTTCTTAATTTCTCCCAGAGGAATTGATGAGTCTATCAGAGCAGTAGATTGGAAACCCATTAAAGCTCAATGGTTAGGTTGTTAATTGGAACTTGATGGATAGGAGCCCTTGGATAGGCTATACTGATCCAATCTTCTTGACTTTCTGTTTTCCAATAAATTACCCAATTCATTTTCAGGCACAGATTACATAAATTGTACACCTCCGGGGCTCTCGCTCTTGTTCTCAGTTTTTTCATTCTTTCCTTTTGTCTCTTTCTCTGACGTTCTGCCATTTTAACTAAAATAAGGCCCAGGGTGGAATACCTGAATTGAAATCGAAACATAATTTTATCGGTGCCGATTTCATTTTCTCTAATAATTCTTGTATTCATAATTTGACTACCCAATATGCCGCGTCACACTGGTGTAAGCGTTCTGTTATCGAGTTTCGTTCCAGTCGAACAACCATTTATGACTTCATATGTCGTCTCAGAAGGAACCATGGAATAAATGTATCACCGGGACAGAACACGAATGCCTCTTCTCCTATAAAATGTATAATATGCTGTACCGAATAATAATTAAAAAAAGGATTATGTAGACAATTCAGTCTTGATTTGCATCGTGACAGAATAAAAAACACAACTTTTTTCTTAAAAAATAAAATAATATGACCCTAACGTTTGTGTCATCTATGTTTTTTAAATCGTATAATAGAATGTTTTTGGCTTATTACAAAACTTTACAGAGGTTATTTTGGAGAAAAGGAGAACAGTAATTATTTTCCTATTGCTGTGTATGTTATAAAGCGTTATGTAACCTATATATAGACTACATAAATATGTTTTGTCACAAGAATTATTAACATCCCACTTTATGTCAACACTACTAATTTAATTGTCTACAGAAAACTTAGCTAACAATTAACTTCTTACATTTATCCTTTTGCACGAATATGTTCTATTACGTACGCCTATATATCGCATATGTAATATATATATATATATATATATATATATATATATATACATATATTACATATGCGATATATAGCATATCATTCTTTCATTGAGAGGTTTTACTGAGAAAATAATGTCACAGACATCAGTCTTGCCTTGAAGGGTTAATGTAAACATCAAGGAATGACAACTCATCATTTTGCATTGTTTATAGAGAAATACACAGAAATTGTACAAATTATCTTCTTCGGAACTTCAAATATATCTATGTAAAAAGGACTTGGTTCGGTTTGTTCAAACAATTTGAAACACTTAGCGTTAAAATGTTGACATTATGATAGAAGCCGACCATTTATTATATGTCCAGGCTCTATGGAAAGCAGTAAAAATGATAATGCATTACAGCTAACCAACCCGGCCTTGCACCTGCCCTCTAGACATGAAAAGAGGTGGGGCTGGCCACCCCCCAATCAATTACTCAATCAATTAGTACGGCTGCCACCACGTGCATGTGAAGGAAACCTATTATGAGCATTATTAAAAATATATATTTTCTGATTTTAGAGCTGTTTTGTATGTTTGCCACATATATAGTGACCTAAAGACGCACATCGAGGCGAAACCAATAATACTCAGAACATTAATGATACGGGATTCATCGGTATATTTTGTTTAACTTAAAGTGAACCGTAAAACTGATTAAAGAAAAACACCTATATTTCTGTAACAGGTAGTTGCAAATCTATATCGAAATTAGACACACAAATTAACCTAACTGAATATTTAATATACAACACGAGCTCGAATTATTATCATAGCGACGCATGTCCTCTCATGAATCCATTTAAAAAACCGCTTCTTAAGAACGGTGGATAGCATGACTTGACAATTAATATGCTGTTTGAAATTATTTTGCTGCCTCCGTATAGCCGTAAATCTGTACAACTTTAAAAGTTACGTCAACTTTAGACAGGAGTATTTTTACTGACAGGAAGTCCATCTTAAATGATGAAGATGATTTTTATGAACACTACAGATATACATGAAGTAATAGTTGAAACGTATTTGCACCTACGCTGTCTGGTCGCCACTAGGACGCACAAAAGCAATAATAATAATAATAATAATAATAAATAATTAAATAAATAAACATCTATCAAAAAATCTAATGCACCTCGCCCAAAAACCCAATTTTCCATTTATTCCTAAGTGTATTAGAAATGCGTTTGTAATGATTGCATTCACATTATTTTTTTCCTTCATAATCCATATTTTCACGGGTTCTTCGGTGCTGAAAATACACAAACGCAGATGTAACACATTTACACTGTACTACAATATTATACGGCATTGTTTTTACCTGTTACATTATCTAAGCACACCAAAACTTCAACAATCCCAATTCGTCTGTCTGCCGGTGGTTTTCTGTGTTCAGTCTTTTCAAGAACAGTTTGAAATTTCCGGGGTTTACACTACGTCTGTGATTGGCCCAAGTGAGGCTTACCTACATGCAAATTAAGCAACGCCACAATACTGGTTTTAGTGGAGAACGCGTGGAGGCTGGCAGAAAAACATTCACGCACCGTGGGCTCCGACAAAAAAACAACTACAAACCTCCAACAAGCCTTATTAAAGATACATCTCAAAACATCACATCGCGATTATTTTTTTTTTTTGCCATTTGATTATTGTTAGACAAAGGTACGCATCGTATGTATGTATACGAAACTTTGCACTGCTTTGATGTTATGAGTAAAGAATGAATACGCCTGAAGACAGCGGTAGCAAGTGCTCGCAGGCCCCGATCTCCAGCTTTACGATTCAGTCGATACTGGGAACGAGATCTGATGGTGCGCGATCAGGTGCGAAAGACAGTTTCAGTGGAGGGCTGTTGCGGAAGCGCGCGCTGTCCATGTCGTCTGAGGAAGAGTGCAGCGGCGGAGAAGACTCTGCAGAATGCTTCTGCTCCGAGTCCGGACACAGCAGCGCGTGCAGTCAGCACAAACCACTTAACTTTTCTTGCCCAAGTAAGTAAGATGATAATACTTCACCTGTTATTTATATATTACTATTGTTGTTCAAGTAGTAGAATTTTCAGCAGCCTATTTGGAGAATTGCTTTTACATTTAAATAAAGTGCTAGTATCTTATATGAGTCATCAGCAAAGAGATGTAACGTCAATTAAATTAGTTTCCTCTTGTTTAAAATTCAGTTCACTCCGTTAATTGATTAAACAAGCTTTTAGAATAAATGTGTTACATTTTCTCAATTGACCGCACAGCGTAACCTTATTATAATTAGTATCATGCTGCTTTGTTAGTCATATTATACAGTATATTGTGTTTTTCCATTGGGTACTTTTAACCTTTCAACAGTCGATCACACACTCAAAGTTCAAATTTAATTAACTCTTGTACAAAGTATCCGATAAAGTGTTAGAATTGAATAGAACATTTGCTGAAGTACACGGATAAATAAATTATGTGATATTTGAGATGCAGATCTTTGAAACTGGAATTGGCGTTTTGTTTACACTTTTAATATTAATTTTGTATGAGATACGCATCATGTGATAGAAATTCGTACTTTACTGTCAACACGTTTTGTTAACGTTAAAACGAAGGGGTACGTATAATCGACAGGGTAAATTATTACATTGAAAACTCGGATAAAATTGAAAGAGATTTTACTCCTCAAAACAACAAAGTTTGATTTAAATAAAAAAATTTATTACAGTCGTACTGCAAAATATCATTGCATTTTGCAGTACGTCAGTATAAGCGGTTAAATACTTTATTACGTATCATTTTATTTATGTATGTACATTTATTGTAGATGCCAGAAAAGGAATTACTTTGGGTGAGGATTCTAAAGAGCGGCGGCAGCATTTAACGCAGTCTCTTCAGGATTACAAAGAGGAACAGGAACAAGAGAAAGCATGTAGCCAAATGTCTCCCATTTCTGAAGAGAGGCAAAGAGATGGAGCAGACAAACAAAATAACTCCGCAAAGAAGAAGACTCGCACAGTGTTCTCGCGGAGCCAAGTGTACCAGCTCGAGTCCACGTTTGACATGAAACGGTACTTGAGCAGCTCTGAACGCGCCTGTCTTGCTTCCAGTTTGCAACTAACAGAGACTCAAGTTAAGACGTGGTTTCAAAACCGAAGAAACAAATGGAAGCGGCAGCTATCAGCTGAGCTAGAAGCGGCCAACATGGCACACGCCTCCGCACAAACTCTCGTTGGGATGCCCCTTGTGTTTAGAGACAATTCCTTGCTACGGGTTCCAGTTCCAAGATCCATTGCCTTTCCGACGCCTCTTTACTACCCTGGCAGCAATTTACCAACATTACCACTGTATAATCTTTATAACAAGATTGAATATTGACTTAATGACCATGTCATCAGAAAAATCCAAAACTGAAAACACTGTACACTACATACGTAATTTTTGTTTGTCATAATATATAATCTATAACAGTAGTTCATGATGAGGGGAATATGTATCTTCTTGTTATGCACCAACTTCGACGTGAAAGCATTGTGCTTCTCTAAAATGTTAAATACACAATGTGTATAAATTATTTTGTACTTTTTAAAACTAACGTTTTCATTTTGCTGTACCAGTTTTACACGGTATGTATTAAAGTAGTCAGTTGATTACATTTACAAAAACGATTCGCTATTATGTTTCACGTATTTAAAATCAGAATTAAAATTGGCAGAAATTTGAAAAAGATGTTCTGAGATCGACCTTAAAAATTTGATGTATAAAAAAACACTAAAGTTCCCACAAGAAAAAATACTATATCGATTGTAACGTTAATAATTCCCCATGTGTAATTGAATAAATTTTTAAGTGCAACAAGGTTTTTTGTTTTTCTTTCTTTTTTTGTAATATGTCATTTTGTAAATTGTCAATGACAGTTTAAGAACAGAGTCACGTGACACGCGATCTCATTCAAATCAATGAACTTGAAATTACAGGAAAGTTGATTCTTTAAAAGGGTACCTTGTATCTTTCCTTTCCCTTGGGATATTTTTAACCTGGAACAAGTGTGTCAAATTATGTTTGTTCTTAATATTTTACTTTGTACTAACACAAAATGATTAATCGGAGTTCAAATGAGCTTATTGCCTGGCTGCTGTTCGTGTCACTAAAATAAGCCACAAAGAGTACTTATACGTGAGTAACAAATTTCAAGAGTGTTTGTTTAAAATAATGTGTCAGTAACCACTCTGCCTTCGTAAACTTCACACATAGACATTTGAAATCCGATTAATCATTCTGAAACACCCCGTATTTACGTTTTAGAAGGCAATTCCAATGTGTATACCCACGCAGTGAAAAAAATCAAGGAAATAATGGACATTTTCAGCAGATGTGCCAGCGTATATGAAACTTATGAAGGTTGTCTGTTAGTGTATGTAGCTGACAACACAATAATTTATTTAAAGTGTCTTTTTATGTTTTCCTATGCAGCCTACTATTATGCATTTTGTGTAACATCAAGTAATCGTTAAGACTATTTAAACAATTACCAGGAAACAAACGGAATTTCTTATTAAGAAGATAAAAACGTGTTATCAGTCACATATTTTACTTAGCGTTTTAAATACCAAGTAAAAATAAGAGGGCTGACACGTTTCTTTTTGCACTATTCCATTAGCGTTATAATTGAATTAATAAAACTACTGCGTGGGCGTATGAGCTCCGAGTCCGGTAATTGCTTAAATATCATTTATTAGACGCTCTCAATTAAATGTCAAGTACCTCAAAACAGTTACTGACAAGTTAGCGTTTGCCATGTTTGTGTTGTAATGGCTTTATCATGAAATGCACAATTTAAATGTGAACAAATATAAATGCTATACATAGATTACATGCTCAAACATACAAGTAAACAGAACTCGTATAATAGTAAGATTTTTATTTGTAATACAAAAAAAGGAACGAACAATAAATCACCTTACAATACTAGAGGTAACCGCGAGTCTCCTATCACGTGATAAAGACATCGACATCGGAAGTACTTGATACATTGGCGGAAGTTCGTTTGTTAACCAATCATGTTCGACCCTGAAAAGCAGAATGCTTTTGAGCAGAACCGAGGAGTAAGAGTGGTTAAGCTGTTTCAAGTGTTGTAACAGGAGGAAGAAGAGTGGTTTCATTATTACAATTAGTTTTTTTTTTGTGTTGTTAATCTTGTTTTATTAGGATGCTGTGTTTGTAGTTCCTTTAGCGCGTTAACAGCAACACGGTAATATAAACGTGCCAAATCAAGGTGAGTGCGCATTAATTAGAGGGTCTGAAAGCTAGGTTGTCAGTCCTGAATTAATTACGCATGTACTAGACTACGGAGATCGGTTTTGTGTTGGCATTTTACATATTTTGACTGAATTTAAGAGTATGCAGTTATACACTCGTGTCAATAAAGAAATACTTATTGGATGTGTTCATGTGACCTCGTGAACACGCAAAGACAAATTTGTTATCTGAACAGTTTGGGAAGAGACTACTCTTCACGTGTAATCAATGACAGCATCTTAATTTATGGGATTGTTTGTTCTCAGTGGCGTTTGCTGTGATTGTGCCTAAATATCATTATTGGTTTCAGGTAAGAGGGGTTTTGAATTTGGTCGGTAACCTGAGGCAAGGTTTTCCCCACACTGACGTTTAGCCCCAACATGTCTCAGTTCACGTTGATGACATGGGGCTCCACCGTGAGTATTCCCCATATTGGAGGCAGCAGTGACGATGTGTTTTGATGCCTGTGCCTGACTGACGCTTTATTTTTATTTTATTTATTTTTCGTAAAAGGCGTAATTACAAGCACTGAGATCCTGGTTAGCAGTCTAACAGTTTCAATATTAAAGGATCAAAGGCTAAGTATGTACAGGCGTTAATTAAAAATTTCAGACGCGTAAATATTTCAGTAAAAAGGTGCGGAATCTCAGATGAAGGATTAGATTTGCCTATTCACTGTCGCCTCAGAAATCCCGATTTTACGCACAGAAGTGAAATACACAAACCCATCAACGGGGACTATGGAAGCTGTAACCTGTGTCTCTTTCACTCTTTGTATCTGTTCCAAAATCATATTGCGTGTCTATTTAAATGCCTATTGTTTATGTAACAGATCTCTTAAAGCTTCCAGTGTGACAGCTTTTGCAGGTGTTGTTTTATAAATTAATGTTTATTTAAATTTCTTTTTTTTTTTTTTTCTTTTTTCTTTTTTTAGTTTTTTAATTAAGCATATTGTTGTAAGCGTTGTTGTGATGGTACCCTTCAAAGTAAACAGTTTGCTGTCTTAACCGTTAGAATCCAAGACTTGGGCTTTTAGTGTTGTGTGTGTGTGTGTGGGTGGGTGGGTGGGTGGGGGGGTTAACTGTACACTTAATGCTGTGACTCACTTGTATATTATAAATATTGAATATATAAATGTTGAATATTAAGTATTGAATGGATTGTTTGACTAAAATTGGGCAGGCCAAAACACATCTGTTACTTTCTGGGGAAAAAGACAATTTTTAATGACCTTTATATGAGCTGTTAATGTCTGCAGTTCAATATTACAAGTGAAAAATGATTAATATTTTAGTATCCAACATTGCCAGTTTGTGGCGATGCACCCTAAAGTGTATATTTTAAAACGTACTGCTTGTCATATGATGCCTTTGGGTGGAATATTTACTTATTTTTTTTTGTCAGAAGGAAACACTCTGGTTTCCATATTGTTAATAGACGTTTATATTGTATGAGCCATTGTTGTTTGCGTGTTTAAACACTGTATATAAAACACATTTGAGCGAGTGGACCCTCGTGTTGGCTTAGCTGGTTTTTCCCCATGCAGAATAGAGGTATGCATCCCTATATATCCTCAGTAAAAGTACAACAAGCTTGCTTTTATCAGGAGGGACACCGCTGCAGAAGAGTCGCTCGTGGCTCCCGGAAAATGATGCAGCAAAATGTGAACATTTGAACCAGCTCTCGGTGCTGCCACTCGGGTGCGGGTTTGGATGAAAAATGGATGTTTGTAAGCAGTTGCACTGAATAAAGACCGTTTTGTAACTTTAATTTTTTTTGACTGTCATTTGCCTGTCAACGAGGAGCCTGTGAAATAGATTCTTGGTAAATAATGGCACAAGGGAGAAGCGGAGTCATCATCGAGTTATTCTTGCTTCTTTACCAGCCAAAGGATAAGGCTCCTCTTTTGTCTCTGTAAATGGCTGCATTACATGGCTTCATGGCTTAAAAGGCTTTCAGCTCCATAGATTATTCTTGACCCAATTTCAACAACGGTGTTGGGCTCCCCGCAAATGGATTGCATTAGATAACGGCAGTGATTTATGGGCAACTTTGGCACCGTCAAGGTACGGGGGGATGAATTTGTGACAGAGTGGCGCGTGCAACAGCTTCTGTGAATGAAGCTGTTTATTAGCTCCACTGTGGTTATTATGCCGTCAGTTGTGTCTATTATGTCATCAGTCTCGGTAATACTCTTTTTGGGATAGATGTTTGCACACCGCGGGCTTGTGAGAATCTGCATGACCTGTCAGCTTGGGTTTCTGATTTAGAGCACAAGACAGTGCCACGCGGAATGGAAACGCTGGCTGCCAACCAGTGTTTATAAAGAATGGCGCATGTTATGTATTGCCTAAATGGCAGGTATGAATTACAAATTTTAATGGCGGGGCCATCAAAATGATTTGGAGTGGTTGAACCAAAACAGGCAGCAGCTGGCATTCTGCTGAAGATTTGTCGAGATGCCGTGTTTTGCTTTGGTATTAATCAAATCTGTGGGTAAGTGAAAAGCAAGTGTAGTTTATGGCTGAAATAATAGGTGCTGTAAACTGACATTGATTCACAAGACTGGCTTTTTTTTTTTACCCCCCCTTATTGAAGAATGACAGTAAGGGCAATTTTTGAATAGGGCATTTAGGGTAGGGTTTTTTTTTTTTTTTTTTTTTTTTAAACAAGGTTTAGTTAAAACTAATAACTTAAATTTAAGAATTATTATACATCCACAGTTTTTGAGTGCTATGAAAGACTTTGAGGAAACTTGAGTCAGGTTGGCTTGAATTTGGTGGAGTAAGAAATTCAGTGTCTGCCCAGTGTACAGAAGACCTTCCCATGACAACACCTAAGTGCTCAGAATATAAAAATGAATGTTTTGCAGGGCGACATCAGTCAGTGTATGTTGGAAGCCAATGTAAACCTGCTAAATGTAGCTATCTGCTAGAATCTGTGATGCAGTCTAATTTCGCATTGTGGATGTTATTAGGGGCTTTTCCCTATATTGTAATCTGTAAATAAACCCTTAAGGTTATGTTTAACCTCAGTGAGGCCCTTTTTGTATTGAACACCTGTAATCTAGCCTGGAAATGCTGAAAAATGTTCTTTAACAAAAAAAATCCTGGACTACAGAAAAATGATACGGAATGGCTTTACCCAGTCAAGCTTTACCCTTCTTTGAAAAGGAAGTGTTTCATCATGTTTGATCTATACACAGAGCTCTGTTATTCACAGTTGTATATCAGACCAAACATTCAAAACTGAGGCAACTGAATTCCATACATCAAACTTATTTTGTGGTTGCTGTTTTATAGGTGGTGTCAAACTGTTCTGTATGTGAATTATAAGTGTAGATGGCTTATTTCAGCAGTAAGGTACATGGGCATTGGAAACACTGGAATCACATAATAGTGAACCATTTCCTTGGAAAAGGCCATGCAGACTCGTGACTATAGTGACCGTGTTTTCAACAAGGCCCTCTGGTGAGTTCATATTTGAGGCCACTTCAGACAGAATGGGCATTGCATTCTGAGCCGTTGCCATGTCCTAAACAAAGGAGCACAGTTCCCTCAGTTATCTTGAAGACACCGTCTTTATCCAGCAGATCAGAGGCTGCATCCAAGCCCAGACAAAACCAACTGTCGTACGTTCACAAGGTTTATGTATTTCTGCATCGTAATTGACATGCTATACATTTTGTTCTTAGGTTTTAATTATAGTAAACGGGTGTAAGACAACAGTGCTGTAGAAATATTTGTAATGGGAAAACTGAGATAGAATGTTGGGTTTATAGTAGAATCAACATAAACATAATGACAACAGAAACATTTTCAACTGTGCTCATCTAGCATAGGAGTGTGGGTAACAGTCCCACAGGTATCGATGTTGATCACAGTAGTGTTCCACAACCTTGTGTTGCAGAAACATGTAACTGAGGAGGTGTTCAAGACGTGGGTTGTGTGCAAAACAAGCCCAGTGAGCTAATGTAAATGATTCTGTCACTTTGCCAGCACTCGTACCCCCTTCCAAAGTGACTTATACTTTTGTCCATTACTGTAGCTGGAGGGCTTTGTGTGAATGATGTAAGGATTTGTGCTTTGCCAGTTTATACGTAGACAGGACTCGCATAACAGTGGCACATGTTCTCTGTTAATGTCACAAATGTGCAAAATTATGACGTTGATTTTAAGGATTCTAGTCACAACTCTGAGTATGTTGGTGATCTGGTCACAAACCTGGCTTTGTATGTGTTTTTATATTTGTGAGTATGGAAGACTAAACCTGAGATTATGAATGACTGTCTGGTTAGCTAAATGCACTGATTTCCAAGATGAAGACTGCTATTCAGCAGTTATAGTAAATGTTATATAGCAGTTATAGCCACTTGTACAAGGTGTTCCAGATAGCTATCAGAAAAGCTAAGGTGCTAATCCCCTAGCTTCATAGTGCAATAGTCAGTTATTGTTTTGATTAATCTTTCTTGCAGATGTAGCTGCTTGGCATATGAATTTCCATTTACATGTTTGTCTGTTTCTTCACCACAACTAAATAATAGGCTTCAGAGGTGTTTGCACTAATAATTATCGCTTTAACAATGTGATCATATTTGTGCTTTAATATCATGTACAAACTCAGATAATTGTTTCTTAATATTTTTAGGACAATCCTGTTTTATTTATTTATTTATTTATTTTTTGCAATATTATAAAACAAGAGTTTGTAATGTGTATATTGCTGTACTTTATGTAATGTTATAATAATATTATCACAATCATACATGGGATATTTCACACCCAGACATGTAATCATTATCAGTAATGTTAAGGAGTTTGTCTTATAATTTAACACTGCTGCAAACTACAGGCTGTGAAAGCCAGTTTTAACATCTTCATAAATCTTTATAAAGCAGCAGATGATGGTTAAGGAAATATGAAAGTAATAACTGTGACAAGACACAGAGCTGGTAATCTCTTTTCAGACGATAGTTTTAAAGCAATCGCAATACATTAAGACAGGCAACTCTCGGGACCTGCTACTGTTCTTAAATGAATTTGAGGAAAACATAACAAGGTTTTCCTTCTGCCTTGTCGTTGTATCCTATGAGCTCCTCCACTCTGAGTAATGGTTAAAAAGCTGTATTACATCAAAGGAGGTTTTTCTTGATTCTGTTTTTTATCATTAGCAAAGGACTAAGAAGGGGAAAAGAACAGTAGTGTAAATTAACTGTCACAGTATAACTGCCAGTTTTGTCTTTATGGTCAAAGGAAAGAGTGGATGCAGTTACTAAACTGCAGGCTTACCCATGTTATTATAGTATTACAATTTTCGGGGGGGGGGGGGGGGGGGGGGGGGGGGGGGGGGGGGGGGGGGGTGGGGGGGGGGGGGGGGGGGGGGGGGGGGGGG
>JABJVR010000052.1:5086904-5133712 GCA_025773905.1 Chitala chitala | reverse complement strand
CCCCCCCCCCCCACCCGGTCCAAGAATTTTATATAATTTAACATTTGGAAGATTTTCATCTTTCATCTGGACTGGAACATGCTTTCCCCCCCAAAAATTGATATGTCAGTTTAAACAATTATATGTAATTAATACCATTTTGAGTTCTAGTAGTACAAAATATCTAGTTGGTCATACTAGTTTTTGTTTAATCAGATAATCTAGCTAATTTACTGGCAGTTAATAACATAGGCTTGAAATCAGTCCAAACTGTAGTCATCTGTAGCACTGGCTCCCAGACTTTATTTTAAATTTCTAAATCAGACACAGTAAGAGATTAATAAATAGAACAGTTATAACTAATAATAATAACATACTGTACTAAGTTATGTGAGTGCAGCAGTTGGTCTGAAAACTGAGACCATCCCTACTAAATGACTAATGGGTGAGTAACATACACAGCATGGATACGCTGCACTGGAGAGAAGAGAAGTTGCACCCTACATATTGTGCTAACATAGATGCTATACTTACTGAATAACTAACTGGCAAATTAAAAATAGCCTAGCTGCTAGAAATGTGACACCTCAATTTTCATCCACTTTTTTACAGTAGGACATCAATTGATAGGTTACATATCTTTAATTTTAGGGGCTGAGTGTGTTGTTCATTTCCTTTAAGTCACATAAGCTTTGAAAACAGCTCAGGTTAGTGCCATATTGTGCGAAGATGGGCTCCCCGCATCATGAAAGGCTGCACAATACTGCCTTCTCTCATTACATGCATGTGTTGATCTGTTGATCATGAGCATAGGTTTGGTTTCAACATTGGTAGGGACAAAATCAGCCCCAACCCCAGTTTGAAAATTAGCTACACCCACAATATTGTTAGAACATGTCCCTATTACTGTTCATATGCAAATCTACACACTTGGTAAGTTTTTACCTGTTGCTTTGGGCATGTATAATTTACTTTGGAGAAAAGTCCCCCCCATTAATAATAATAATAATAATAAGCTTTTCAAATTCATTTGACTTAAAAGTTTCCTTGAAGTTGTCTCAAAATGTTAAAACCATGTTTGAAAAGGAACCGTTTACAATGTTCAATATATTGATGTATTCGGCTGTTTGGCTTCAGTGCCAGGATTGAAAAGTAATTTACAGTCAATGTCAATTTCATGACACTAAAGTTCTAGCAGGTGGTTAAAGTTGTAGAACTAAGTCTATATATAATAACGTCATACTTCTGCATGATATTATTCAGCTGTAAAATTTGAGTCTTTAGGCAAAATAAGAGATGCCACATAAATATTTTGGGGTTAATTATATGGTCATTTATGGTTCGTTCTGTGTGTATTTTTCAGCTATGTATATAATTTTCCCCTCCAACTCGACTACTAAAGTCACGTGTGAATTAAATATAAGCAAAAAGGCGACTCTGAATGTTAAATCTGCACAATGCATTTTAGCACTTTATATGCTTACATTCCCTACTGTACTAATGCACGGATTTAATGACACCCGTCTCTTTGGAGGAGCAATTAAAACACATTTTCCATTTGAGTCTCGTGCTCTCGGTTCTCTTCAAAAGAGCGAATGCGTCTGGAGCGCTATATGGAAACGTCTATCAGCCGCTTCGCAACAGTTGTTTTCCGCTGTTTGAAGCCGACCCCCCTCCCCTGCGGAGCCCTTAACAATAAGACCCGCGGAAGATAAAGCTCGCAATTATTCTATTAAAGAGCTACAATTTTTGTAATGGGACTTGCAGCAGTCGGCAGAAGTGCAGGCTGCTTCTTCAATATCCTGGACATTATTTTCTCGTTTAGTTAAATGATGTTTCTAATTCCATGATAATTACTTGTAATGAGGCAGCCTCTCTCATTTTGATGCGACTTCATCTTAATATAAAATGGCATCCTTTTTAGGGATAATTACTGCTCATAAGCCAGGGGGAGAGGTTGGGGTTTGTTGGTAGCGACGGGCAAATTGCCTTGTTTCCTGCCATCTTGTCTTCCCGCAAATTAGAAAATTAAGTTTTCGGCAAAGCACTAGAAATGTGACGTGTATATTCCCATCAGTTAAAATGATCCGAAAAAGCTACTGAGGAAATGTTGGTTTCAGCAGCACCGTCCTTAACCACGTTGGTTAAAGGGAAAGTTGGGTAAAATGTTTGATTTTAAAGATTAATAACACTGCGATTAATAATAGTGATAATTTAAGACATGTAAATTGTCACCTGTCAGATTTTGAAAGGCCGTGTCTATAGTGGTTCCGTTTGTATGTGATTCCTGTGTAGAGCAGGGACCGGGGCTCGGACCGTGCCGGGGCTCAGACTCCGCGGCCACAGCCCGCTCAGGGTTGCAAGTCAAGACCGGGAATTTCTACCGAAGCAGGACTACTGTACACGTGTATGAAATACGTACAAGTGTTTCTTTCCCATCGGTACATACATTTTAAACGGACGTAGTTTTATGAAATATCTGCGTATGCAATGCAGTAAATAAATTATAATCTTTGATGCAAAGACAAACTGTGTGTGTGTTTAATTTATTTATTTTTCCCCTGTTTTGTTACACTTTGAGCCCCCCAGCAGACGGGTTAATTGCAGCAGCGGTGGGGTGGCGAGGTTCTCGTTTTCAGTCCTGAAGCGTGGCAGACAATTTGGCTCTGCAAGAGCCCGTTACATGACAATTAAAAGGGGTGCAGCACGCTCTTCGGCGCGGCCAGAACATTTACTCAAGCCACAAAAAGGCGTCTGTGTTTACCCCGGGTGGTGCACTGACCTTCATGTGAATCCTCCACCCCTGTACGATTTCTGCTGTTGCAGCTGTCTTATGATGCACCGCTGCTCGTCGTATTACAGCGACAGTTTGGTTTCTTCTCCGTAACTCGTTTGCGAACTGTCGAAGGAAATTACATTTTAATTGTAAACGGAATCGGACTTTTTTATTTTTAGCACAGGAGTCTATTACCATATAGTGACATTTCTGCAATGATAACGGTAAACTAGAATAAGAGTTTCATATTTAATGAAAATTACATGTAACCTCACGCATCCTAGTTTAAATATTGGAACTGATATAAGTTAACTTTAACTGTGACCCTTGTTCATTGCTGGTGGCTTTTGGTCAACCAGTGCTACACCTGGATAAGATGTTAATATATTTGACCAATAATTAATTTACATTCAGTTTGCATTCAGTTCTAGGCTAGTGAATGTTTGCAATTCGAACAACAGCATTTAAGTGTGTATTTTTTAATTTGCAGTTGTTGAGTGATTCAGATGACATTCTAGCACTGGGTTCCCTGGTTTGGTTAATGTCTTCAGTTCTATAGCTTTAGCCTCAAAGGTAGTTTTTAAAATTGCTGGTGTCAAAGTAAAAAAGGGAGGGGAGCAGGGTTGTGTTTTTAGTGATTAAGTGTTTTAGTGGCTGGGCTCATAGAAAGATTATCCCTCACCTTTCACTTCAGACCAAAGCAGCGTACTGACTGGATACCCTGCAGCAGTTCCTCCAAAGGACTGACACCTGACAACTAATTAGGCCATCCTGACTGCTGAGCCTGAAAGTAATACTGTGTCTGTGAGGCAGGAAAGAGTCAGCAGTGCAGTTCAATTTTGTCTGCAGTGTCAATCCATGAAACGCACAGGAGCATTGGTCACAATTTAGTGTAATCATAGCATTTAAGGGGGGAGGGTGACACAGGGCTGAAATTTTTAAACATGAACATTAGCGGCATAGCCAGCAGAAGCTGTCGTTTTGTGGTTTTAAACATTAGCCATGACTATTATCCCTCTGAATGTACAGTTGCAATTAACTGCCGTAAGTTTTGGTGTTTAGAGCAATACTTTAAATGACTAAAGCAGTTTGTCTTTCCAGAAATGTAGTCTTCATACATTTCCTTTCAGCCGAATCCTTTGTTTTTCAGGTTTGAGGATGATCTGATTGCAGTGGGTCCGCTTGGTGATAATGCCGGTGCCTTTCATTTACGTTGCTGCTTGCATTACATAATGAGCAGCTGTATCTGTCTGCATGGAGCACCACTCTGGTTGCCATCTGTTGTTTCCTGTTTTCTTTGATTCTAAAGAAAAAGGGTGGCAGTTATTTGCCAGGACCTTTCTAAACTGTGTGAATTGGAGACCTGCTGATTTCTAAACCAAAACGATGCATTTGTCAATTACTCCCCTTCTGGTCTCTGTGGAAAATAACCAAAACATTCAGTAATTAGCTCTTCTCTTAAGGTGTTGATCTAACATAATCTGTAAGCGATTAATATGCATAAGGTACAGGGTCAATTTTATATGCAAATTACATGGAAATTTCAAAAAATAAAACAACAAACCCACTTTATAATACATATTTGAAGTGTAATTTCACTCTGAAGTTGCATTTCAGTGAAGTATTTGTGCATTTCTTTATTTGTTATTGAGAAGGGCATTTGAGTACAAAGTATGAAATAAAGTTCGGTTGTTTTAACTGAACGGCCTTTTTAAAAGTGGAATGAAGTACACTTTCAAAACAACACTTGAGGAATTCAGAATTTTGATTACTGTGAAATTCCATCCACCTGCGTCTTTATGTACACCCAGCTGTCTGGTGGTGAATAGTCAGACAACACATTGTGTGTGGGGCTGCTGTGTGGGGCTGCTGTGTTTTTCCTTTGAAAACACATTTGTAACCATTAGTTCCGTGTTGAGTTTCATGCACATTTTCTGCAGTGGTGTCAGACTCTCGCCTGTAGCAGCGGAAGATTCGGTCCTGAAACCAAGTGCTGGAGCCTGGGCGTCCTGCAGACCGTGCCTCACGGCAGGCAGGAGTAACCTGAGCCCCCCGCCCCCCAACCGTACTCTGGCCTGGTGTGGTCTCACTCCTGCCCTGGGGATGCTTTTACAGAGATCCAGCAAGTGACAGAACGTCTCCTCAAAAGAATTGTTGTTACATTGAAAGCTAATTAGTAAGGTTCAGGGTCTTCAGTCCCTGCTGGCTAAACCTACTTTTTTTTCCCTTAAAAAAAAAAAAACCCGCTGACCTGCCAGTAAGGCAGTATTGAGTTTGGTTCCACTGACTGTAGCACTGGTAAACTAAGCAGAACTTATAAAGTATGGTAGAACAATGAAGAGCTTGATGTTATGTCATTGAAACACTGAAACTAGCTGCTAATTACCAGCCACGGGGTAAATTTAGTCTAGTGTTATTGTGCAGTTTTTATTTAAAATGCTAATATGCATAAATAAATATTGTTTGTACTCCAATTTTAATGTCTTAAAATATTTTTTAAATATTTTTAAAAAGTACTCTTCATAACAGAGTTCTTTAAAGGTATGTAACTTTTATTGTGTGTGTGTGTGTGTGTGTGTGTTGGACTAAAATGTATTATGAAGTCCAGAAAGTTATAGAAGAGGTTCAGTAAAAGGGAAGTTGCTTGTTCCTAGATAAATCTAAGTGGTTGTTTTTGTTTGTTTTCCACTCATTTTCTTTACAAATGTGATTTAATTAAATGATTACTATAAACAAGGATTTGCATGATAAAAAAGGATTCCACCAAGCACATAAATACCAAAATAATCAAAAGAAACGTATTCTTTATACGAACTGACACTTATTAGGTAATTTGAATATACGCAAACGTTAACATGCCAAAATTGGTTTCTAAATCTAAAAGCAGCTGTTGTAACTGAAGACTTCACAATTGTTTTAATTCTTGTTTTTGTTGCGGATTGCGTACTCGGAAGCGGTAATTGCAGCCTTTTGGATTTGTGTCTCGGTGAATGTGGTGACTTTCAAATGCATCATTTTGTCTGACCGTAAGCTTTCCGACGAACGCGGAGTCCTTTCTCGGCAGGGGAAGGCTTTACATGCAACACCTGTCCTATTCATCCTTTGGGGCGAGGGTCCAAACTGTGGCACAATTTCAGTAAAGGCTGCCTCTTTAGGACTCTGTCTGGCGCGTCTTTCAGCGTTCGCGTAGGGTTTGGCGTAACAAACTGAAGCGCTTTAATACACCCGAATTTAATGCCGAATGCCGCATACTCGCTTCACTGCACGTCAGAATTTAAAGGACAACATTTACGGCCAAAATCGAATGCCTTGTTAATCTGCTGCGCTTGTACTTGTCGAAGCGAATAACGAGAAGTGTGGTCTCACTGACATAAGTACAAGCTGAAGTCCAGGAAGATTTCATAGTGGGGGGAATTGACGCTGGTTAGCGCAGTAAAACGCGGGGTTGCTTTTCAGTGACGTTTCAGTCTCCAAGTATGTGATTATATGGTTTAAAAAACGTAACATCTGATCAAGGAAATGATGAATGAGAATATGTTCTTGGGAAAAGTGTGCCAAAGGATCATGAAACTAAAGAGGGTGCTTCAGACCTGGCCAATTAGGAAGTGGGCTATCTTGTAGGGAGGAGTTATGCAGGAGGCTTAACCAACCAGGTCAGAGGCCAGTGATCAAAGGGAGCCCTCTGGGGAAAGAATTCCTGATACCTTTAGAAAAGTGAGCATGGTTATATCTTATCATTACAATAAATCTCCATTGAAGTAAAGCAGGAGCTGCTGGTACAGTATGCCAAGGGATAGTTTGCTTGCTCCTGGCAGTATTTGCTAGCAAGAGCAGCTAAGAGGGTGAACTGTGTCCAGTAGCCACTGGGTGTGCGCAGAGCAATGACTGCCTTTAATAGCCAGGAGTTACCAGTGCTGCGGCCCTTTGGCCTTTGGTGTGAAACCATACTCTTCAGTGTTGTACCATATCATGTTTTCTCCTCTCCTCATTATTACCCTGCCCCATTCATTTGCACCGTTAGATAAAGGATATGTTGCAATTGACTGGTATCACCTTAAGCAGCACATTCAAACTGAGTGAACGTGCAAGGTATACAGAATGGATAGTGTAAGGTCACGATGACGATGATGTCACCCCCCTCTGGAGTTGGGGCGAGCCATCGATTGATCCTTTTATGCCACAAAACTGTGAGCTTGGCTGTATCATCACGATTGCTGTTTGATTCCAGATCAGTCGCACACCTGTGTTGTATGTTCATGCATCCCATACATTCTAACTCTGATCCTGACCAGGGTAAATGGATAGGAAGCGAACTAATGAAATTAAATTATACTGGTAATATCGTTTACTAACTGTTATAAATTTGACATTCAACCTTACACTTTAACGGGTAATATTCTGCTTTAATTTTTTTACATTTCATATTTTTTCCACAGTATCAGCACTGCCTATGCTAAATTCCCTAAAAAGGTAATGTCAGGTTCGTGTGTGTATAATATAATTCCCACGCAGAGAAAATAAAAAATCCACTGTCCCTACCTTTATAGATAAAGTTTGAAGAATGTCAGTGTTACAGAAGGTTCTTGTTCCATTTTGTCTTCCATAAGTTTAGTTGTAATGCTTTAGGTCAGGGACAGTCAGACAGGGACAGTATGTGTGGGGTGCTGGACAAACCATTTACAAATATAACATATTCTAAATATTGTTGTCTTTGGGCAAGGCACTACAAACGATTTATGTTGAACATAACAGGCACATGCGCGCTTTAAACCTATTGTGTATTTTCTGGTAAGTACGTCTGAGGGCCGTCCACGCACTAGGTCAGCCGGCTGTTCTGGCATTTGACAGAATGCCCAGATTACCAGTCCACTTATGCTTTAGGCCCTAGCAGAACGTAAGGTTGCCTCCAGTTAAATCCAGTTAGTGATTAGTAATTAAAGTCTAGGAGCACTTTACATATAGGGTTTGTTACATTTTGACCTTATTTTTTTGCTGAATTAAGAATATCAGGCTGCAGAATTTACATTTTAATTAGAAAGAGAACATCCATGTACAAATAAATACAAGCAATTTCCCTCTTAACAGCTTTGCACACATTGTCATGTCTTTAAAATATCCACATCTACATGTGGTTAGCCACACCATCTCACTCTTCAGTGTAACTGCCTGGAGGCAGTAGATGGGTAAGTATTTTATAACTACAGAACGATGGCCTATTTCTGAGTTATTGCTGTGGTTTTTCAGCACTTCCTTAGGAAAGCATTATAGATAGCCAATTTAGCCATTCAGCAGGACCTGAACTATGAAAATAATTTCTATTATAATACATAGCATAAATTCAAATGCTGCACATAAAATGCAAAAATTACAGCATGAGTTTTGAGTCCACTTTTAACTATTTTACAACAAATTTAAGGAGACAGGTCTTATTAAGTGACTAATCACCAAGTCCCTCTGCTGACTATATTTGTAAATGCACTGC
This sequence comes from Chitala chitala, assembly GCA_025773905.1. Taxonomy (NCBI): domain Eukaryota; kingdom Metazoa; phylum Chordata; class Actinopteri; order Osteoglossiformes; family Notopteridae; genus Chitala; species Chitala chitala. The sequence goes on along the minus strand of JABJVR010000052.1, from coordinate 5,125,475 downwards.
ATACTGGATAAGGAAGATCAAGATAAATAAATATTTGCAGTATGAGAATTTCTTGAACACCTGGCCACATCATTTAGCTGCTCAATGACAAATGTGGACAAAGTGTTTCGGTCCACCATCCCCATCTGCTAAAGTTCTGGGTATACTTCCTAAATGTAGCAGATTTTTGACATGTGTCTTTGGAGACTTTTATGCGCAATTATTTAAACATTTGTAAAAACTGTGAAATTAAAACATACTTGTATGTAAAGACATAGTTATCTGCTGCACAATATCAAACTTTCCTATCTATTAATTCATTATCCAACCACTTATCCTTTGCAGGGTCATACATGGCCTGGAGTTGGTCACAAGTGGCCTGTTGCCTGCCTATCCCACACAGCCTAGGGTGCAAGGCAGGGTATAAACTGAACAGGGTGCCAACCCACTTCAGGGCACACATACTAAGGACAATTTACAGTTTCCAGTCTATCTGCGCTGTATAACTTTGGACGGTGGGAATAAACCAGAGAACCGGTACATGCATGGCGAGAACATGCTATTTACACACACACACACACACACACACACACACACACACACACACACACTGCCAAGAGCTAGAACACACAACAGTGTTGCCCACTCAATAGCCGTCCATCTATCCATTCATCCATTCTGCTTATCCCATCCAGGGCTGGGGGAGGGTCTATCCCATTTAGCCAACCTATTGCAGACACAACCATACAATGTGAATTAAAATATGTATAATACACTGAACATAGTTGTACCCCCTTATCCACAGGTATTACATTCCAAGATCTACCGCTTTTGTCTTGAACTGCGGATAAGAGCAGATGCCTTGTATACCTCTCTGTTACATCTCCGGTCATATTTGCTTTATGTTTCGGTCTGAACTCTTGCAGGACTGACTCTGAGTTGGTGATTGCCCATTGGTTTTTTTTAGGAATGGTAGTCTCTGAGCTGACGAACCAATGAATAGCCAAGACATCGACAGGAAGTCTCCAGAGTACAAAAGTGACTTCCTGGAAGATGTGTTGTTGGGTTGTAATTACTCACTTGTTAATATACAGATATCAGGCTGTGTGATGGCCATGTGTGCAGCCACACAACATTAAAGTTTTGTAACCCTCATACACTGACATACATTAGTTCTTTGATTTGTATTTTTGGTGTGATGTTACTTAACTGTGTTTCAGTATACTTCTATTGCATTGTTATATAAATCCCTTTTTTACATTGTTTTAGACATGTTTATTTAGCATTTGTTGAAGGTTCATCAGTTCTATTTGTAGCACACACATCTAATTAACTTTTGTACATTCAGTATTATACTGTGTAAATTTGTCTTAAGTTTTAATTTTCTTTTGTTTGAGGAACCCTCAAGTTCACTCCAGAGTCGTTTAGTTAGCCACATAAAAGATGGGCACAAGGGAACAAAGGAGTTTAAATACAGGAAGTGATTAATTAGTCCTTAAGAAGAGTCTGCCACATTGGGGGGGGGGGGTTGGTGTTATTTAATTAGGATTTTCTTTTGTTTCTATGGGTTTATATTTAATATTTAGTAGTAGATATTTTGGGTTTTGATTAATGTGTTTTTTTTTTCAGATTGATGAACTACCTTTTTTGACTTATTTTTAGGTAGTTAGTGTGACTGTCTGTTGTGTTATCCCTTGAATGTTTAATGGTCTGTTCAGCCATTATATATGTTCCCCTTGTGTTCTTTGTTGGGGGGGTCATATTAGTTGAGTTTGTTAGTTGAAACATATTCTTCTGTAATGCTAGCCTGAGTTGAGCTCTGTTTTATGGGCCCAGAACGTATTCTCTTATGTTTGTGGAATGATTATTATTATTTTTGGGTAAATAAAACCCTTATTTTTTCCAAAACCCCTGAGATGTCTCATGCTTTCCAGCTTGGTCCCTCACAGGCTAGTGCTAAGTAGAGGGACCTCATCATCCCAGCTTTCAGCTTCTAATGAATGTACTGATTCCCTGTGCTTCCTAGGATTTATTTTATAATAACAGTCTTTTAAAAACAAAACTAAAACTCCCCCCCCCCTTAGATTGCTAACCTACTCCATTTATGCATCTATTTTTGCTCTCCAAGAAATTTTTAGTTAATTTTACCTAAAAAAGAGACTGGTTGTGTGGCTGAACTCCAAAGTCAAGGGTTTGAATCTGGCCTTCTACACCCAAAAGACATGCACACCAGGCAAACTGCCAGCTTTACCTTATTGTGCCAATGTCTTCCATAAGGCAGTGTTTTTTCCAGGTTACACCTTATCTGTGTGTTTAAATCTATGACTGCACTTAAAATGTGTGTTTTTTTTTTAGTACTGCAAATAGCTTAACCATTAAGATGTAAATTTAAATTAGGAGTTGGTATAACCTAGAATTATCTTTCTGTCATGGAAATGTCTGCATTTGTATTTAATTCAATTTCATATGCGTATAAACATAAATGATTATCCCACAGACCAACATGGCTCAGACAAAACCTTTTCTCAGACTTTCTTGTCTTTAGAACAATGGGCACTAGTTTAGGCTAAATGAGAAATCAGCCTTGATAAGCCTGGTTAAAGCTCCAACAGCTGTGGCAGTGACACAGTCGTTATCTACTTTACGGGGCACAAACCGCAGCCCCACAAAGTGCAGCTCTAAACCTTGTCACTCAAGTGCTCCACTCTGCCAGTAAATAAAAAGACAGAGCATCGGCCATGTAACACGAGCACAGTTCTCGCCAATGTCTGTATTTAACAAAGGGAGAAATTCCAATTGTGAGCAAAAGAACGTTTAGTGCGGCGGGGATTAGGACATGCCGGGCAGCTGAGTGGCGGGCAGCTTCTGCCTGACGTCGTCACGTGTCCAAGAGACGGCTCTTGGGGGTCACTCAAATGCTCCCTGTTTATCCCCTGAAGAACGCCTGCTGCAGAACTTTCAGGGATGCCTTTGTTGGTAATCTGTGGCTGAGACTTCCCGTGTTATTTGACGTGCCCATGGCCAAGGGACGGGGGGGTGGTGCAGCTTGTCCTTCCTGCAATTAGTATTCACGGTTAGCTGAGCAGAACTAATGCGGCAAGCCTTTGAGGTTCAGGTTACCTGACCACTGAATACCTTGTGGGAAGATTAAGCTCTGAAGATGACAATCCCATATATCAATTATAATTTGTGTTATTGACCACTGTTATTGGTAATAATCTGGTAAAATAAACAAAAACTCTGATTTACAGACCTAGCTGTTATGTATAGCATAAATATTGCCTTAATTCCTATTGGTTAATTTTTGGAGCATCAGAAACATTCAGTATATTGTGTTAACTTTATATATACAGAAAAGTTCACGTTAAAGAATTCGGATAGCAACAGCTGTCTGAAAGATATATACAGCAGGTATCACCATCATAATCATCATCTTCAATCATCACAAACACTTTCCCTGTTCACATCACAACACATATTTATTTATGAGATTAATATTAAAACTGACGACTAAGTATTCTATTATCAATATTCAAGTTGGTAAAGTACATTACATACAGGCATCCTTCTACCTCTCTTTCAGACTTTTCTGTTGTGTTCTTTGGCTTTTAGGTCAAGAAGGAATGATATCACAAGGGCTTTTATCCAAACAGAATGGCTTACATTGACACCATTGTGAGACCCATAAAAAGCTACTCTGATCTTAGGTGTCATTACAGCACTGTTACCTTAAGGCTGTTCTCAGGATTCAGCCTGATAAAAATTAATGTCCATTAAGCAATCGCATACTTACATTGTTAGATCGTAGTAGCTTTTGCATAGTGGAGTCATGCAAATACCTTACATTTCTTTGAACAATGTTTTTATGACTGTATAATGTAGTAATGCTAGCAGCTAACTATTGTCCTAAATAGAGGAGCAGGACCTTCCTTAAAGGTGCATCAGCAGTGCTGAGGACTGAGTCCATCACAGTGTCGGTCTATAGCGCATCTGTGCTACTACGACAGGAGCCGTTAAGAAAGATTCATGCCTGGTGGTGCTCAGTTTCATACTACACATTTTTGAAAGTTAGACCCTCATTTACACATCGCAGGCTCTGAAGATGCAGACCTTTGATAAAACTTGATTTAAAAATGTTATTGAATCTTTGACCTATGTACTTTTCCAATTTTATTCCAGTACAGCAGTGTTAATGTTAAATGTTTATTTGCACAGTAATACAACTTATAAACTGTTTTCACGAACTTATTACTTAAAGCCTTTTAATTACCAAGAAGGTCAGTCATGGGATGTGAGTGTAAAAAGTTCATTCTTTAAAGCTTTTTTCCCTGATCTTGTCCTAAATGCTGTTAGAGAAGGTGCTGTGTGTTAAAGACCCAGCTTTGTCTCAAGCACGCATTAGAGACAGGCGTGAACAGTACATAATCTTCCTGTCTGATCAGCTGTGTAGATGACACAGATCCCATTACTTTCCTGTTTTATTTGGAGTTTACAGATCCAGTTTGATAGCTTTACCTCTTAATGGTTCAACACTGCTTTTGTAGATTGTTGTATTAGTGTTTCATCCTGGTACAGGGCAAAATATGCCAAATGCACAATTACTTTTTTGCAGTAGGCATAATTTGTTTGGTACCAAAGCATGGATAGCATGAAAGAGGAAAATGCAATTTTATTCAGATTTTCTGTTTAAAAACGCTTATGTCATTGAGCTCTGTAATGGTGTTAATTGTTCCGCGTTGTCTGAAAACTATCCAGGGAGGTGCTTGAGTCCATTTGCCTACTGTCAGCATGAGAATACAAAGGGGGGACACCTGTGAAATTGCAGGCCTCGTCACTGAGTGTCACTGAGTGACAAGTGACAACTGAGACTGTAGCCAGGTGTCATAATTCAAGTCACTGAAGCATAGCCTGTGTGTAAAAGATCTTTTTTTACATGTTTGGAAAAAAGTCTTGTCATGTACATCGTAAAGAATGTTAGTGATTGAGAGATTTGAAAGCCCTGGGGGTGGTTTAGAGGTGGACAAAGACGTTAAAGACTTGTACTGCTGTCAAGAATGTTTCCACTGAGGTATGCATGCTCTCATCATTTCAAATTGTGATAAAAGAGAATGCTTTGGGATTATATAAACTGTATAAAGAAAGGTAAATATAAAAGTTGTTAAAATACTTAATTCATTTTATATAGGACCTTTTGCAACACGTTGCCTCAAATTGTCCTTCGTTTAACCTGTCAGCATGGATTTAGCTACGCTAACACAATCCACACACACCTTATAAAGAGACATTGTGTTGAGGAGCAAGTCAACTGCAAATATAAATGACATACAGATGTGGATGCAACCAAAGGCAGAGATATTCTCGTTCTGAATGACAACAGCAAGAGACTGAAATTCACTGTTTGGCCAAGAGAAATAATGACTGATAATCAGTGTAATTCATGGTAATGATGGAATTGAATTTCCCAGCAGAGCTTGAAGCACTTCTGTTTAATGAATGTGGTTTGGGCCTGTTTACTGAAAAGGTTTTTAGCAGAAAATCGATAATGTAAGTGCAGTGCCTCTGATAATGTTTGCAATTATTTTGGATTATAAAAGATTAGTTTTAACAAACCCTTTTACAATGAATGCATGACGTTTCAATGCAAAACTCTTTTTTTTGCATGATGTTTGATATTAGGCGTTTTATACTGAAGTTACTGTTACTGTCATTGCCTTTTTAATCAAAAGTTGTTCATAAAATATTAAGGTCTAATGAGAAAGAGGAGGAATATTTAACTAGTCATCATGGAAGCTTAACCACAAATAAGATTGAGATGGTGAGGATGGGAGTTTTCTCTGGATGTTTTTTTCATCCTAAATCTGCCCTTTTGCTCATGCACCAATTCTCCACCATCCAGCATCATCACTTCAATTTCTTTGCATCTCTGCTTTGCACTTAAAGCAAACAGAAGGTGACAAAGCAAGACGTGAAATATTAACTTTTTACTTCACATGTCCATTCTGTGGGCTACAAAAGAGATTGAGAGAGAAAGATAGAGAGAGTGAGTGAGTGAGTGTGAGAGAGAGATGTGATTGTTGGAGGTTTAAGGTTACAGGATAATTTCCCTGTAGTTACCTACTGGCTGCACCAGAGCCAGGCGCTGTGTTTTCAACAGGGAACAGTCCAATCTGTTATACTGTAATGATCACTAGCTCTTTCCCAACCAATGATTACCTGTAATTATGTTTTTTCCTCAGTTATTACCCTAACTGGCTGTTGTGCGGCAGAGAGAAGGTGTGCAGAGAACAAGGCCACTTTTATAAAGTCCCCCAGCGGAGCCACTCTACGCAGCTCCATTTTTGAATTATCAGGAAGCCCTTCCTTTTGAAGTCTCTGTAAGCACACCTTCTATTTATGAGATGGTGATGTACTTAAAGGTCAGAGATTGATCAAGAGGTCCAGAAGAGGCCTTTTTTGCTGAAAGCACGGCAATGCTCTCGCTTCAGAGCTGAATGGTCTTCTATTAAAAAAAAAAAAGTGCATCTCCCCAAGTCAGGCACATTCGCGCATTAATGTACGATTCCATTTATCTGCCAAAATGCAACGATTCAAGAGGGGATTCACATTGAGAGCATTCATGCTTTCAAGACTTTTTTTCTTTTATTTTGCCATTTCTGTTGTTTCATTCCCCGTCTAATTTTAAATACTTTATATTTTATCTAATTTAATCTATTATTTATATGCCATTTTCTATCATTTATGACATTACTAGCTAATAACTTTTACATATTTACAGTATTATTATTATACAGTGTAATAATTTACAATGCGTGCTTAAAAAATGGTTTAAACCAATGAATTAGGCGGCATCTGTGCGATAAGCAGTCATTAACCTATCTCCGAATACCCCAGGATATGGCTTTTAGCATTTTTTATGTGCACAGCACATAGCATCATCCACTTTTGAATGTGCATCCATTGAAATGAGATTCATTGTGTGGGGCTATTTGAAAGGAATTACTTGAATAGTTTTTCAGAAGCATTTCACATTATGGTGAGATTAGCGCCTGGCGCGGCTCTTTACTTCGGTTGTTAACAGCAGAAAAGACACGGCAAAAGCCTGCTGATGCTTTCTTTGCCGTTTTAACAAATGTGGCCATGCTGGTGCTTGGTATTACAGTATAGCAGACTGGGGCGCTTAACTCCGACAGCAGCATTAAGTCATTGGAGTCGGAGCGATGTAGAGGTGGGAATAGGATGTGATATTGGTTGAGCCGATGGGACGACCAGATGCTGGGGATTGGCGGGTGTCACAACAGGCTAAGGGAGAGCAATGCTCTCTTCTGTAGGTACGGATTGGATAGGCCTCTTGGCCAGCAGGCTGTATTCTAATGTTTTTTTGTCTAGCTATTTAAACGTCCATTTGCAGAAAGGAACAGATGTTTATGATGGAGACATTCTGCAGTGTTAATTCAATCCTCCTAAGTTGCTGTGTGCACATTTTGGTGTATGCCCTTCCTTTTTATGGAAGAACTTTGCACCTTAAGTTTCACCATCTGATTGAAGACTCCAGTGAACATGTGGAGACTGTTATTTTTTTGTTCAAATCAGTATAGAACGCATCACAAAGACCTCTGGAAAAAGAAATGAGAAGCAGGCAGAACAGACAGCATGATAAGGTCCTTTTCACAGGCTTCTGCCTGGGAAGGCCAGCACAAGTGGCCAAGGAGGCTGGAGTAAGTGCAGTTTCGGTGGTCTTCTGCTGCCCTCCAAGGTCAAAAAGTTCCCCTCACCTCCAGAATGACTGGCTGACACGAGGCTGCTCTGGTCATCTTGTGCTGTTCCAGGTCAGATTGTTCTCCCAGCTTGTAGTTTTTTTTTTTTCTGTGTTTGGAATATAGCTCGAGTACTGAGAACAAATACAATTAAAGTATTTCCAGGTACTCCTAGAAAATCACTAAGCAGAAGAGAAATACAATACAAGGTCTGCAATACAGCAAACGACAGAAACGTTCGGCTGTATTTTATTTGCTGAATATGAGCTGCATGTGATCCACAATTATTGGGTATCTGGAAGATTACGCCAAACAAGTAGATCAACACATTTTTTAAACTTAATCTGTTCAGTGTGATGTTAATGACCAAAAAATGTTTATACAAGCAACATGTAAGTTATTAAGCAAATACGACAGTATATGTCTTGGATCAACAGGTTTAGATATGTACGCATATGGTAAGTATTCTACAATGTGACTTGCTTACACAGAGTGGACAAGTGCCTCAGTTTTAGCTGCCTAATATAAATATTACACAACTATGATAATGTATGCAAAATATTTAGTAACGAAAGCAGAAAAATGCATTTCACAAAAGATGCCACGTATAGTGTCACAGTTGGCTACACTGTCAAAGCGCACTGTCTCCAAATATGTCCCGTTTGCATTTAACGCGCAAAAATATTTGCTTCAGTACCTGCAAGTACTATCGTTAATTAAAATTCGCTTTTCTGCAGAAAAAAAAGTGGGTTTTTTTTACCCCTTGTTGCAGCTGCAAAAGAGCAGGTTGCGCCGTGTACCAGGAAGCAGTTACAGTGGCGGTGCTGCATTGATTCAGCCATGGATTTGTTTAACTAATGTAATCCCCAGATCCAGCGTGTTTGTCTAGTGCCTGTTCGTTTAGAACAGCAATGCATCAAGACCCGGCCGATAAAAGCGAGGCCCTAATTCATCATTACCCATACGTTCTATTATTATTATTGATAGCTCTCGCCTTTAGCCTGTCCATTTATTAAAAGATTGGTGACAGATGACAGCAGCCCGGCGGTGAGCTAGATGGCATTTTATTCCACAGCAATGCCAGGAGCGTTGTACATGCCGCCATTGCATATTTATTGATTTCCGCACTCTCAGTAGTCTGATGTGTGTCACATTTGACAACATTATGTGGGGAGGTCAGCAAGATGGGGCTAATGAAACTGTTTGAAAGATGGATGTTGTTTTCTACCACATTAACCTTGCAAATAGCTGTCAGAGTCATGCTTCCTTGCATGGATGACGGGGCGTGGAGGGGGGGCACCGTTCCCAACACCAGCCAGTTTCTCCCCACCCCACCCACCTCACTGTAACTTTGTCATCGTTGACATTAACATTAAGCAAAAGCCCAAACCATCAAATTCCGGTGTTTATATACAATACTAAATACGGGACACACGGCAGCAGTTCAAATGAAAATCTTATTAACACAGTGCTTGTGGCAACGTCGTGAGCGATGCAAAACTTGTCATTCCTGTCTGAAATGTTTGACAGATTAGCTAAGAGTGATGTAATAGGTACGCTAAGAAAAAGCAGAGGAAAAAATGTGATGGCTGGGTCCTTAGGAATGGTCCCAGAGTAAAATGTCTTATTTTACCATAAAATTATGCAGCGGTCCATCACACAGAAAATAGTAATAAACAAAGCGCCAAACAATTCTTAATAATGATGTCATAAATACTGTAAATCAGTCACATTCAATTACTCTGCTGAAACAATGGTAATTAGGACATTGTAAAGAAGTTAGTGCATTAAAAATTATACAAGAAACCATTCCTTTAACCCTGACAAGTGCAACTTGTTTACTTGTAAGGAGCGAAGAGGAGAGCTGTACATTTTTACTTACTTATGCTGTACACACACTAAGTGAAGTGAAGATGTGGAGTACTGTTTTATTTACAAACCACGTTCATTTTTGTACACCTGCTAGATCAGGGTACGTAATTTTCAAAGGGACAAGCCAAGGCTCAGCTGGTAATTGAACTGCAAAATTTGCTGGTTGCAATTGCAGAATGTTGCCTGACATGCTACGTGTAAAGTGGAAGGATGCTGCGACTGTAGCGTCAAATGGCCACACCGTGAATCCCATATTCACTTTAGACTTGAACTCTGTTCAAGGAGTCTGGCAAGTTTGCTTAGTGCCTATATAAAACACCAACACGCACTCCTTATAGCTCTGTGCATCTCGGAATTCCACCAACACATTGCCATGTTTATAATTTTTATTGGTCTTACAGTGTGATTCATTTGCAATTATCCTAAACACTTAGTTTTATGTTTCCTGTATAAGTTTTGATGTTTACTGGAAAATGGTGCTAACGTTTTCTTTTTAAGCGTTTCTAGTTGGTGCAACTGACATTTACTCCAATGCATCCTGATGAAACTTTTTTTTTTTTTTTTTTTTTTTAGGAAATTATCAGTCAGATCATATTTGACTCCACTGTCAAATATTGTATTCTGTGTACATTTTACATTCTGGAAATCTGTGCAGATAAGGCAAGAGATCCTCAGCTCAGAGGAAGTGAACCGCAGTTTCTGGCTGAAACGTCTATATGGCTATTCAGTTCTCAGTCTCCTGGTGGTCACAGTGCCACTGATATGAAGGTAAGAGCAGTATATTCCAGCACTGAGCTTAGAGCCAACAAATAGTAAATGGAGCAAACCCACACCTAAAGAGTCGGCTGCTCCAAGCCACAATGGCAGAGGGTGCCAACCAGAAGACAGGTAAAATGGCCCACATGCATTTTAACTAGTCAAAAGCAGGCTTTACAAATTGCAGCCTTGATTAATTCCTTGATGCTCGACCAAAAAGAGAAGAAAGAGAGAAATTAATGTTTGAGTGAAGAGGTTGAGATAGAGTAATTTAAAACTGCCCCTGCAGTTGGAACATAAAGCCGTGAAAAGGGTTCCCAACAACAGGCACGAAATGAGCTTGCTCGAGTTTTGTAAACGTCCCTCTTTTTTTTTTTTTTTTTTTTTCTTCCATGGCTGATCACTAATGCACACTGCTCAATGGCCACGGCTGAAGGATGGAAGCACTGGTCCTACAAAGTACAAAGAACTTGAAGGTGTGCACTTTCTATTCAATAATTGGCAAAGAAGCTTCATTTCACTCAATCATTTCCTGTCTTTTTACAGGTTTTAACAAGCATGATGCTTTTAATAGAGGTTTGAGTACTGTCTATTCTCTGAGACTCCATACCCCCTTCGGGGTCCTCTTATTTTTAAAGCAGCATTAACCATGTTCTATTTTTTTTTTTTTTTAAGAAAAAAATTTCAAACAACTACCTTTAATCATTCCTAGATATGGCTTCATACAAGAGAGCCATTTACTACATTTGACTACTCCCTTAACAACATAAAACAAGATGGCTGAAGGGGGGTGGGGGGTGATGGTGGGATCTTTTATAAAAATTCCCTGAATGCTTTGGAGGCTTTTAATGAAATCGAGTAATCTTAGGCACAATTTTGACTATCAGAAAATGTTTTTTTTTTTTTATACACCAGCCCAAAGCTCCTGGGTACAGATGAGTCACAGGAACTGACAGAAAATGAAAGCCCATAAAATGGGACTACATATTACTACATTTTCACAGAATGCTGCTTTTATTATCGGGTAAAATATATCAAAAGGTACTTCATGCAGAAATGTACTTTAATAATGCATTACTTTCCTTCTAACTACTCTTAACCTTTAGTTACAATATATTTTCAATGAATACATCTGTCAAGGAATGGTGTAATGAAATACCCTATTCTTATTTCCAGCTGCCTCTACAAGTTCTGCTCCCTAAACCTTTACACCCATATATGTTTTTCCTTTTAGCCAAACTCATTTCCAGATACTACGTTCAAAAAATGAATAACTTGACTTATTTAAACTATGAAAATAAAACAGAGAAGCAACTGACATGAAAAAAATACTTTAAAACAAATTATTATAATTATGCAGTATAGATATATTAATTATATAATATTAATTATATAATTATGTTATACAGACAGGTGGCACAGTGGTGTGGTGGTTAGCACTGTTGCCTTGCACCTCTGGGCCTGGGGCTTGATTCCTGCCTTGGGTCTGTGTGCGTGGAGTTTGCATGTTCTCTCTGTGCTTGGTGGGTTTTCTCTGGTTTCCTCCCACAGTCTGAAGACATGCAGGCTAGGTTGATTGGTGTCTCCACATTGTCCATTGTGCATGTGTGTGCCCTGTGGTGGGTTGGCACCCTGCCAAGGGTGTCTTGTACCCTGGGCTTCCTGCAGGCATCCCATGACCCTCAATTGGATAAGCAATATAAAGCAGATGGATGTAGTACAGGCTAATTATTCTGATGTGCTTCATTCAGTAACAATGTGTCCCAAATATTATTTTAGTTTAGTTTTTTATACTTATTTGACATGCCTACTAGCGTAATTGACATTGTAAAAGATAAATTCTTCAGACATACAATACTGGCAACATGTGTTTTATGTCAAAAGGTTTGAATTTATTGTCAATAGTAGGTAGTACTGGGTAGTATTGTTAATTCACTCTAGGTATGTGGGTTCGAGTTTCACTATGGGTTCATGCCAGTTGGTTTTAATAAACTGACCCTAGTATTTGAATTTGTACAAGAGCCCCCTGTGATGAGCTGGTGGTGAGAATATAAGCCCCTCCCCCTCCAGTGATCCTGGTCAGTATAAGTCATTAAAAGGTTTGCAATGCAACAAATATACTTATTTTTAAAAACTTGACTGTTTATAGCAGAGTACGTTTTGTTCATTTCAATGAATTATTCATAGGGTAAGAACACTTAGTGTAATTGAGAGGGGTGCGCACACACACACACACACACACACACACACACACACACACACACACACACACACAGTAAGTAATTTCCCCTCGGGGATTAATAGAGTATTTCTGATATATATGTAACATACATCATTGATGATGATGATGATATACATACACCTTTTTTTGGTTGCGTTATGCAGTGTTTTTTTCCATCCATCCATTACGTAACCGCTTGTCCTGTGCAGGGATGCAGATGTTCTAGAGCCTATCCCAGGCAGCTATAGAGTGCAGGGGAAATCCTGACAACAGCATCAACCCATCACAGAGTATATTTATCATTTAATTTCATGTATATATGTAAAAATATTAAGATGGAACATATGGTATAAACCTCTATATGTATTTCTGTTGTTATTTCTGTCACATGGTCTAGCACAATAGGAGAACACTGCATGCTACAGCCTGCCCTTCGGCTGTGCTGTGTTTTTTAGGTCATATATGTGAAATGATGCGTGATTTACATTTATTTTCAATGGTAGTTTTCAATATGTTATACAAAAAAGTAGTTTATTGTTGGAGAAGTGAATAAAATGTGCAATTGCTATTAACTGCATTACCTACAAAATATTTTAATGTACTTCCCTTATGCTGAATACATGCACCCCCCCCCCCCATCTCTTTTTGCCACACAGTGTTTTAGGTAATTGAAGCATTGTTGAATAAACAAATTTGGATGTGAAGCTGGTTGTATTGTCTTATAATACATTATAGACTAACACAACGCAGAGGTTAAGAAGCAGTCATTACATATGCAAATGTGTTCCTTAAGCAGCTAAATCCATCCCAGTGCAAAAGTTTAAATACTAAAAAGAATATCTTTTCTGAAATATGTTAAAAAAATGTAATCCAGTCTTCAACCAATCACGCTGCACAGAGGTACAGGTAGATTTTCCCAGGCAGTCTTGCCCACAATGCAGGGTCAACCATGGGCAGGGTGCCAATCAACAACAGACAGGCAAACGCACACACACACACACACACACACACACACACACACACACACACACACACACACCTACCTTGGGAAAATTTCATGTAGTCTTCTTGTTTTTGGACTGTGGGAGAAATCCAGACAAAACAGACAGAGAGAACACCCCCCGCAACAGACGCAAACACATCAATATCCAGATCTGAACCCAAAACTGCTGGAGGCATGGGACAACACTTTTCCATTATTTAACTTATAGAAACAACTTATCTGTCACTGAGACTTAAGTAGGTACATCTCATCAATCAATACAAAAGCCTTAGTACGTGATGAGGTATGCAAAAATCTGAAGAATCAAACCAACAAGCACGTTCTCATGAAATGGGAGTTCACACACACACACACACACACACACACACACATCTTCATTTACTATTAAGATTTTGATCAGCCTTTCTTCACTCGTCCAGCAAATATTGCCAAACATGTAGCGGTGTTAATGGCATAGTGAAGATAATTTGTGTTGCTGGTTATGTGGTACAATGTACATTTTTCATTGTGTGCTTGACAAGGACCCACTGTCACGTTTAGGTTGGATAAATCACTGCATCGATCGGGTCATATGGGCAGTGTCGGTCACCTCAGGTTGATAGAAACTTTATTGAATCCGTCACGTTTAGCGACTTTAAAATACTTAAAATAGCAGTATTATTGAATATTACAACTTTCCGTCATCGCGATTGTTTATCAAGTAAAGAATGCTTTTTTAAACATGTTAAATTGATAGAGGGTGGTGATGTAGACCCGCGGGTTTCGGACTCCTGAGTGGCTTGCACACAGATCTTATAAGACTAACCTGGAGTACAATCACAACCGCACACACGCTGGCTCTTTCCATTTCCTTCCTTACGTGGGTGATTACAGCTGTGAATCGTCAACACCTTTCCATAGCTATACTATAAAGCACATTGGGGGGCAGGACTGGGAATATTAATGTAAACGGTCACATCACATGGTTTGCTAGGAAATGGCGATTATAATTGTGTGTATGTACTGCTGCCGGCACTGACCATGCTGATGGCAAGATGTCAGGGCTAAACTGATATTATGACGATTTATGTCTATATTGTTCTCGTCTAAACTCATGCCTAGTTCTGCAGAAATGCCTTTTGCGTTTGTGCAATGAAAGCTTACCTTTCGCTTTGATGGTCATATCACACGAAAATAACTCGAGCTGTTTGCTTCTTGTTTTTCTAATTTAATCGCACAATATTTGGGAAAGCGAAGCCATGATTTAAGATCATGTAAATATACGTTTCTGCTTCTGTTTTTAACATAGCAATACGTCAAATAACGCGCATAAACGTCAGGCAACGTTATTTCCCGTAGAGTTCACACAGTGCTAAGGTCACATATGTTACATGTGACTAATTGCTGCTCAGACATGAAAGCGTATTGTCACCTGGATATTCATATGCACTGTCGACCTATACAGTCCAGGCACGTTGGACCGTCTGAGTCTGTCAGCGAAGCGAGAGAGAGGGGCGTTGCATTTGCCATATTTTACAGTAACGAAAAGAGTTAACTTATCTTGTGATTCTTTGCCAGCAAAAGCTTATATTAAAATCACATTTACAAAAAAGTACCTCCGTTTTTGTATACACATCTCTTCACAGAAGTCCATAGATGTTAAGTGGTGTTAAGTTGACACAGGTGCCATACCAAAATTATAAAAATTTTCTTTGATAATGAAATACTTAACTGAAGCAGGCCTACGGTCAATAACAAGCTGTTTTCTATAATTCTCAGGAAATAGATCACCTTTTCTTTTCATTCCAATTCACAAATGGTTATAGGAAACTGAGTTGTATAAAACAAGACATATGGGTGGTTGTTGTATTACTGTAAATGCAGTGATACAGGAAGATAAGCACAATGATGTAGGAATACATAGAACAAGTCTGACAATGAAATTCCAAAAATACTATTGATTCCCAGAGCCAATCAATTTTAGTCTCTAAAGTGTTCCAATAAGGATCTACGGAAATGTCTAGATTATTATGTAAGATTTCTGTTCAAGGTATTAAATTTCCTGTAAATAACCATGACAGTATGGTCATGTTTAAATCAAATATATGTTTTTTGGGGGACTTACCTTGTAGTAAAAGTGCTGATTCAAAAGATTGATATTCTCATATTTTTAGTATGATGGAATTAACAACTCTGATTAAGCTTGTGTAATATCCTTTCACATTGTCCACAAGTTTTGTTTTTCCATCTAAAAATTTGTGATATACATTAAAACATTATGGAATGTTTTATTTATAAATACGTGCTTACACCTTCAGGGTCTTGGATTCAAATCTGTTGGAGATACATGTTATAGGTTTCATGTGCTCCTTGTGTGTGTGTGTGTGTGTGTGTGTGTGTGTGTGTGTGTGTGTGTGTGTGTGTGTGTGTGTGTGTGTGTGTGTGTGTGCACGCACCTGCATTAGCCTTAGTTTCCACCAACAGTCAAAAGAAATGCAGATCAGTTAGTGTGGAAACTTTACATTGTCCTTTGTGTGCATGTGGGTCCATGGTATACCCTGCGTGTGCCCTACATGGCTTCAGATGGGTCACCTGTCTAGGGTAAGCAATTGGAAAAGAGGTGACTATAGACTTGCTGAACAATAATGTGAGTTGAGTCACCTGTTTGTTTTGGACTGCTTTTGCTGCTGTTTTGTCCTTTGACTACTGTAGGAATAACTTGAAAATTGACACATTTTATTGTTTGGGTGACTTCTCATTGACTCTAAATCAATTAATAATTCTTAGCTCAGTCACACAAAAATAATAATAATAATATAAAAAAACACAAATGCAGGTGCTAATTGAATCTGGGGCTTGTGTATTACTTTTAAACAAGTGCTTATTATTCGTAAAAATCCATGTAAACTTCACAGTGCAAATATATTATCTTTCTGGTCTATTGAATATAAAAGTCTAAATGGACTTTCATTGTCATGAAAAAACATGCTGCAGCATTAATATTGTGAGCAGAACCCACTAATGGCTCGTTTTTGTCATTGCAGTCTTTGAAGCTTCACAATGATGGGATCGATACAGAACACAAGTCCGCGGGATTAATATACTTGTGATTGACGTTAGGAAAAAAACACAGCCCTGAAAAGAGGACATTGCCCTATTTGTGATAGAGTAGGCATCTTCTGCTCTATAATTCTGATGATAGTGGGACTCAAAAAGAATTTAATGGCTAAGTATGGGTTAGACAGGCTGTAAACACACACTGGCTCTGAGTGAAAGCACACTTTCTCTGAGAACAAGAGGAAGAGAGGACAAAATTGGATTCTTGTTTATAAGATATATGCAAACTTTTATGCATTTAATGTGTGTGATTTTTGTGGCATTCAGGGCTTGATTTCAGTGTTTTTATGAAACCCTAAATGAAATGCAGGTTTATTTGACATGTTCAATATGTTCACTGTGGAGCAAAGCAATATTAAATAATCCAAACCCTAACCCCATGGGAACTGCTGCTGCTCTACATTTTAACAAATGTACTTACTAAAGTACTGCTGAACATAATCAGCCTTCAAAAACCGCAAAAGTGGATGTTTCCCTCCATAAAACATCCTAGTAGACATACACTATATGTAATGTATATATCAGATTCTTTGCATAGAATACAAAAGTCCTCTTTATTAAATGCTGTGAAGTTGCTCATTTTTGCACATTAATGCTATTAACTACACTATAATTAATTTTACTGAATAGTTTTCTGTATGTTCCAATATTGTCTTTAAGACAAGTTATCTAAGTCGAAAATCAGACTTGAAATAACTTTTTTTTTTAATTACTATCATGAGCAGATATATTCATTAACAGGATGTAACTGCTTGGGTGATTTGATCCAGAAATGACACGCCTCCCTTTGCAATATCCTCTGTGACTATCCCCTGTGATCCCGCTGAAAACCCCATTGATCCGTTCTCAAGTGAGCCCAGTGTTTGCCCGTCTCCAGCTCAATTCCCGCCAGGGCTCGATTTACCTTGTTACTGTGTTGCGGCACATCCCGCCGTGATTTCCGCTTGTTTTTGCCCCGCCAGAGGTTGCCTGCCGTGAACCACAAGGGCCCCCTTTGTCCCCTTGGTTGAGCCATGTGCTTGTCCGCAGACAGACAAGAAAAGCTGGGCGTGGTCCACCCCCCTATCCACCATGCCTCAAACATCAGTCATATATTCCATGGAAAATTGTTGATGGATATCTCGAGCCTCCCGATTAAGCCTTTGATGTAAGCTTTTGGGTTATGAGTTGGAGACAATAAGCCTATGCTAATAACTGACACAGACCCACTCTTGCGTTGACCCATTGCTGCTGCACCACGTTTGCCTTTCACCTGAATCAGGTGTGCTGACAGTGGAACAGAAGACATGCACGTGGCCAGGGTGCTTGCAGGAACCCATGAAGACCTCTTGTCATAGAAGACTAGGGAGTTGTTAGGGAGTGTGTAGGGAGTGTGTAGGGAGTGTGTATCACTTGTTCCTGTTTGAGTTCAAAGCTGGGGTTTGCTTTTTGTGTTTAGATTAGGTCATAGACTAACCATGACAATGCAAGCCATTTGCTGTCTTCTTCATTGAGATGAATTGCAAAAACATTGGAGCCATGCAGAAAAGTGTAGCACATGATGGAAGCATGAATAAATAAATTGTACAGGACTGCTGATAGTAAACTGCCACAAGGCCTTAGCAACCCCACCATGTAATCCATCCTGAAAATTGGTGATTATATTAAATGTGTTTTATACCCTTCTTATTATACTGTACTGTTATAATTAGTTGCTTTTAAAGGATTATGTAAGACAAGTAATTCGAGTCATTCAGTATGTAATACTGTATAATAAATAATATCCTGTCATTTAAGTACTTAATATGTCCATGGAGACAGTTAGCCTGGTACTGCTGAACAGTGGTGAAGTGGCTGTGATTTGATCAGAAGGTTGTTGGTTTAAATCCCATGTGGAGCATTGCTTTTGTGTCCTACTGTCTAGTATTTAACCTTAACATTTTCCAGCAATGTCTAATGGGAAACATCAAATCTAAAATTGTTATGGTGAATCTGGATTCACAGTGAGTAAACTCTAGTGAAAGTTCTGTGCCAGAGTCAGAAAAAGATAAACAAATGTTTTTAAAAGACTGTAATACTGGCCTGTCTATGTTTGGCTTGTGGGACTTTTGGGAGGCAATAGATAATAATTATTATAGCCCCAAAACCAGCTTTATGGAGTGCATAACTACCGTAAAAACTACCGTACTTCTTCTAAATAACGCACCTATTGTAATAGATATGCCCCCGCCCAGTACGAGACAAAGTAAAGTGCCCCCCTTCTACGAGATTAAAGCGGTGACATGGAAACGTGGTCAATGAGTAAAAGTGTGGATTTTTGGAGAATGAATGTGTAAATGCAGTGAATTATACGCATTTTCTGCAAGTCAAGATCATTAAATTAGCACAAAAATGCTACGTTATTTGGACAAAATGAATCTTCTGAATCCCAGATTGACTGTACTCGAGTACAATAATAAGGTCTTCATATACCTAACGGAAACTGATAATGACTGAATTTTATTCGTTTTTATAAATTGTAGTTAATGGGAATTTAATCTTTCGATTTTTTAAAGAACGTAGAAGAGCCTAAAGTTTTTTTAGTAACAACTTGTTGTTTTTAAAGGTTTTTAAAAACTTGAACTTCTTGTTTTAAAGGCACGTGATTTGTCACACGCCTGGACGCGTTAATTATGAGAAGTACGGTATGCCCTTTTGAAAATATTAAATTTATCTTAATCATTCACAAATAAAAAATAATAATTTGCAATAAAATCATACACAAACACAATAATTTAATTGTAAACACTAAAGTATACATAAAGTGTAATAATAGTAGACTACATTATATTTTTGGCAAAACAAAAAAACGCAAAGATAGCACAAGTTTGTTTCAGCATAAAGGACCCGGTACATATTTGATTTCACATTTTAAAGTGGTCTACATTAAGCTACACATATCAAAACACATCAATTATAAAACAAAATCTATAAAATTCAAATGGAAAATAGAGGTAATAGATTCTTCAGCGTTACTGTGCAGGAGGTGTAAAAGTGGCTGTGGCAATGCAAGAGATGCAAGAGATTATTTTCAGTTTGTCTGCATAGTCCTCTTTCCCCCCATTTCATCATCATTCTTTCTTATAACCCCAAACAAAATCAGAAGGGCATTTACTGCTGTCACTGGTGAATAGGTGTCCGCAAGTTCCCGGTCTGGGTTTGTGCAGATGGCTTTATTAAATAGCGGGCTGATCATTTTGCTCAAGTGATTCCAGCTGCTAAGGAGGTGCATGGCAGGAGATCCTCAAAGGAGGACACAGGTGCACCTTGCGATCAGAGCCTTTCCTGCCTTTGTTGGGGGCAAGGAAATGATGGTCCCAGCGGGGTCCTGAGTCCTGATATCCCTTAGTATAACCTGTGGATAAAACCACTTCAAGGAGTTCAATTCCAAAGAAACTGCCAAACACACAATGTTTCAAGTGGTCAACGCTCAAAGGAAGTGCATGTGCCATACCCAGCCTCAGATGCAGAACTGTCCTTTGGGAAAAAAAACCCTTAGTGCAGGTCTGCACACGGTAACTTGAGACCATTACTGCAGGTGTACAAATAAGGTAATACCAGATCATTACTGTAGGTCTACACACGATAATGTCACACCACTACCGCAGGTCTACACATTCTAATGTCAGACCATTACTGCAGGTCTACACATAAGGTAACACCAGACCATTACTGCAGGTCTATACACTGTAATGTCAGACCATTACTACAAGTCAACACACTGTAATGTCAGACCATTACTACAGGTCTATAGATATTATAGATATGGTAATGTCAGACCATTACTACAGGTCTACACACAAAAATGTCATACGTTCATTCTTAAAATCATATGACTTTGTAAAGACTCAGAAGTCCTATATGTCTTTATGCAGTGTATAATATAACAATAGTAGAACTGTTTTAAGTCGTTGCTATATGTGCTATTTTCTAACTGAAATAGTAAAAAAAAAAAATTCAACCATGACTGGAGAACCGAATGGTTACTTCTGCATTGAAGATACCAGAAATGGATATTAAACAGTAATACCAGTAAGCTCATTGCCTATTACAGACTGTAATTTTCACAGAACGCTGAGGTGGGCTTAACACTGGAAACACAACAACGGCCTCTGAAGAATGTCACACTCTTGAACCCTGTGACCAACGGTCATGGTGCTTGAAAGTGAAATCAAAGTCTTGCATTTATCCCGGTGTCTGACTGGCCCTAAGGCCATGCGGAACTGTCGCTGGGGGGAACGGGGGGGGAGTGCATGGCCACCAACACCACCTCATCGCTGACAGATATTTTCCCTCAGCAAATTCCTAATGAGACGCACAGAAGAAAGGGAACAAGCACAGTGTAATTTAGTTTCAGCCACAGAGTTGCCATTCAAGGAGATCACACCAGGATATGGAAGGCTTATTTACTCACTGCTAGCTTAAGGCACTGATAACTATGATGACTGTAACTCAATTTGAGAATATGTCTGCCCTGGAAAAAAAAAGAGTTGGCATGCATGGCCAGTAGTATATAGTGCACAGTGTGTAAATATGAGAGTATCCATAAAGTTGCTAAAATATTAAAGGCATACAGAACCTTGTAATGATTTGACTGTTGTATTGTATTTTCACAAGAAGCTTCCACAAAATTCTGAGATGAAATATTTCCCAGCATCTGCTTTGTAAATCTCTCACTTCTGCTTCTAAATCAACAGTGCAAAAAGCAGACTGGTGGTTAAGTTTTCCCCAAATGTCTTCTCATGTTAACGTCTAAACATTTTAATCTCCCCAATTAGCACATTAAACATAAACTTTAAGTGGTACAGGACTGAAATATAGGAGCTCAACCAATTTAATTGGTAATTAATGACTACTCCAAACTGTTTACAGGCACTGGGAATGCAATTCAAAACAAGAGAAAATTAATCACATTAATTACCAGAAAAGAAAAAACACCTTCATTAACAAAATCAAGCCGGTTATAATTAAAGGCCAACACATGATGGGACATTAACAGTCAATCATTTCACATTGGGTTTTTTTTTTTTTTTTTGTCGAAGCGATTGCTGTGTCTTTACAGTCTGCTGTGTAGGAGTGCCACGTTCCAGCTTCTCCAAACACACCCAGCCCACGCTGCTTTATAGCTTCTTTGATGTATCTATTTGCTCTGTGCAGTTTTGCTAGTCTGAGAGGCTGTTAATGTGTCATAAAGAGGAATATCGGCTTCATCGGGTGGATTCGTACTGTTCAACAAGAAGAAAACATTTCAAATATGACAAGATAAACATTTCATCTGTTTTTGCAATTATTTTGCCCCCTGTATTCTGCTGTAATCTCCTATAATCCATTTTCAAAGATCGCACTGAAAAAGGCTAGAAACTGCACAAATTTATAATTTTTCAACTGTTTTACACGCAATAACATCTTTGTATACAATCGTCAGATACTAACAAATCATTAACTTTACTACCTCACACAATTCAAACACATTGTGTTTACAGTAGTTACATTCTAGTCATTGTATGCTTCAAAAAATGTACATCCCTTAGTTTACCTTGGGTAATGTTGCAGGATTTCGGACAGGACCACCATTCCTCAGGCTTGCAGGGCTATGGATATGGTTCCTGTCCTGCTTTTAAGAGGAATTTACAGTATTTGGCCTGTGTGTCCTTCTCAAGATTTGGTGTCCTCTCATTGTCCAAAGTCCTCTGGCAAAGAAGGATCTGAGCCTCAAAATGTCCCATTTAGTGAATGGCAACTAAAGAACACATTATTATTTTTTTTTTTACTTGTTTTATGATGTACTCACACCTTGTCCAACACGAGACCACACCTCCTCAGACGGGTGGCTGTGAAAAATGAAAAATAATGATAATATTTAGATTTTCAATCCAGTAAAATAACACTTTAGAATCCTATACAGGGCCTGACCTGAAGTGCTTACTAATTTATTGCTTGATAATAGACAAATGCACCTTTTAAACAAAACAAACTTAGCAGAAATCATCCAGACCTATGAGCTACTGAGACTGACACAACACAATTTTGTGCAGCATATGTGTAAATTTCAGATACACAATCCTGCAAATTAAAATCAAAGCTTTATTAATTGAGACCAGTGCAGTTTTATGAGCACTCTGGTCAAAGACAAAACGTCATATATGGGTATGGGCAGCGGATGGAGGCAGCAGCTAAGAACTGAGCCAGTACAAAAATAAATGTTTTTTCTGTACTTAAAAAAATGATCCTTTCAAACAGCAAACACTTCCAAGTCAAATACAAAACTAACTGTGAGAAATATACAAATAATCATTTACAAAATAAAACCATGTGAGAGCCATGGGTGTGGACCTCCACATCAGCAGCCATACACACCACTGTTTGCTCCAAGCTCATCTTATTTTTTCCTCTGTTACCCTGTACCAGGGCTGTTGTTGCTGTAGTTCTTCTTCTTTTGCTGATCCAAGACCAGTGGCCTAATACTGCCTCTTATAGCTGTAGCCCCGCCCCTCTGGCTACAGCACGACACCTTCAACAAAAACTACACCACAACATACAGAGTCACTAAAATAAAAACAGAAAACAAAATAAATACAAATTATTAACACACAAAGCATTTTTGTTATTCATATCCTTATTTAACAATATATAAAAACAATCACCCCATTACACAGAAAACACCCCAATCTGGATACTTGTACCCCCGGACTCCAACATAAAAATACACCCAGGGCTTCATTCACCCTGGTTATAGAAAAGGAAATGTAATGTTAGTGAATGGTATCTTAAGAAAAGATTACATTTTTTTGAAAAACAAAATATGATTACTTCTAACAGCTAAATGAATATGCTTGTCATGCTTACTTGGCAAAACAGACGACAGATGTCAGCCATTAATGACAGAGAACATGGATACCGGTAGGCCTTTCCCAGCACCCAAACCTGGTTCAAACAGAAAATGTTATTTAATTGAAGTAGTGGACCAAATCGAACAGTGAAACACTACAAAATGCATGTGAACAGTGCAGCTCAGTGTGTGACACATGGTGCAAACTGTTTATATAGCATTCAAATGAAGCACACATCTCATTATTAGTCAATAAGATTGTAGCACAAGTTTAGTTATTAAGGGACATGAATAACATTTTGACCATAGACTGCCATTGTACTGAAATTCCCAAACAACTGTTTGCAGAGTCACGGAGATTTCTTGTCATAGCAATTTAACACCAAGCATGGCTAATAATGCCCAGCTGGCCCTGCTGAGATGAGATGGGGACAGTGGAATGGGCTCCTCTCATCTGAAACAGCGAGAGCAGCTTTACATGCTGTTCTGTTCCCCTGACAAACATAACAATCTCAAATGTTATTGGTGTGTTGTTAATTGTACTTTCTTGATTTAGTTTTAGTTACATGTACCTTTATCTTTTTAAAAAAGACAGAAAACAGTTGCTGTGATTCGTAAATAAAAAAAAATTCAGTGAATTTTTTTTCTGTCACTACCTTTCTTGCACCCACATGGCAGCCCATTTCACTGATAAAAAGGGTGAACTAAGTCTAATTCATATAATGTTAAAAAAAATAAGTCTAGCATTCAAAAGGCATACTAATAATTTTACCATTACAGTTATCTTGCTTTTCCCAGTTCCTTTCACTTACTGTCTTTGATCCACTTACACAGTCGTTTCCCTGTGACAGAGAATGGGTGGCAATAATCTTGGCATCAAATTTTTTTCCAATGGATAAAGTGCCAGTGCCAATTAAAGCCTAACCCCATAAAAAGGCTACTCACCCTCCACGTGATCAGGACCTTGAGGGAGTCCAAACACTTCTGTATCCTTCAGTGTCCAGTCACCTACTTCAGTTATACTGTACCAAGTCCCAAAACCATGGTAAACACACACAAATACTCACACGCATGCACGCACGCAAGTACGCCCTCATACGCGGCAGCTCTAGTCATGGATGTGTTTGTAATGCATTTTTCTGCTTTGCTTTTATTCATGTACAGACATGCATCTTTAAACATTTATTTTAAGCAGCTGCTGCAGCTGAACTAATCGGAAAAATGTATCTGTTGCTTTCATGGCATCTGTTGTCGTTGCAGCAGGAGCAACATTAGCGCCAAAAGCCACAGAACATTAAGCACTCCCAAAAGAAGTTCCAGATGGATTTTATTCTAATGGCGTCATTATATGGTAAATTAAAAGGCGGGCGTAAATGGAACTGTAAAATTTAAATGACTCAAAACCACATCTCTCAAGCTTGAACTGTCTTTAGCCGTGCTGTCACCGCGGTAAATGAAAGTTGCGCAACTGCAATAAGTGTTAATCATATATTTATAAAATAATAATGAGGAAATGAATAGTACAGTAGGAGGGTTGTACACACTGCTATCAATTATTTTTAATATTCCAGCTGAGATCATAATGAGACGTGAACAAAACGGTTTGTTTTGAACAGCCCATGTAGTATTCTGTGTCCCGTCCTGTACGCCTCACTGACTGCTGCGTGTTTTTTGTTTTTAATTGAATAAGAGCTATCAGCAAGAAGCGTAGCTTAATTTTATCTCAGCAGAAGCGTTACTTCCATCTTCCACGCGTCTTTTAAAATGTAAGTAAAAACCTTCATAGGATGTAATCCAAGTTATACTTACATGAGATTTAGCAACAAAGTTAATTTACTTTGGAATCCTTTTAATTTCATACTATATATTAAACTCCTACTACTTTTTAGGTCTGCTGTTTTTCTTTTTTTTTGTAATGAATGATTGGCTCTGAGTGTTCTTCTCTGTTCAGGCATTGAGTTTGGGGGTGGAGGTCTTGTCAAAAGTCTTTCAGGTATCATCAGTGTGGTGACGCTCACTTACATCCCTCAACCTCTGCTTAGACCTTCACAGAGACTGGCGGCCTTCACATGCAAGCTGTTGCATTGGGGTCGACTCAGTACTTCATCACTGAACTTGATATGAATTCTGAAATGTTGTCTGAAATGTAAGATGAATATTTGCATGACAAAATATTTTCTTAAATAAATTATTTCAATTTTATATTAAGTTATAAATGTGCTAAAACTATGCATCTTTCAACAAAGTCAGTGTACAAAAGAAAGTTTTATAAATTCAACCATAAAAGTGAGTGCTTGTTAAAAGAACTACAACGACAGTCTACTGAGTGGCCATGAAAAAACAAAAAAAAAAAAACAGCTTTAATTACAATCAACAATATCATCTGCGTTCATGCTCTTTAATGCCCTTCAATTATTATGAAGGTAACAATGTTAGAGAGAGAGAGAGAGAGAGATAGAGAGACAGAGATGGGGAGAGAGAGAGAGAGAGAGAGAGAGAGAGCGAGAGAGCACATGGTTGGTAATCTATCCCACATCAAATGGAATTTTTAAGACAACTTTTTTCTTATACCTGCAGTTGGCCTTCTCTACCTGGGTATTTATCTGGATTTAACATTAATTTCTCCCATTTCTTTCATGTCCAGAACGAGTCCTTATCACACACTGATCTCTCCTCCCCAGTGCTGCTTTCTTTTGTTTATTTGCCTTAACAATAGGTTCATTAATGAGATTTGGCCACTCAAGTAATTGGACTACATCCATTTCAAAGGGAGGTTATAATGGCATTTCTTATTTTGCTGCATTCAGGCCAAGATTAAAGTATATCACAATGCCTTCGTACAGTTCTATTTTCGTCATTGTAGAGGTGGTCAATTTTTAAATTATTTGTTCTTTTTCTTTCATCTCCAGCATTCGATAAATTGTTGAGGCCTTTTAGTTAATAGTGCCTGCAGCAGGGCCCAGTATAGCTCCACTGCTCCATTGTGGAGGTCATTGTACACATCCAATAGGCCTTTCATTACCGCCAAAAACATCAAAAAACCACCTAAATACTGAAGGTGGGGAAAAATGACTTAGTGCGGCATTTTCCCCCCCTCCTGTCTTTTTCTCCATGATTGTTGGTGATTCTCCCCCCATACTAAAGAAAAAGTAGCAAAGAGGCGGCGTGTAACAAGGGCTAATAAAATGCGATGATCTCTCAAGACGCGGGCTCCTAACTAAACGGAGGCCGCCCTCACTGCCTGCTTACAACACGCCCTCTGTGAGCACCTGCAGGTCCTGTCTACTAACCTTGTTTTTTGACAAAAGGCGAGTGCAATTTGAAGCATTTATTGTGGCATCATTTCACTGAGGTAAACAATGTCGGCTGAGCTCAAGGCTTATAGCATTCCATTAACACGGAGTGTTTGCATACGATAACAAAACCTCAGTATAAACGCACCGTTATTCATTTCTATAAGTAAAGATTGCTATCCTGCTATCAGGCAAACATGTATGCATAGAGCATCCATGGCCATTAACATGTCAAGTATATCATAAATAGTTTTTAAGAAAATTCAACATAAGATTTCGTCTGCTTCCGCATGCATATCAATTTTCATGCTAATTTGCTGAAATGTAAATGTAACATCTCCCTTTCATTTAAAATTGCACCCAGGTGTAATAATTCCATTTTATAAAGAGAGTAAATGCCAATACCTTGCTGGAAACAAGATTTTGTTTTATAGATAAATCTCAGTCTACAACATGATGGTTTTTATTTTAATTAAAAGACGTTAACATGACAATTTTTTTACGTTCACAGTTCAGTCTCTCTGTGAGATTCAAACATCATACTTTTTTGCTAGATGTACGGAACAGTTTTAAGTACTGTGGGTCGCAAACAGATATACATGCGCATTTACACACACTCACACACACACAAACTCCCACATGGTGAGCTTTCAAGAGAAGCAGGACTTTCCTTATTGGATCAGCTTTTTATTAATGAACCTGCACCGAAACGGCCTTAAGAAGAATGACATTGCGTATCTGTGGTTAGTGAAAAGCAAAGTGACATCAATCACACTCCGCATAGCCCTATCGAATCAGAAGGCTTCAGGGCCTCGAGCCATACTGTGGCATATCTTACAGTGCTCACCATTAAGCTTTTCATGAAAGAAAACAAACAATTTCAGCCTTCAGGCTCTGCGTGCACTCCCCCCACATCAATTCAATTTCTTGATAATAAACCAGTCACGGGAGGAAAAACACAGTATTTACAGTACATTCTGGTCTCAGATTGTCAGCGTTCACACACTTTTTGACCATTTACGTTGGGTGCTGAAGATGTGGAGGGAAACTGATTTAGACAGATGAGGGGAATGAGATTAAAACCAAATCTGATTTCTGCTCTGTTTTCTGACTATACATCAAACTGGAGGATTCAGTGGCTCTTTGACCTAAAAAAGAATTTCAATTTTCTGCATGCTATCTCTGGCCCCAGTGTCAGTGTCCACTGTATTTGTAGATGGTGAAGCATAAAATCACTTTTAACGCAATGTCCATATATGTCAGAAACATAGTTTTGAAAAAATCAGCCGTAACATTATGACCAACTGCCTAATATGGAGTAGGCCCCACTTTTGCAGCCAAAATAGCCCTGTCCCATCTCCTACTGACAGCTTGGTGCCAGATACCACAGCACGTCTCAAGGATCTGATAGAATCCTGTTTTATGAACTGTACTATATCAATTCACATTGAAAGTGAGACGTGCAGCTAAAAATGTGATGTGCAGCTAAAAATGTTTCCAGTATGGATTGGTCGTAAGGGTGCTGTTTATGTGGCACTGTTACCAAAAACAACAAAAGAAAAAAACCTGCATCGATACTGCCCTGGAATCAGTGACAATGTATATACTGGAGCGAGTATGGCAGCAGTTCGATTATTGCCTTGAAGCTGCTTGTGTCACTAAAGGAAGTCACACAGACCACTTATAGCTGAGTAAGATCAATTTTAAGCGTCTTACTTATAGCCGAGTAAGATCAATTTTAAGCGTCTTTGCTTAAATTAATATGTCAGTAATCACTCGCTCTGTAACCAGTCTCTGTAAACTTCACACATGTACAGTAGACTTTTGAAATGAGATTAATCATTTTTGAACACCTTGTATATATGCCAAAAAGTAAATTCAAATGAGTGGTCAAAAATGGACTAGTAACTGTGGATGTAACTTTACTAGTAGGAAATTACAATGGAGCTAACTATAGATCTTGCTGTCTGCAAAAAGAACAGTAACCTAACAGGCTATGCAAATATCTCAGTCTTTCTCAAGTGTAGATGCAGACAAAAGGTAGACATACTTCTAATCTGAATTTCCTATAATTGAGCTATATTATAATATACAGGGCTAACAGGTGAAAACTGGCATATTCTTACAGGTCAAACTAGCTACTCAACATCTTCTAATATGAAATAATGGCACAGAAACCATCCTAGAATAACTATAAAAAGTGTTCTATGTCTCCAGTCTGATATCTGCAAGTGTGTGACATGCTGACTGAAAAATGAGCACAGCCTGTATAGGTGAACTAGCTGGTAACTACACAAGCAGAGCTAATCTTCTCAAACTCATATTCACATATTCCAGTCCAATAGAAAACCAAAAGGCAAGAAATGTTATAATAAACTACCTCAGAAAACCAGTTAGAGTAGAACAGGCAAAATAAAAACCTAAAAAATAATGGCTTCGCAATGGAAGTTTTTTTCTTCCCAAAAACATGTTTTTAAATATTTGTAATAGATTATTATTTGTAAAAACCCAATTTTGTGCCTTGATGTATGTGGGTGCATGTGCTTTCAGTTTCTTATGTAATCTTCATAAGTCTGTCAGACTAATATTTATCTCAAGAAAAGCATCTTACATAGCAGGCAAAATGACAAACGGTTCTTATCCCGCTTGTACCACAATGAAAATAACTTCTTCCATAATCGATATGGAGCACCTCATCGCTGCCCAGCTCTTACAGTTATGATAATGGTAAGACTAACCACAGCAGCAATCACTGTTTTTGATAGTTCGGGTAAATATGATAAATGGCATGCAATTTCTACACAAGCACATTAAAACACGTGAGTGTGTGGAAAGATTTATGCGGTAATTCCTGCTGGCTTCTTGAGCAAAAGGAGCAGCAAGTGCCTTCTTTCTTTGTGTGTGTGTGTGTGTGTGTGTGTGTGTGTGTGTGTGAGAGAGAGAGAGAAAGACAAGGTCCCATTTCCAGACTAGTCCTCCTGCAGAGTGTACAGCACAGATCTCATGAAGAGGAGAGGTCAGACTTGAGACTCTTGGCAGCTTTGTTCCTCAGAATCAGTACATTCTTGTCTGCCCTGAGATATTCTGTAACCGTGACTTTGCAGGTGTGAACTCAGACTGTGTTACGGACATGAGCAGCTTCATTGTATTCTCCTCATGTCTGATCAGAGGACCATCTGCCTGGCTTCTCTCTTTGAGGGGATTCACCATCACTATCTCTTCATACATTTACACCTTTACAGAATAATTTTTTGCTTCTTAAATTACATGACCTGCTAAACGTACGAGTTAGAATATGCACAGATGGACGCATTTTTATCACACAAAGCAAGTTCTCTGCTATAAAAAATTAAGCATTTGCAAGGTTTTGTACTTGCAGTTTAATTTACATCTATATTATTTTGTCTATAATAAGAGTTTTACAAGTTGTTCAAAATTACTCCAAATGCTGTAGCTTTAAAAACAATCAATAGTTTATTACAAAAATGTCAGTTTCCACATTGATTATCATTTCTGTTATGATTTATACGTTAACTAAATAACATTAAACGTATAGTATTTCTTTTTTCCCTACCATTACGAGTAATGATAGCAATGCACAATTTAAATCTAGAACAAATTACAAAAATTGGCACAATTTAAGAAGTGGAAATTCTCTTTAGGTTTCCATATTTTGTAAATTTCATTGTTAGACTCTTTTACCATCAACATTTTGTCTTGACTGCAGTAAGTTGGAAATGTTACCATTTTCCCTTCAGATAAAAAAAAACCTATGACTTTGACAGTAACTTGGATAATAAAACTGGCAAAAATAATAATAATTGGTTGTTTAAAATAACATATAAAGATGTTTATAAAGAAGACTCTCTTTTCAAATTACAACCTTTTTGTACGCATGCACGTCCTCTGGCCAGCTCACATTCCACAGGAGGTCTAAGGGCAGGACCTTCATAACTGAGCAGAAGAACATGAACTTCAGAAGCTGCCCCTTACATGTGTCTCCTGGTGAGGTGCTACTGAATCCTGGACTCAGTGGTCAGATGATTGACAAACTCTGGCCTATCTGAGACATGACGGTCAGTCTCATGATGACTTCCTGGGGGATTTCCTACAGAAGACCTCCTCTAGTGCATCAGCACAATCTGTCTCTTTGCATAAAAGACAGTAACACGAGGCACAACCAATAACAACAGTGAAGGCTGCACCAACCCTAAATCCCCTTCCCCAAGCAAGCACAAACCTTGGTTTGATCTGGGACTTTCACCTTCTACTGTAGGTGATACGTTGCAGAAGGAATGTGGGGGATTTGGTGTGGTCTCCCTGATCCGCCTGCCAGGAATGTCTCGGAGGGGCAGCCAAAACCGCTGCTGTAAACCAGACACCTGATGTCAGACTAAGCAGTATTTTTTTCAGACTTTTGGAATAATCTTCTGAAGGAACCCAAGGCGTCTTTTCTAAACTTATGACAATTCACAAACATAGCCCTGGTAGTTATTCAAGTTATTCCAAAATGGAGTTTGTGCACGTTAGTGTCTCTTGGGTGAACAATAACATGCACTGTATGTACTATGTCTGTTTACCTACAAAAATGGCAGTTATACAAATGAAGTGATGCAATAATGCTGACATGCGACCAGATCTCAGCAGTGCACAGTGTCTTATGGAATCACTTAAGAAATAAACTTTAATTCTCCTTGGGAAAGTGCTAGGCTGCAAAAATTTGCTAGAATCATTTTGTGTAGGAATATTTGTTATACTATGTAGTTTCATGCTGCTGTTTAGTGTTGATCATAGCCGGATCGTGTATAAGCCAGCAATGTTTGGTCTCAACGTGATCATTTGTCATCTTTCCTTTATGTGACAAGAGAAATTTAATTGTAGGGAACACCCCCACAAAAAAAACACATTCATTCCAATAACTTCCATCCATTCATCCTTCCATTACCAAACTGCTTAACCTGGCCAGGGTTGTGGGTGGACCAGAAGTCGGGGGTCATGGGAACCTATCACAGGCAGCCATGGGCACAAAGTGGAGGACACCTCAGACAGTGCACCAACCCATCACAGTTCCTAGAACTTAACCTTCTTAAAACAAAGTAAAATGAAAACACAGGACTGCGCTGTTTCATTCTGTCAGATATAATTTAGGAAGGAGAGCTGGCTTGCCCTTCCTCACCCAGATCCTAACCCTGCTGAGTTCCAGGAGCTGAAGCAAAAGCAGCTTCCCTGTGCTAAAGATGCCATCTGTGACATCAGCAGTGTTGCTTCAGGGCAAAGGCCTGACCACTTACTGCCTGGGTGACAGCCGCAGGATTACTGTTGGCTTGCCTTTACTTATCCCCCACCCTCCTAAACCATTTCTCTGTGACCTTCACCCACCCGTCAGCATCCACAAGTGTCAGCAGGGTTGCTGCATGTCTGCATCTGCTGACGCCGTGGACCCCTGATCTAGGAAATGTTACCTGCAAATATCCTCACCAGCCTCTGAAATAGAGGAAATACACACAGAGAACAGTTACATTTTCCACTCAGTAATACTTAATATGACAATGTTTAATTTAGCTGCTCCTTTTGCTCAGAGATAATATATATAAACATGTCATTGTCTGTGAAATGGGAATTTCTAAACCTGAATAATGTTTGCGTTTATGTAAACCCCCTTCCTCTCCACACCCTCTGTAACAGTCTGCATTTAATAAAGTAACAGTCAAACATGACCATGTAAACAGCCCTAATGTCACCAGATATGCCTTTCAGAAAGGCCCAGCATTCCAGTCTGTCTCAGAGGATGCCAGGAGTGAGGGTTTACACAGGTGACAGCTCTGTGGTTGACAGGAGGGCACTGGCACATACTTTGTGATGAGGAGGAGGGGGTTGCGTGTCATCACCTGCATGTTTGCCATTCAACCTGCACAGATTTTCCCTTGTTCTTGGACACAATGGATGAATATAACCGCGCGGGAGTTTCACCTGAAGCGAGGGGTGCCGGATTTCAAGCAAACCCGGACGGTGCGTAAACTCACACCGGTGTGGCGGTAGTACAGCCCCCCCCCCCCAGCTACACACACTTTGTTAAGTCATCTTTCACCAGAGGCACACAGCCTGGTGTTGATACTTCGGCCTTTTTCATATTGGCCCGCACCCCCCACCTGTCTGTAATTAACAAAAAAAAGGCTGTACCTGAGCGAGCGACACCACCACTCTGCCCCCTGCATGCGTGTCGAGTGCCCCCGTGACATTCAGGGGGCTGGAGCGCTGACACTCATTGCCACTGATCTCCTCCCTTCACATACTTCTTCTCCTTCCACTTTCAGCTGCTCCCTCTAGGGGTGGCCACAGTGGATCATCCTTATCCATATCAACCTGTCCTCTGCAGCTTCCTCTGTCACCCCAGCCTCTCTCATGTCCTCCCTGACTACATCCATGAGCCTCCTCTTTGACCTTCCTCTTCTCCTCCTGTCTGGCAGCTCCATCCTCAGCATTCTTTTCCCTATATACTCTGTATCCCTCCTCTGCACATGTCCAAACCATGTCTCACCTCTCTCACTTTGTCTCTGAACCATCCCACCTGTGCTGTCCCCCTAAAACACTCGTTTTTAATCCTCCTCCCTTCACACACGGAGGCTAAAAAAAAAACATAACAGAAACACAACAGCGAGGCCTGAAGATAACCAGATTTGTCCGTGACAGCCGGTTAGGAGAGATGAAAGCGATATCCGCGTTTGCGGGAAGACACAGGGCTGGAAAAACCAAAAGCATGTTAACCTCACCGAAATGACCGTTAGCGCGGACGCGAAACCAAGGATGTCAGACGTAGTTTTTGTTAACGACGGTGAGCCAGAGCCAAAAAAGTACAAAGCTGTTTTAAGATGCGAGAACTGCGAGCCGACTTTCTACATGGTGGAGTGTGAGGAAACAAAACAGAGAGAGGTCCAGCATCCCGACATGTGGTCAAAGAAAAAAACTGACACACCGGCCCCAGGAGTAGGTGAGTGTCGATGCCAGAGTTTTGCCAACAGCTCTCACAGGAGCTGAGACTAACCAAACAGGGAACAGCAGGGTGGGGGAAGATTGTGCACATTGTGAAAAGGTTGTATCTTGTGGGCTGTTTCATTACAACACCTGCTAGGAGGAAGCTGGTGTTTCTAGCTCCCGTTTACATCTTCGCACAGGTGCAAAGTGGCCTAGACAACAGCTTTTCCTTATACAAATTTGTCCAGTTAAGCAGCGTGCCCCGGCCAAGTGTTGTGCCTGGTGGTGGGGGGGGAGTAAACAGTAGGTTGCAGTTTAAGTGACAGTCTATGTCTCTACACAGTCCATGCTGAGAAGTGGTAAATGCAATAGTACTACATAAAACACACAGATTTGCAGGGTCCCTGCTAGCTGCTCATCCCCTGTAGGCAAGGCTCACTCCATGGAAGGAGTGTTGAGAACCTGACCCTCCATTCTGGAGCAACCCCATTAGGATAATCTGCTATTTGGTGACATGCACAGTTCAGTTTAATCACCAGATTGCCAAAGCTATGACCTCAATCACTGGTTAACTTTAACATGGCTCTTCCTACAGCCTCACACAGCTAACAGGAAGCCATTAGAGCTGTAGCAATTACCATTTACATCCATCCACATAGTCCCTATTTTATTTTAATCTGTTTAAGTGCATTTTCTGCAAGAGGTTAAAATATGAACCCCCCTCTCTTGAATGAGGCTGGTTTTCTGGCTGACTTGAGAGCACAATTTACGACTGATTTAATTTGGTCTTCACAAACATTCCTAATAACATTACCCTGGTGCATACACTGACTGCCTCTCTCTTATTCCATTAACTCCTAAATCGGGTTTAAAGACCATATTGATGCTGGATGTTATTATGGGTGATTATCAAAACAACAGACAATGGGGCAAAGTGTTTACTAACTGGTTTATATGTAATTTCAAGTAACTATAACAGATGGTAATGCTACAAATTATAAACCTGCCTTTTTCACAGCTGAAGTACACTAAGGCACGTGCACGTGCAGGAGAGCCGCGTCTTTGTACTGACGCATTTTCGGGAACTTTGAACTGTTAATTGAAAAAAAGAAAAAAAAAAGTTGTGTTTTTGAGCGACCGAGCACTGGTGTACTGGGAGAGCCAGCAAGAGTCGACATTCCTCACGGTCAGTCCAGCTGCAGTTCTGCCGCTTTAGCCATAACGATTACACTTTTCACTAGGTGCTCCGTGCCACCGTTGTTGGTAATCTCTCATGTTTCTGCTGTTTTGTGGCCTGACATGCAGCCATAATACATTTTCAAAGACATTGTTTCGCTTAGTCTTAAATCAGATGGGTTATGGGGTTCAGAATAATAATCTTTTCTCCTGTCACAAGGGTAAAATCTGTTGTGTGCACAGACACTAAGCTTGTATTTCTGTCCATATAAACAGTTTATCTCCTGTACGGAAACCTACAGGCCTGTGCCGCTAGCATCTACATGACAAAGCCTGCTTTACACTCCCATTGGCTCTAGTTCAAGTGATCCAATGTCCACAGGTGCACTGGCAGCAGAAGAGATGACTAAGAAGTCCATGCACCATGTTGTTGCCTCTCTATAATGAATAATGGATAAATACCAATAAAATACTCAGAGATCACCAGTAAAATAACACTGCTTCAGAGTATTTATAACCCAATACATAAAATGAAAACTGTTTAGCACAGAATGGAAAGTGCCAGGTTAATTAGTTACATCATTGTCTTTCTAAACAAAAAAGAAATGTAAAAAATTGCTTTCCAGATGACAATACTGTTACCAAATAGCTTAACGTTTCCAGTTTATGTACATTATGATTGTTTTGCATGACTGTGACAGGGAAAAGTGTGGTTATAAACCACGTTTGATATAGCATTCAGTTAAAGAAAGGACATGACAAAGATTGCCAGTCTGAAATGACATATAGCTTCAAGCTGACAATCTGGTAATGCTCCTCCATACTGACACCACTTATTTCTTGAGACCTGCTGCAGCAGCAGGTGTCTCCACACCTCCATCCCAAGTGAGCAGGGTAACGGCAGGGCCTGTCGGACGATGAACCGCACCGATAGATATGCTAATCCGTTCATTCACTCCACTTCACTCCTTTTATTCCTTCCAATTAAAGCAAACGTTACTGAAACTGTAATTAAGCCGTGCTGAGGTAAAAGGCGGCCTGCTGTTTTACTGAATACCATTCATTTTTTTTTTCTGCCTTTATTCCCATTGGTCGCCCATGATGTCCGTGGGCA
Organism: Chitala chitala; assembly: GCA_025773905.1. NCBI lineage: Eukaryota > Metazoa > Chordata > Actinopteri > Osteoglossiformes > Notopteridae > Chitala > Chitala chitala. The sequence continues at coordinate 5,089,392 of JABJVR010000052.1, read as the reverse complement.
AAAACAAATGAGGGGGCACGACTCCTACGCATGCTCCGCATTGTGCGCTGGGGTCTAATTACCCTCTTCCCCCACCCGTCCAAAAAACAGAAAGGAAAAACTCAGGAGACAACACTGGGTGATGGCGTGCCAGGAAAATTCCCCATTAAAACCATTCCATTTGTGTCAGCTTTCCAAACTCCACCGCACTACCCCCTCCCCTCCAAGGCTAATTAAATGAACTGGCACTAGAGCAGCAGGTAAAGGTATACGCTGAGGCTAGAAGGGAAACAATAATAATTGCCAGATAATGGAAAGGATATGACTCTATAAACGCAAATACAGAAGGTAGACAAAAAAACACGACGGCTTAGCCTAACCTGGAGCATGCGCATGTCAGAGTCGGAGCGGTCGTAATGGACATGAAATTATAATAAACATCTGCAGGTTCAGATCCGAGGCATGCAGTGCCGCGGTTGTCTGGAAATATGTGCGCTTTTCCTGAACTGAATCTGTGTTTTATCCACCAGCTTCAAAGGAAAAATTGGCTCAGTGCTGCATAACAGTCTCCTAGCTTGTAGGAAATCTGCACATTATTTATATTCAGGGAAGATATATTAAACCACATTTACATGCTTCATAGCTTTACGATCATATCCATAATAAACAAAGCAACGTATCAATGTGACGCTCCTTAAATAAAATAAAAAAAAAACACTGTCAAAGAAACTGAAAAACTGATGCAATTAAAGACTTTATCTGAGGGTCTCAATTGTTGTAATAGACTCATTTGCTTGGCGTTGCCAGCCTCACTGAAGGAGTGTTATACCAATCTGCCCCTCCCACTTCTACAGGAGGAGCCATTCTACACCAAGTGGGTTTGTGACTGACCCTGTGATTCTGTAGTCGTGTTCTTTTCAGCGCCTGTTTTGCATTCGGACTGCTCAAGTCAGACGCAATTACACACAGAGCAGTTAACTTTCTCTGCTGCTTCCCCTACGTCCTCCGTGTAATCACACACACTTCTGCAGGTCCATTTGCCAATTACAGAAATCTGAAAATTACAGTAATTTTAACTAATTCTGCAAGCAGACATAAATGTTTTGCTTTCAAGAAATGAAATCCTTGTATTTTGTTACCAATGATCCCCTCAAAAATCTGTGGAGTGTGTATTTATTTATTTATTTAATAATTGTTCAGGAACAAATCACTCAAATACATGCTACTGCATAAATCAAATTTATTTTAAATCAGTTTGTTAATAATCTATGTAAATACAATAATACAGTGCAAGAACATGAGAGTAAATAATTTATGAATGGTGTTCAGCTTGATTAATGTATGGAGACTTGAAGAGTACTCAGACGGATAGTGTGCTGTATAAACATGTTTGTGTATGCAGTTACAAGCCCACCCATCAGTGCAAACATAAATGTATTTATTCTGTTTCTGCAATTCCATACTTTTTCAGACCTGTGGAAAGACACTGTGACTCATCAGTACATGTCCATCTTAAAACAAGTATCTCCCGAACACTGCGTTAGAGAGACAACAGAGAGATCAGCATACTGTACAAGAAAAGTAAAACACATTCCATTTTAAAGGAATATATGATAGAAAAGTATTTACAAATTCAATAGTTGATAATAGAAAATACAAATGGTCTGTTTGAAGCAGACTCAGTTTTAAATTACTTTTGGTTTTCTGCACACAGAGAGGAAGAAAAAAAGATAAATGAAGGCAGGAGCCACAAATAGAGTGAGCTTTTTCTGCCTTTTTCATCCAGTCAACTGGCAAGTTAATGAGGCCAAGATTAAAAACACATTTCTCAATACACATCCCGCCTAAACCGGTTAAATGTGGATTACACTGAAATTGAAAGCGCATTAGTCTGAATACTGAAACTTTTTTCCACAGCGCTTTCAATATATGAAATGTGCAATGAAACACAAAATTAGCCCAAACGAATATCACCATCTAATGGATTAATAACAAAATCTGATAAAAAGCTGTTACGAGGGGTAAATCACTACAAAGGGAAGGCAGAAGGAAAGGGAGAGAGAGAGAGAGAAAAACCTTAGACGCACTAACACTAATGGTTTTCCACATGGGTAAAAAGGTAATTTAAACAAGTATATTGTGTCCTTATTGAAAATGTTTTGTCTCGCAGGTTACTGAAAATGGCTCAAACCTTTTTTTCCTGAATAAAAGGGACTTAATAAAAGAAGAGAACCAGGCCAGACATCACCTCAGCACAAGCTTCCAGCCACAGATAGAAAATGATGCCCCCCCCCCCTTTGTGTAATTAGATGAATTAAAAGCACAGGGTAGTTAATGCAGCTGTAGTCCAAGGGCCCGCTTCTATTCAGCATCCCCCTCCTTACCTGTTCATTTCGGTCCTGGGGGGGGGGGGGGGGTACGCCATTCGTTTGATTTGGCTATTTAAATAATAAAGTACGCCCTAAGTAAAATTAACAACCTTAAACTTTTTTGGATATGCAATGAAGAA
>JABJVR010000052.1:5072918-5086804 GCA_025773905.1 Chitala chitala | reverse complement strand
ACAGTGTAGGGTGTGGAGGCTGAGTGACACTATAGACTGAATTTGGCCACGTGATGACTCTGTTCTCAGTACAGCTGGTTCTTTTGGGGGGGGGGGGGGGGGGGGGGGGTACGGCAGTCTGTGCTTTGGGCTATGTAAAGAAGAATGTCAGCCGTAAGTAAAATTAACAAGCTTAATCTGTATGGGATCTGCAGTGACTCATAGATGAAATGTATCTCCAGTAACAAGAGGTTTATAATTCCTGCTCTCCCCCTTTTCGCACAGAGCATAGATCTTGCAATAAATTAACAGCATTTTATTTTACGGCTACTAGTCCATTAATCAGCCCAAAGAGACGCGTAGTCAAGTTACACTAGAAAGAACTCAACTGGTGCATTTCAGACATGCAATTAGGGTCCATTAGCCTGACGCTAATTAGGCCCAGGATGTTGATGTTTCAAGTACTGTTTTATTAGTGTTCCGTTTCTTTGGAGCATCTTCACCGAGCGCCTGGTTCCGCCTCCGAGAAGGATAATGAGAGCCTGGGTCAGAACAAAGTCATCTCAAGGGCTCCACACTGAAAAGACGAGAGCAAAGAGTAAAGGCGCACTTCCAGACTGGTTGAGTGGGGGAAGGGGGTCGAAAAGAAATCCTTGCCTGGTATTAAAGTGATCTGCTTGAGGTGCCATAGTTAATTGGTATCTGACGGAAGGACATGACATCTTACCTCTGATGCTGCGTCCCAGCAGGCCGGCTGAGCCGCCACACAAGCCTGCAGTGCTTATTCCGATCCGCGGACTGGAGGCAGACTGTCTACTGTCGCCGCTTCGTCCGGCGGCTCCTCGCTCCCCGAAGCCATGGCTATCCTTTCCCGAGCTCAGATGAAGAAGGTCAAACCGGGCACAGAAAAAAAAAAATGTAGCTGTGACTGTTTATATGGCAGTTTGTATTTTATTAAAAAATTAATAAATAAATAAACTTGTCCTGATTTTTTGTGCCCCCCCCTCCCCAAAAAAGGGGGGAATGCAATGGAAAAAAAAGAGAAGTGCCTCTTTAAAAATTAAGAACTGGTTCATTTTTCAAATATGACAATGTTGCGTTTTTTAACTGGCATGATCACATTATTAAAAACAATTGCATTCATTACAGCCAATTAAGGAGTGATTCATGCAGTCAGATACACAGTCTGTGGCAGAGAGTGGTAACAGGATGCAGCAGTTAATTAACCCTTAGCACTCCCCGTAGCTGGTCTAGCTTTGCCCTGTCACACACATGAACACGCACGCATGCGCGCACACACACACACACACACACACACACACACACACACACACACACACACACACTCAGCTAGAACTGGGGAGAAAGAGAAGCCAAGATGAATATGTCGAGCCACTGATGATGGCAGCCAGCCTCTGGGGTCCAGGTCAGCAAGGAGGAGAATTAGTCCAGGAATCTGTTGGCCTGTGAGGCTTGTGCTCAATCTGAGGACCAGTACAACAGCAGGCTGGGGCTGGCAGTTAGATGAGGGAGCAGCTGGGGCATGTCACGTCATGCCCCTGTATTACACACACAGCGGGTGCCACCTGCGTGAGGGTCACAGCCTTAGATGCTGGCTCAGAAGTGGCGCTTGGCAACCCATTAACCAGCTCTCCACCACAAGGTCCACACACAATTTGAAGGGGTTAATGGAGGCACACAGATGTAAACAGTGGACATGGCATGGCTCCCCCAAGTGCAGAGTGGAAAGATGCCATTAAACAGTCAAGGGAAGAGACTGCATAGTCTGAGGTGCCTTGAAATGTTACTTCCACAGTCACTGATTTTATGTCTAACCACAAAATGAGGATGTCATTAGCTTTTCTTCTTTCATTCTACAACATATGTACCGGTAAAAAGCTGTAGTTTAAACGTGTTATAAATAAACCAAGTGCCAATAATATCTATAGCACTACATGATAAGTAAATAATTTACAATATAAGAAAGGTGCTTCCTCTTTATTTTCTAGCAGGCAATTTCTTGCTTGTCACTTCTGAAATATAGCAAAGAACAGCCATTTTATTAAAAGTAGAACACATAAATGTTTTAGCCGTGCTATCTGACCACACATGCACAAACAAGTATTGGGAATGCTATATTTATTTTACATCATTCATTCTAAAGTAGTACATTTGCTGTGGTCAATCAGTGCAAGGCCTCCACCCAACACGACACCCACTCCAGCTGCTGACAGACCAGGAGGCGGGACTAAGAGGCCCGTCAGTAACATGCCACTGTGACAGAAAACAGAAGTGGGGGGGAGAGGGGGGGGCTAAGAGCGAGGTGGACACAGAACCAGGAAACACAGGCGGGGGTGTTCTGCGAGTCCTCAGTGCTGATTACTGCGTCAATCCATATAAATCGAATAAGGCCCGTGGAGCGTTCTCGGAACGGCTCTCTGCACGTAATCCGCAGCCTCATCGCCTACTGTTTCACCCCATTGTCAGGGGTTTTAGTGACCCCCCTGCTCCACCTCCACTAATCCCCAATTCACAGACCCAGCATCCTGCTCCAATATGTCAAGTGATCTGCTGTACATGCTTGAATGTCCCCACCCGTGGTTCTTCTATCAGCAGCGGTACTACAGTCATTGCTCAGTACCCCACTGAGCAGGTGAATACATGAATGAATCTGTCTTTTAATGTCTTAGTTCCATAAAAGTCTCCTTGTGCAGATTATGAAGTAAACACAGACAGAATATTGTGTAATGCAAAATAAAGTTCACACACAGACAGGAGAAGTTAACGGTTGCTCACATGACACCAATTTGTGGGCACTTGGGACATCGGGCACATGCGTGTGTTCAGAGGGAGCTCTGAGCTGGGAGAAGGATGGGCTTTCAACAGATGCCCAGCAGAAGCCACAGAGAACCACCAGGGCTCGATCCTCCTCCGTCTGTTTACAGGGAGCTAATCAGAGCTGCGTCTCGTTTCTGAAGCCGAAAGTGCATCCCGGGAGATATCGGGTGTCTGCAACGTCAATGCCATGCCCTCCCCAGAAGCCAAGACTTAAGGCTTTGCATTCTGTGCATTTTGCCAAAGGAGCAAGTGAAACACTGCAATTAAGTGGCTTAATGCACGGTGCTGTTCGTCCTCATGATGAACACTGTGAAGATGAAGATTACGGTCTGTATCGACTCTTAAGGAAGATAGCTTTCAGCTGATTTAATTTGGATAAAAATAAAGCCTATAAACAGTCACATAGTCTGGATAAGTTTACTGCTGACATCCATCTGCTTCAATAAAAGATGTGACAAGCTATTGCAAAAAATTCTAAATTAATTTAATTTGAAAACTACTGCAATACATGGAGTATATAATGTGAGTGTCTTGGAGGAAGTGGCAGGTGGTGGATCTGACTTCATCTGAAAGTTCAGACCATGTAACTTCTGCACCCCACTAATGATCACTGCCCCCCAATCCTCGCCCTAACCAGCACTGAGAATGCAGAGTTATACAGATGTGAGAGAAACAGACAGTCAGCATGTTCCCCGTCACTGTACAGCAAGGCCACCTCTATCACAGATATATAATGAGAACAGCAAAGTTAACAAGACTTGTGGGACTGTCTCTAACATATGCAGGATACGCCCTGAAAGATATCGCCGCTTTGGTGCACTGTGATCATTTATAAAGGGCAAAAATACAATGGGAATTAATTCAGAACACTAGAAGATCATTGTACTGCTGTATTTGATCAGTTTTTGTTTCTTGTTAATCTTTCTCTGCCTTTGCATGGAAAGCTCTATATAAAACAACCGCTATGGATTTTATCATTTAAAAACACCTGTGCTCAAACATCAACTTTAACCAGAAAAATCAAATGAATCATGCACTAAACCAAGATCAGATAAAGCTAAATTTTACTTTGAAACCAGTTTACAATGTTGGCAATTTATTTTCATTAACATGTTTTCTATACATTCTAGGAGTACTATAAAATATTCATTAAAAGAAAAGGAAGCAGGCAGACTTCATTAAAAGATATATTTTGTGACATGTATCCCATGAGATCTGCTATCGTTTCCTTTCAAAGATGTTCGGTGGAGGAGGAGGAGCATAATGGTGAGCTATAGAGCTTCGATTTACAAATATTTTTTTGTAAATAACATATCATGTTTTAACACAGCGTGTCCCTTGGGCTGGAAGAGGACCCACTGGAGACTGGTTAGGCGGGGTGAGCCAATGGAAAGGGGGGGGTTGTATTTAAGGGATATTGACTGCAGAGCAGGTGGAGGGCAAAGTCATGATTTCTGACCCATGTCTCTGTGGGGACACCCCCATGCTGGTGGCCTTGCAGAATCCTGCCTTCTGTCCCAATGGAGGAATCCCTCCATTATCAGCCATAATGGACCCCCCCTCAGGACTAAATGTCATGAAGAGCCTTGTACTGCCTGACATCACTGGGCCTCCCTTGACTTCACTTTCTTAAAACTCGCTAAACACCCTTTCATTTGACAGAGCTTAAAATTAAAAGGACCTAAACCTGTAGCATTTGCCATGGCCATTAAAATATTGATAAATAAATTACTGGCATGCTTGGTTCTTTGAGAGGCATGGCGATAAAGGGGTGCCACTAGTAATAATTTCATGATGATCTTTTACCACATTACCTACTATAATTTATCTTGTGCTAATGATGATAAGTAAACTGGAGAAACACATAAGTATTTACCAGGCCAGGTCCCCAGGGCTGCACAGGACACCAGTGTACCATATGCTAATTCATTTTTCGTAATGAAATTAGCTATCAGTCAGATATGTGTCTGTCCACAGTCAAATAATATGCCCTCCATACACACAAACACACATGCACGCACACACACGCACACATTCATGCAAGCATGCACACGTGCACACACACAGAGATACACACACAGACACACCACCTATAAGGACACGAATACAACCCACCTTTAACCTAAAACCTTACGGCAGAAACATACCAAACTGAAACGTTTGTATACAATTTGCATTCAAGCTGTCATTGAGCAATTACTGAGATCTTTTTATGAAGTTTATAAAGGAATATATTAGATTTACTCGCAACAGTGTCTCTCAGTAACTGTTTATGTTTGTCTTTTAAACAAGAACGTACCGCTGTAGTAGATATATTTTTTAAGTTTTTATTTCAAAATATGTTTCTAGGCATAAAAGTAAAGCTTTAGCTTGAAAGTACCATGTGAATTAAGCCCCAGTTGAGGAAATTAAAACGCAAGTTTCTCAAAAATAAAGTAATAAATACAGAACGCGACGATTTTAAATTTGGTACAGTGAAAGGTTATGAATCCAACTAAGTTTTACATGCTTATGTGAAAATTAGCAAGGTCTGTCTTCAAATATCAAATGCACAAGAAATAACACAAAAACAGATAACCAATAATAATAATAATAAACCAACAAAAAAAGATGCACGTCGCATATGCTGTGTGTCCCTTTCCTAGAAAGTGGATCCAGATTACTTATTTCATGAGCTAAGTCAATTAATTGCCTCACTCTAAAATAAACAAAACAAAAATCCCAACCGCTGGCCTATTAAAACAGCAAGCGGGCTAGATAGCAGCTTTTAGATGCAACATTTACATCTAATTATGTTCTTATATAATTAACCGCATTCAGTTAACAAGCATCTTGCAAACGGGCAGCGCTGCTTACCCAAATGAACGCTGGGCGGCCCAGAACACTGAGTGAGTAATTAGCGCTCGGCACGCCGGTGTTAATGGAAGTGATCTGAAGAATCACCGACGAGGGGGGAACCAGGGGGAGTGGGAGACTGGAAGAGGAGTTAAGGGGTACGCTTGCCTGCCAAATCATGTGATCGGGAAAGCCAAGTGCACGCGTCCGTACACACCGAAATGAACACACACACACGCACGCCTTTGTTGATAAGGACACAGGTTAAACATCACCCGCTGTGTCGTGACTAACAATATAACGTATTAAGTGTTAAAATGTCTGATATCTTAGTGTTTATGTCACAGTGTACCCAGTATGACCTAATTCAAGTAGTATTATGTACGACAATAAACCATTGTGAATTTGTTTACGATACATTTTGTATTGTATAAATTTAAAATAATACGCTATCAGTGTCAAAGTCCAATGTTTTAACGAGGCCGAACATCTGCGTGAACAGAACATACTGTCTCTGGTGTCCATTCTGCATACTACTGTACTGTGCTTAGGATTTAGAGAAAAAAAAAAACGTGTAAACGGATAGTAGTTTGTTAATTTATATGTAGACATTTCCCTAACAGCACGGTCCGCTTTGTGTATTAGGACAAGATATAATTATGTCAGGCGAGGACATATTAATTGGTATTTTCTGTAGCTGCTACCTGTTGGGCCTGAGATTTGCACTTGTGTCCCGAGTTTTCTCCCAACACTGAACAAGACCGATTCCACAGCCGCTGTCAGATCGCCCTTTCTCCAGGGGAGCCAATTACGGGCGCGCAATTATAATATTTTATTTTGCTCTCCGAAGCTGTGGAAACTCGTCGGTTGCACTCCCAAAGGCGCTCTTCAAGATGATTCCTGTGTTCTGGGAGCACGCTGCACCGCATAAAGTGCCCTCCAGCCTCGTTACTGTAGGAGGAACGCACTCTCAACCGCTGATTTGGATTTTCCGTGCGCCAGCCGCACCCGGCTCACGGTGCCAGTTTGAAGACTCTTCACTCGCATCTGAATTATTTAAAAAACAAACGCCATGATTCCTGTTGAGGCCGCCGGGCCGCTTTCCCATACGCGGACCAGTGGTCAAGCGTACCTCTGGCTGCTTATTAAAGAGTATGATCAAAGTGGCCCGGCGTTGGCCTTTCCTGCTTTTCCCAAACAAAACTGTGTTACAGGTGTATGATAGGTAAGACGTAAATTCACACACGTTTGTGCATTACAGAGGTTTCGCGATGTGCAGCTAAATATTCCCGTTCAGCGATAATAAAACAAAAAGGGCTCTATTTCACCATGTTTCTTTTCCCCCTTCACTTCTTCGTTCACATGCAGTATGGCCAACTATTACGCAAGCCGTTTTCATATAATAGTAGATATTTAAAGTTCACCAGCAACCTTCACGAATCCATTCACATACCCACAGTACTAATGTGCACAGAATGTAATTATAATGCTATTATTTTACATTAACTGTGTAATTTTATAAGCGACCCACCTGCTGGACCACAAATAATTTAGACTGTATATTCTCTATAAAATTATTTAAGCTGTAATAATAATAACAACAATGATAATAATGATAATAATAACTTTACGCCTAACAAGCTGGTACGTATATAAACACGTTAAACTACAGACCACAGCACAAGGTATTATTGCTTTGTGAGTCACTAAACTCCCTTCACAGGTCCAACTGTCCTCTGTTTTACATCAGGTGCATCATATTTAAAACAGCCAAAGTCAACAGCATTGTTCACGGGATACTAATCCTCCCGCGCCAGGCTGTTGTAGCACACAATACAACAAGGCCAGGGGGTTCAAAGAATCACACTTGAATGGCTGCCAGGTTTATATCGCTGTGATTGCCGTGGCTAGTATTGAAATGATGCCACAAGTACGCAACTCTGTAAGAATATCGGCCACTTTGTTGCTTTCTATTCAGTCTAATAAACACTTGCTAAATCTCGAAAGACCATACCTTAACAAGTGACAAAGTTACCGCCCTGAACTAGATACAGTCCTTAACAACACATAAACAACGCTTAACAATGCAATGTAGAAATAGTTATCTAAAGACCAATTGCCGTCTTTCTCCTTTTTAATTATTCTGAACAGGATACCCAAACGCAGAAGCATATTTGTACAGCTTTTGATAACGTGAAACTCGAGGTGGTGGAAATCAGAGGACCAAAGAACTAAAAGTGATCCATTTTATTAATTATTTTAACATAAAAAGACTATTTGTGAGTAATTCGAGCTCAAACTCTTTGATGGATTTAAGTGTAACTAAGCGTCCCATATCTTTACAGACAGATCTCGACTACTGTCACTGATACTCTCTTTGTGTTCTTCCTGCACACCGGTGTATATCTGTAGAGAATAACTAAGGAGACCCGAAGCATTCATCAAATAACCAGGTTTGCACGTTTCTATTCGGCGTTAGCACCTGAAGAAGGGCATCGCTAACAGTTTAAAACTTGACTGGAGCGCCATCTGCTGGTGAGCCAAGCAGCAAGTTTGAACTTGAGCAAATCCAAGCTTTGAGCAACAGAAACACGTCGCGTACTTAAGGAACCCCAAATTCAAAAGCACACTGCAAGGTTTCAGCAGTGGCATATCTTTCACTGCTGGTCTGTGTATCCTGTCAAGAACAGAAGCCACTTTATAGAAGAGTAACGCAAAGAAATGAAATTATTCACACAAACCCCGAAATCAGTTCTTAAAATGAACAAATATAAACCATAAACCATTTTCAATATTGACTGTTAGTAGGTTAATGATGTCCAAGAAATTCAGTCTCAGATTTGACTTCAGAACCTATTTTTATGATAGCATCTGTTATTTGTACATTTTTGTGTAAACATGTTACATCTGTGATGTGAATTTTAATGGTGAGCAATTTTGCATAAATGAATTGCAAACTTGTCAGATGGAATGGTGTCTCCTTACTCTGTGTGGCATTTCGTGGCATTTTAAGACAAAAAAGTATATATTCTTTAAGCTTTTGGCTGCTCAAGTGTCAGCAGTTGGTAACTCAGACATACAGAAACATGGACAAACACATACTGTACATTGTTGTGGTACTGGTACAGTTGCTCTTCCTGAGTACTTTGACAGGGTAACAATAGTTCACTCCATGGTTTATTGGATGAAAGGGCAATACGTTACTTGGAACTGTGTAATACAACACTACATGTTGTCATATTACAGGCACATGTATCTGTAACTGGCATGTCTAGAATTTGAAACTCGATACATTTCCGAAAAACATTTCTTAGGTTGTCTGACAGGAACCTGCTAGGCCACAGATGAGTATACAATGTCAGGTGAGCTTGTACGCACTGCCATGGCACTTACTGCCGTACAGTTTCTCAAACTTCCCTTCTTCACAGTTTTTGCCTTTTACAAAATTTTCTAAAACCAGCTTGATGACTGTTCAGCAGCTATGCAGTTATAAGCTCTGGGATCGTCCGTTGAATTTACGATGTCAGACAGCACTTTCCCGGGAGGGACAGGGAACCTGTTCCCCTGGAGGGAAAGAAATGACATTTCCTGGGTTACATGGTGACGCGGGCTAACCGACATAAATTCAAACAATACAGATACGGTCCCATGCAAGTCAGTGATGTAGGAGAAAGTTTTCAAAACACTTTGGCCCCTGATTTGGAAGAGGCCTCTGCCATCTTGGTTGACATGGCCACCAAAAAAATCTGCAGTGACCCTGAAGCAGATCACTACACAACTTTTTGGTATTACAAAAACAAAAACTGACCAGTACTAAAAATGTTCATTTCTTTTTACCCCCCCCCCCCCCCCACACACACACACACGAAAATTGAACACACCAGGGCCTTTCATTCGTGCTTTATTATGCCCCTAGTATCTTTGCTCATTTTTCACCAGTATTGCATTAAGTATTGATATTGATTTCTTGTAAATGGTGCTGAAATGGATGGCTCACGCTTTTTTTGTTATTGTTCAGGAGCACTTGTAGGTAATTTATTATGGCTGCTCTTGGGTCTGTCCCTTGCTGCCAGGGATCTGATTGAAAGTGCCAGGTTCTCTGGTGTGGTGCCGCTGGACACACCTCATTTTCAAAGGCACCCATAAAGCACAGAGTGTGAAGGGGCCCCCAGAAAACACACAGCAATAAACAAAGAGCTCAAACTCATAGGCACCTTCCAGTCCAGCACCAGGTCGCTTGTGCAATGTGCTCCTTCTGGTGAAGTGAACCAAGGCACAGTGCGGTGACCCTACCTGACATTTCTTATTCAAGGCTTTCTTAGGATCACTGCACAGATATGCTGTTAGATTCACATATCAGCTGTGACTCAGTACCGCCAGGACTCAAAATTGCACGCATTTGCAGACCTAATTTGTATGAATTTTGATTTGCGCCACATCTTGAATTTTTTAGATCCAAAATCAATTCAGTTCAATTTATTTGTATATAGCACCTTTCACAAGTTTCCTCAAAGCATTTTACAGAAAGAAATGACAGATATTACAGAATTAACAGCAGGTGTATGATTGAGGTTTAAAGGTAAAGATACAGCCAGACAACAATGGAGGAGAGGAACCAAAAACTCCACAGTGTGGAGAAAGAAAACCTCTGGGGGCCCAAGGTTGACCATGAATGGAGACTATGGATGTAAATAGCAGTATAGAGTCCTACATGTTTCTGAAGTACATCCTGCATACCATCAAAAATGTTCATCATTCCAGTTGAGTCAGAATTTGAAGGAGAAAAAAACCCGTTCTCACAAACAGTGAATTTTTGTGAAACATAATAAGAAGCAATGGGAGATAACAATAAAACAATACTCAGAATGTTTAAGAAAAAAGACACAATCGTCTTACACAAACAGCAGGACTTATACGGATCATTGTCACTTATGAAGAAGAGTTTCATTGTTTGGAAGCATAGTTCACGATGGCTTCGTGATGACCCAGATGACATGTGACAACTCCAGCCCATCCTCATTCTGCTGACTCAGATCAATATGCAAACAACTCTACTGGTCTCTTAAACTCATCTGCTCCATCAGACACCTGAGACACCCTTGTGTGTCTACATGACAAAATGTGGTATGCAGTGCATGGCAAAACGTGTTAAACATATGGAGCCGAGTCAGTTAATCTCTATACAAGAAAAGAAATTTTTAAATAAAGCTCAGTTCCACGTTTCATGAACTCGATGCTTTAGTGTCTTGTTTTTTCAAAGTATTTACGTCTCCTCAAAGAAAACTGGCACTCAAGGACTCATGCTGAATAGGGAATTTTATTTCATATTTAACGTTAGCAAGAAATACGCAGCAACAGTTTTCAAATAATTTCATTAACCAGCTCTGGCTAACAATTTGGTTTGCTGTTCTCATGACCAGATGTAAATGAGCTTATAGAGTCCAAGTCATGGTGTCCAAGATATCCACCTGGATTGATTAGGCAACAGAGTACTAGTGACAGATGTATGGCCTTGGTTGTGAAGGGGACTCTTACTGCCTGTTAGTCAGCACAAAGGACCACACATCCCAGCTCCCCCTATCATCACCCCGAGTCCAACAGACCCACAGTCACCACCACCAAAAAAAAAAAAAGTTGCAAAAATCAATTATTGCCGTCGAGCCAGAGCACACAGGCCGACAGCTATGTTTTGGCTTTTGGCTTTTCCTTCAGATACCGTCATTACAGAAATCAAAAATGAAGAGCTCTGTTTGAAGAGTTTAATAAATACAAGTATTTGCTATCGCTGTATGGATCCAGATACTTAGACTTGGAAAAATAGCACTCCTGGCATAATTTAGATCAATCAAACACACATGACTAAGGCGAAAGTACCACCTCACCAAGTGACGGCACCCGGCAACAGAGCACAAATGAATCTATTTTGCCGTTCCATTACGGTGTGGTACAGCGCAGTCCAAAGCTGAAAATGTACGGCTTGATTTAATTTTTTCAAATGGAAGCCTGAATCTCTTTCTATGAAGCACTCACTTAAAAAATATATGTGTTAACCACCACTACATTGTAAAAGGGCTACCCTACTTTTTGTGCCCGATTGCAGTTAACTACTTGAAGAAATTTACCATGAAAGCGTTTTTAAAGCATGCATGCTTGCTTCCAAAGAGGATAACTAACTTTAAAAACTATGTTGTGGGGCCTATCCTGGCTAGTTACATTCTCATTAGTCAGCTTCAATGACTATAATGCATGTGCAACATTAGCCACTTGCTTGTGAGGGAGCTGAAAGTAGTGTGCAAATCTTTTTTTGCAGTACTTTATTTAAATTCGGGTATGTGTTACAGAGACATGTGACGATCTTCTTGGAATGTTTTGGTGTTGCAGTCATGACCCCTTGTTCTCTTGTCTCATTTCTTCATTTCTTTGTTAACCTATTTGTTCTGTTTGAGTGTTTTCTCTTGTCTGGTAGTTCCTGTCCTTTACTATATGAGGTTGGTGCTTTCTCTATGTCCTTGATGCTTGTTAATGTCTCTTCTGGAAGCTCTTCTGAAGCCTCCTGGCTGTTATTGCATATAATAGCAAAAAAGGTTTTGCCTTATTTGCTGGGTATTCTCTGTTGTATTTTCCATGTTTTGCACCTCCAGGCTTGGGGTTGGATTCTCGCTTCGGGTCTGAGTGCGTGGAGTTTGCATGATCTCCCCTTGCTTTGTGTGTTTTCTCCAGGTTCTCCTGTTTCCTCCCATGGTCCAAAGACATGCAGATTAGGTTGATTGTTGTTTGCAAATTGTCTGTAGTTTGTGCTTGTGTGTGTGTGTCCTGTGGTGGGCTGGTACCCCGCCTAGGGTGTCCCCTTCCCTGTGCTTCCTGAGATGGGCTCCATGCTTCCCGTGAGCCTGAATTGGATAAGTTGGAAAAATGAATGGATAGGATGGATGGATGGATTTTCTGTGTGTAGTGAATGAACACTGCCATTTTTGCTGTTCATCAATTGATGGCAAAACACATAAAAAATAAAGGGAAGCCAAGGTAAACTTGGCTTCCCACTAATCAAAATTGTGTAAAATTGTTTATTTTTATTTATTATTTTTATTTTTATGCCATTGCTTTGACCTGGATTCCCTGGTCATTTTATCCACACACTGCTACTAACACTGATGACAGTGGAAATCAATAGTAACTACATACTTATATGTCAAGGATTTTAGTTTTGTAACTATCAAAATGGAAGCAGTGACCTTATTTTAATTCACATCACAAGTTTACGTGAATGAATAGGCAAATGTATACAAGTTCACAGGGAGTGAACACGTGTTTTATTGAAAGTTTGAAGTCTTAACAAGCTCTTCCAAAAACACATTGATAAAAATGGGCAAATCCAAAGGACGACTGTAATTCAGCCACTGCTGAAGGATGAGATGAATTAGCATCAGATTTTATCTGGGTCTGTCAAGACTGCTTTTCTGGAGTAACATAGCACAGATACTTCCCTTTGAAAGAGAAAGCACTCGTCAAGTTAGGCCAGTTACAAAAGAACCTTTTGAAGACACTCCAAAAGTTTGTCAGCCATGGGAGACGAAAGCACAACGCAATCAATTTAAAGTACAAAATTCAATTTCCATTTGCTAACATAATTTAACTAGAATTGAGAAAACTGTAAGGTGCTCAGGTAACCCAAAAGGTAGTCATATAAATTGGAAGGTACCTCATGTTTCTTACTACCCATGAAGTGAAGTGTCCGCTAGCTCTATGGAAGTATATCAGCATGTCACTGCTATCTCAACCACATTCTTATCAAAATACTATTCAGATCATTACAATCCCTATTATCCTTTGTCTTTATTTGCACTACAAAGAGACATAACAAAAGGTATGTCATAGTGAAAAGGGGAGATGCTTTGTGGCCACATTGATTGGATAAAATTAGGAGTCTAATCCAAGCACTCTCCCAGTAACTACATATAAGGGGTCTAATCCTATCTCACCATAATAACATCATGAAATTGATATTGTATGAATGTCCTTGTCAACATGGTCATGCCAAACTCCAAGTAATTGGTACAGCATGTGTTAAGTTTCACAAGTGTGAAAATTTGTTTTACTGTAGTGACTTAGTAGCCTTCTCGCACCTCCAGGCCTGGGGTTCGATTCCCGCCTTGGGTTTGTGTGCGTGGAGTTTGCATGTTCTCCCTGTGCTTGGTGGGTTTTCTCCGGGTTCTCTGGTTTCCTCCCACAGTCCA
>JABJVR010000052.1:5060402-5072351 GCA_025773905.1 Chitala chitala | reverse complement strand
GGTGTCCCCTGCCCTGCGCCCTATGTGTTCTGGGATGGGCTCCAGGCTTCCCCACGACCCTCACCAGGAATAAGTGGCATAGCAGATGACTGACTGACTGACTTAATAGCATGACACAATGTAACATGCGAACAGAGCAAGTGTATTACACTTATTATTGTCAAAAGAAAAAAAAAGAAGTTACAAATTCATACTAAAAGTAGATGGGGGGCCTTTCTCATCTCATAACCAGGGCCAGATGCTAAATTTACCACCCAGGCCAGTGCATTTAACTCATTCAGCAGATACAGTCATCTGTCATCGACGTCAGCCAATGGCTGTGGGAGCAAAGATAGGAAACGTATAATCCCCTCACAACAGCATAAAATATAAAAATAACAGAATCGCAAAGCATCGCATCAGAAAAACACTGTGCCTGGGTACACATTCAATTTAGTGTAGAATGACATTCACTTTTTACAGCCGCAGTGATCAAGCTCAATTCCACAGAGACAGTGATGAGCAGGTTTATCAGAACTGTACAACAAATGCAACGCCAAACTTCTTACTTTGGGCTCTTTTTATCATTCTGAAGATTTTAGTTTGCCCTTCTCTCCCTCCTTTAGATTTTATTTAAAAATGGCAGTTCATTCACTCTGCTGAGCCACATTAAACCCCAATGTTCTTACCAAACCTATTACAGACTGATGGAATACATAAAACCACTATCGTCTATTGTGCTATTCTGCCATTAGCGTGTACCAAGTTGGAACGGAGTGAAGCAATGCCGTTTTATTCCCTCTTAACTCCTTTTATACCCACACCAAAACAGTAACAATTTCAGAGCCATTGAATTTTTTCAAAAATCAGCAAAGCATATCAAATATGTATGAGCGGTTCAGTAAACAATGCCCAGTGGTCTTATTATTTTTGAATAAAAGCATTTTCATGATATGTAAGGGGCTTTAATATTGCCTTAAATATTAAAAGAGAGAACGGTACCTCATCTATATTTCATTTATTGGGTACAAATGTAAGGGATCATTAATCTTAAAGAAATTACTGACATTTTCATTTGAAGTGAAAAGGGTACACTTTATGCAGCAGTAATAAGGATTGGCTTTCTTAGGCCTTTAACTAAGATGGCTTCTAGAAAGTTCTGCTGCTATGTTGCATTACTGCCTATTTTTTAGTCCCATAACAGAAAACAGTGAATAGCGCATATGGACATAAACAGTGTCATTTACAGGATTAAGTCGTAACTGTTTAATTGGAACCATACTAAAAACGGATAGTTGCCACATTATATTTCTTTAACAGTAACATTGTGAAAATATTTAACATTTGTCTTTGTGCCCCTTTTCTTCATAAGCATCAGAAAAAGAAAATTATGTGCGGTGGTTTAATTTGCCTTGAGGCTTTGAGGTCTATAATTATTCTGCAATAAAGAAATGGTTTAAGGAGTGGAGAGGCACGCATAGACCCAAATGATCGTACTCATGAATAACTTTGCTAGGGAAGCCCCCTCCCCTCCCACCCAAACCCACCCTAACAGTACAGTCCCAAATGTTGTGCAGAAATCACACCCCAGCCTCTCTTCTCCTAGGTGGAAAATGCCCCATTAAATTATTAATCTTTCACTGTTGATCTATCATCAACCGTGTACATACATTCCTTGAGAACGAACGTTTCACTGGGCTGGGATTTATAACGGAAGCTTGACACACTCCGCTAATTCACCTTGACGGTCCTGTCAGTTCCGGCTTTATAAATAATTGATACCCAGGGCGCCAAGTTCAGTCACCAGTAGTACTTCAGCTGCTGGATCCTGCCACCGTAATGGGCGAATATTTGTTTATAATTTATGTACACAGCCCTGTGTCAGTTTGCCTGTCTCATTTACATAGTCAGATTGAGATGCTGGGTGTGTAATGAGGGCACATGGAAGACGGATGGGCCTCTCTGCCCGCCACTGCCGTTCTGTAAATGTTTGATTAGTTTTGAATGGATTACTGTTAGATTATCTGGTTCAGGGGTTAAGGCTGACACCTCTCGGCCCCCACTGCTTGCCTGATCCTTGCCCCGCCTGCCCCTCCTGGCAGTGGCAGCAATGCAGTAAAGCCCGTCAGGTGCCCTGCTGGAGAACCAGGAAAGAAGAACGTAGGTGGAAAGGGCTTTTCTGCTGCAGGTGCACCTTGGTTACATCTGCTTCAATCCCATTTTCTCCACCCCTTGAAAAGTCATATGATCACACTAAAAAAAGAGGAGACGCTGGTATTCTGGAGCATGAGGGTAAAGAAGTGCCCCTCACCCCCCTGCCCAGCACAACATTTGGGTCTTCAAGCTGAGGTGGGCATTTAAATCAGCATTACAGTGTGATGCTGAGTAGGTCTGACTGATTTCATTAACTTGTACATGAACAACACCAAAGACACATTCTGTAGTAATGATTTCTTTTGTGAAAATCATAAATGAAATGTGTTTTCTAAAGCAAATATGGTTTTTACTGGGTAAGGGACTTTTTGTGGTAAAGCGGTAAAGTCGTTTTTGGACAGTCATGACCATTGGTAGCCCTCCAAGTAGTCTGGTGAGTTTTAGAGAAAATCCTTAACTGACTAATAAATACTGTAAAAGACTATCTGAGGAGATGCACCATCCACTTAACAGCAGAATTAAGATCTAAAACATGGACGAGTTGACAGCTCTATCCTTTAACTTCTACAGTATAGCATGTTAAAAACAATCCCTCCAATGTAGAAGTGCAGCAAACGTTCAGACAAATGACGTACTAAAAGCTGTTTGACCACAGACTCAAATGTATAATTTTCAATGAGCTTCCTAATAATTTCCCCATGCAACTGAAAGCATAAACAACAAGATGTCCGAGCCACTGAGCTCTGAATCCCCTGCAGTCTCAGGAAGCAGAAGCCACGTGGCTGTTGGCTCTCAGTCCAGTCTCACTCAATGGCTGTTTAAGCAGTTTCGTTTTTTTTTTTTACACTTACATGGCCATAAATTGTCCAGGCCGTGCCGACGTGTGACTCCACTGCTTGTATGGCAATCACGCGGGTGATTATATGGGTAATGAAACGCGCGTCTCCCCCTTCCGTCGGGCCGGCCCCTCCGCTCGCGCGGGGCGCCTCTGCTTAGCGCCCATGATGGATGGCGCGCGACCGCCGAGGTGAGCGGGAGCCCATCCGTTCCGCGGCCCATTACGGCACGGGGGCGCGAGCCGGGCCGCCCGCCAGGCCTCGCTCGCTTCCTGACAGCGCCGCCGACGCGCTACATTCCCCCCAATCTGTTTTGCTTCCTGTTGTGACCTTTCATACAGTAAAATGTATTAGCACGCCACGGTCTCATTAAAACAGTGCATTAACCAAAGACTCTTTTTAACTAAATGACAGCAAAAGGACTGAAAGCTAATACCCGCAGGCATTTAGAAACTTAACTCATGAATCAGGCTGTTAATGCTGCTTGATGCCTGGAGCACAGTGCACACACGACAAGCTAAGCTCTCCTTCCCCCCACCGGTCTTCTTCTCCCTCTCTTTCTCTCCTGCTCCCTCCTTCCCTCTCTCACTCCGTTTTCCTTGCCCAGCCTGAGAGTCGCAGAAGAGGAAAAGCTCATTATTTTCCTCCTGATGGGAGAAAATGAGTGAACGGGCAATCATAAAGCCTGAATTTTTCAATACTGTTAAAAATGGGGCTCTGACAGCCTGCCGCCAGTGTAGGGGACAGGCCTAGATCCTGCGTGGAGAGCCACCGAATTAGCAATATCATATATCATAAAATCTAATTAAATCAAAGAGCAGAATGAAATTAGTTTTCTGTGACTGAAACCACTGCCAAGAGAGTTCTATTAAATGAACTGTAGAGGGTGAATTAAATAATTCACAGTGAGGGATTTTGCATTTATACAAAAATTGTGCACTTAATTGTCCATGCTATATTACAGATTTGGCCTTATGTTAACAATGTGCCTTAAGCACACTTACTGGAGCATATCATGCACATATTAAACTAAACGTAGCTGATAAGGCTTAAAACATAGGGTGAAATTAGACAGTAATAATCAAAGAACTGCCTAGACAGTACCCAGGGCAGAACAAGACGCTGTGTAGAAGCCTCCATGAAGCTGGTGCTAAATAGAGATGTAGTACTTAAGCAGAGCTCCAAGCAGACCTTTGTGTTTGCTGATCCTACCTTGGCTGTGCGCCTCAGACGTGCGGTTATAAAACGAGAGCTCTTGACGGTGCACACAACTTACAGCGTGAGATTCATTGTGCTGTACACGCAGAGTAATTGCGTAAGAATACTTTACAACATAATCAACTGCAGTTGTAAGGACTCTGGCAGAAGAGTGACATGAAGGATTCTGGGAATGGCACTTTTATTATGTCAGAAGTACCCTACTATACATATTTCAGTTACAGCAAGACTATTTCTGCTTGAGAAGGTGGTTACTGCAACATTCCATTTTCTGTAAGGTTAATTAAACTGCAAAAGCCCATCTTCTTCAAAGATTAGTCACTCACACATGTTAGCAGATGTAAGGTAATAAGTCACAATGTCCTAATTAATTGGGATCAAAAAAAGATGCAGGTTCACGCACTTAAATATGTTATTCAGAATCAAAATGCATTTGATTTCTTTCTGTATTTAATGATCTGATGTAATTTATGTAACCAATCTGAACAAGTTAGGAGTACCGTTTAGCCATGACTCCTATAATGCAGTTTCTTGTATAGTGACATAACATCACATCTTTATTCTTGTTACATAACTGAACAATGGGCCGTTCCAGTGTATTCATGCCACCCTCAACCTCAAAGGGACAAAATGTATCAATGCATCAAGGGACATTCTCGCCTATGTAGGTGTGATACCACATTCCGGTAAATCACGGGAGAATGTTGTGCTCAGGGTGATACAGTAAAGCACTCAGCAGATGTAATCACATCCCCCCCTCCATCCCTCCTTTATTCTCTCTGGCCGTCAAAGAATACAACTTTATTATAGTCGCTGTCAATAGTGTAATAATAAAAGAATGCAAAGGGCAGAGAGTAGCGTATTACAGTTTTAACAAGAATATACCAGATGCACATTCAGTGAATATTGAGTTTTAAACTTGTCTTATCATGATTTGTGGCCTTGTCACCACAAATATTTTTCAATGTCATCGCCCAGGCCTGTGCTGTCACCTCCTTGGTCAGCTGGGGAATAGAAGGCATAACACAATGATCTTGCTATTAATGGGAGCTGTTGAGAGCAGCGAGGGTGATGAAGCACTATTTAGTTATAGGCACCATATTTCTGCTCGGGGACATTATTATAAAACATGGTGTTATTTTGTCAGATTTCAATCATGTTTGGAGCCGTTCCTTATCCCCCTACAGTAGGAACACCAAGCCATGACAGATTAGTTGACGCCTGTTGAGAGACGTGAGGTTTTCTTTAGTCTAGAGGTTTAGCTCGAAGCCTCGAAGCTCGATTTATAACAGCTTCTTTTTCAGGGTTCGTGCTCCTCCGTGGTCTGCTGTACTGAGCAGTGATTCTGCTGCAGGTTATTACTCTGTGGGCCAGCACAACCGTCCCAGCTGGGAGGACATATGGAACACAAGCCTTGGAAGTTTTTTTTTTTTTGAGGGGGAAATCCTTCCAGGTAACATAACTAATGTGTGCAAGCCTTTGTTGAAGGTTTGGAAGTGATGAGCAGATCCATGAAGCAGGCCACAGGGGCGCTTGGTCTCATTTGTCCCAGTAAAAAGTAGCTGAGGAAGAGAGTTGTTGTACAAGTGCCTCTGGTCTAGGCTGACTATAAATTGTTTTATAAAATAAATAGCAACAAAGGTTGGTTTGCTGTGGTCCTCTACAGCCATGTGTTTCAACTTGGTTGTGAAATGGTCACATGACACAGAAACTTCAGGATAGCTTTTGGTGTATAACGCAGCAAACACATGGTTGATCTTTTTGTTTGGAATGGGTCCATGATTCAGGAATGGACTTGGACTTGAAAACAGCCCTGGAGTTTTCAGGTCTCAGTCTGGGGGTACTGGACAAATCATTTACAAATTAAATGTCTACTTAATACTGAATTATATTGAATATAATGGGCACGCAAGTGCTTTAAACCTGTTGTGAATTTTATGGTAAGTACGTCTGAGGGCTGTCCACACACTAGGTCGGCCAGCCATTTTGGCATTTGACAGAATGTCCAGATTACCCGTCTGTCTGTGCCGTGACCTGAACATGCAGAGAAGAGGACACTGCAGTGCATTGTGTTGAATTTCATATTGGTATGCTAGATGTGTTTCCAATTAAAGAAGAAACAGATTAACAAATGGTGGATGTTGCCATTAGAACATTACTTGAGGATATTTAAGAAGTCATAACACAAGACATGCATTACTTTTAAGCAGAGCAGGGACATTCTGATTGAGACATAGCCTCTAAATCTGGTAATACCTGCAATGGCTCTAAATTTGGTTAGACTGCAATAGCTGGTCCACTAGATGCCCTCTTTAATATTTACAAATGTCTTATTAAAAATATGATGTGGAAGTAGCAACTGGATTATGATGTGGAAGCAGCAACTGGATTGTTGTGGGGGGGCTTGAATTTCTCAAAATCTTCCTCTCATATGAAGACAGCACTGTGATGTACAGTCTATCCGTTTATGCAAAATGGGGAGAATGCCTGGATTTAAAACCGCTGTCTATGAAATCAAAGTGAGCACGATCAAACATGACCCAAGCCCTGTTTTGGTGAATGGTCATGTTTGCCTTAAATAGTGAACATGTAGTGAGGTAAAGTTACAACTTGTGATGTTGGTGTGTTTGGCCTCTGCGATGACTAAATTTAAAAAGTTGTAGGCACACAGCAATGAAGCATTAACGGAAACTGATGCCTTTTGTCCTCAAGAACCTATGTAGTAACGTATTGTTTTGTACACCCACTCCTGTAATGTGCCTTGGGGCACCTTTGTTGTGAAAGGCCCACTCCTAAGGCTTCTATAGTGTAATGCTTCACGTCACAACATGTGAAACTACAGTTTGATTAAATGTAAATGATAGTGAATTCTTTCACTCAGTTTAAATTGTAATGTATTCCAGATGTTGTACCAACGTCTGTTCTTCTTTAAGTACTTGAAGTCCGCTAAAAAAAAAAAAAAAAAAAAAACTCTTCAAATGGCTAACACAGTAAGGAACTTGATAAATAATTTAAATGTTATTAGCTTACTGGAGAAAGTGACTGTTGATACAGATTGAATACGTCTTTTTGCAATTATAAATTTTTAGTATACTACTGTTTTCCCTATGTTCTATAATTCAAGACACTCCCTAAAACCTTGTTGGCCAAGACTTAATATGAAACACCACCTTGTAGTTGTCATGTGCCAGAGTCTCTTAAGAGAAATGGAAAATGGGATTTAGGGGGATGCAAAAATCTAATTAACCTCCAGATTCATGAATTTTGCTTTAACATGTGAAAGACAAAATCTGAATCTAAATTGAAAGGTGTTTCTATTCTACTCCAACGTGTAACGCAAGTGTCCCTTGTGTTACTGCGGTCCGCTGCCACTGAAGGTCCAGGTACACTGATGCTTAAGAACAACTGCTTAACAAGTGGGGAAGTGACAATGTCCTCACAGTCCCTCTCATAACACAGAAGTGCCATGGGGCGCTGATGTCGGCGTGTGCTTTAAATTACGTGAAACGTTAAAAATTAAAGCAGCTCAGCATTAGCCTCCTGATTTATTTACATTTCAGCATTATGCATTTTAATAGCTAATTTTTTTTTCTTGTAAATTTAGTACTGGCATCCATATTTCATATATTTTGTATTTTAAAATATTCCATTATTATTAATATGACATGGGGGAAACAGATAAAATTATCTCAATTTTGTTTGTTCAGTTTAACAAAAGAAATAATTTTACCTAAAAAATTATATAAAAGGGCGCACATATGGCAGACTTTTTTAAAAAACGGATTACATTTAAAATTTTTTTTTTTTAATTTACATAATGTATGTTTTTAAATCATGGAAACCACAGAAAATTTGCCACCGAAAACCTACACAGAAGCCAAACTGACCTTCAGAAAGCAATGACCACAAGCGCCATGGTTAAAACTGTAATTGGCTTTTACCTCAGCGTGACTTGCAGATATTTCACTTGGGATCCATTGCTTTTAAAATATTAATATTAATACGAGGCAGGCAGCGCTGGAGCGTTTCGCCGCTGTGGCCTGTCACTTTGGGTTCCTGGGAGCACCATTACAGGCCGGCACCCATCGGCTCGCAACATATGGAAAATCCCGGGCGCTGAACTAAGAGCAGCATTTAGCAGAACCGAGAACAGAAATGGACTGCAGTTACTACTTTTGGATTCTGTTCGGTTTCGAAGCCACATTCGCCACAAGCCGCATGGAGATTAAATATTTGATGCAACTGTTTAGCGCTCGGATCACATGCGTGTGTCATGGCCCGATATGCAGGGTTTGTGCTGTTGGTGCTGGTCCTGCTGAAACTCATTCTGAACACGAGGCCTTATTGAGAAATCTGATATGTGTATCGGTATATCCAGCGAACTCTTCACAAAAACAGTTGTGTGCAGTTACAGTTTATTGCTTTTTAGGTTAGAACCACAACAGCATTGTTTTAATGCAAATCTGGATATTCCCTGTCCTTTTATTTCACATGGCATCAAAAAACAAATAAATAAATAGACTTGGATATTATTTCAACAAAAATGAAGAGCATGGCGATGTCTTAATTTTGAAAGAGAATGTTATGTCCTCCAGACGTCTCACACTGTAATGAAAAGGTTTAATGTGGTAAGAAGATACGTACCCATCTTCAGTCTAGTGACAGTTCTGACAAAGAAAAAAAAAAAACAAGGGTGGCCTTGTACTATTAACAGTGCTTAAATAGCCAAGTACTGTTGTGACTTAACCAAGAACTTCCTCGATAAAGACAATTATAAAGGGTAAATAAGCAAAATTTTAAGAGGTATAAACTGTAGCTAAATTTTATACACTATGGTTTTCACACGCTTTAATATCATTTTTTATAAATAAACATTTATTTATATCAGTTTATCTGATCTCTGCACCTACTTATCACCCCCACAAATCTTCCATCTTTAAGGGAAAAAAAAAATGTTTTTGTCAAATACACTTTATTCATGTTCAGTAGGATTTGGGGATGAGCCTTTCTGTAGCAGTGTAAATGTCTGTTCAAGGTTTTAATATTTTGCCGTAATAAAATAAACATATGCACACAGATGCACCCAAAATAAGCAACAATTTCACTACATTTTTAGCTGAATGATAATTTCAAAATCTAATTTGATAAACCAATAACATTTAAAAATGAATTATATTTGTACAAAAAATAAAGACACACGTTGGTACCATGGAAGCATAGCAGGCCTTAGATACTCTCCAATGTGGAGAAAATGTGAAAAATCACATCCAACAAAAACTTTGTTTTTTAGCCATTAGTATGAAACTGCGTGTGTTTTATTGTCCTTGCAGCTTTACAATTTCAAGCAGCAATTTTCAGCAAGTAGTGGAAAAGCCAACGTCACAGTGCGTCAACGTGAAACAATAGTCATGCTGAACTTTTGGGAGCAGAGTATGATAAGAAGTCCGCAGTAGTGCCCGTGTGACGAACAAAGCTGAGCGGTCGTCACACACGCACAACATCTTCCCGAAGTGGCGGATAGATACAAAGCAACTCATTTAATCCCAGTCACAATGCTTGAGTAGAGTGCATTTATCTTGCTGAAAGGTTACAAATTCAGTTGAACAAAGTCACAGTGTAATATGTTTATGAGTTAAAAAGGACTATCAAATTTCATGTAAAATAAGCTTTAGTGCAGGAAATGATACTAATATTTTATATCTAATTCAGGAGAAAGATATATTTCTTGCTACCAGAGAAAATGTGATTTGTGTCACGGTTTCCCATCATGGTATCACTTGCTGGTCGGAAGATAAAATGTCGCTTAGGATAATGTAATTGGCCTTAAGGTATGAGGAGGTGAATAATATTCTGTGATTTATAATCTGGAAATTAAAGACTCACTCATTTTCTAATTTAATTCCATCTCCAATGGAAAAATGTTCACTCTGAGCTAAATTGGCGAATAATGTTGCTAATTCAAATGCAGATCTAATTTCAATTCTGGTTGCTGTTTGTCATGATTGACGAGTCCCGGATGGATCGTTACCACTCGTATCTCCCTGTCTCACCAATGCTCCGGCAGTTGTGATAATAACTTGAGCGACAAAACGAGAAAGTGAGTTATGAATCGCATTTCTGGTTGCCTTGTCAGTGAGGACTATAATACTTTACATAATTGAATATATATTTTTTCATTTTCTGAAGATTTTTTTTTTTTTTTTTAACTCCGAAACCATATAGACACTTACTGGTGAATCCTTAATGTTTGTATGCAGTGTATGCTGTGTGAGAGTTAATAACAGATAGAGGATCCAGTCAATGTATAAAGCCGTTATTCACATGCATAATTACTTCAGCCTCATTGCAATACAAATGCCATCTGAATAAATTTGCTGTTATGGAGTTGATTTAATGTAGGGTAAATGTCAAGGTAATTACGTGGCGGTCCAGGTTAAAAGTAACATTAATTTCACCTGCAGAGTGACATTCAGGGAGCCCAGATAGACTTAATGTGCGGTTTATAAAGGTTCCAGCCAATCATTTTCTGAGAATTCAATTTGCTTGTATTTAGGATGATGAACTATAGCAGGAACAGAAGCTCTGTGAAATGCTTTCTTCGTTCTTTTGGAGGGTGGAGTCTGCGTGGCCAGGGAGGTCTTACATGTCGGACTGGCTGCTGATCTGTTGATCTGACAGAGCTTCACGTGGTTGTGTTTGATGGGATCTCAGAGCTGAGTCTTTCAGAGCTTCCGTCAAAATCAAAGGACAGTGAAGAGGAGGACTGTTTGAGTTTAATGAGTACAAATCACTGGCACCATGCAGATTAACAACGTCATCCTGTTCGATATTTCCTGCCTACCTTAGTGACAGATTAATTCCATGCAGTGTAATATCACAAAGTTTTCCTCTGTTTATTTAACAGGTTCTGGCAGGTGACAGACTTTCTTTAAAGATGAATGAAATGCCGTGTGACACACGGCTCTCATCAACAAGCCTCAGGATGTATGCGGCAGCAGCACTGCTCTCAACAGGGCATCTCTTTGGACCTCAGGTGTACCTCTACCCTCCAAACTCTGTTGACAGGCGTTTTTATGGACTCGCTCGGTTCAGCCAAGAGTTAAAAACGCAACTGGGCTCATACCCAAGCTCCCTTTTTATTGACTCATTAGGGCTCTTAATTATACTGAAAAAAAACAGAGGCCATTGACTGTATCAGCCCCTGCTATGCCCTCACCGCAGTGTCTAATGATGTCCAATTCAGGCATTCTCCCCAGTCGGGCCATTTCCTCACACTTCATTGTGGAGGGTACCCTGGAGCTGTCGGGAGTCCGCCCGCCGGCCTCTGCGGTCATATGCCTCTCTTGGGGCTTAATGATGGGTCTGAGTTAATGGTCCCACCATAAAAGCCCCCGCCCTTCATTCCTTGCCTCACTCCAATATTCAGACACTGAGTGGAAAAAAGGGAACTGAGAAGGCCAATTCCTAAATTTTCTGCCTCAAATTATAAAGAAAAAAAAAAAGAAAAAATAATCCAAGCAGGCTGTCAGTGCCAGTATGGCAATAGTTTGGGCAACCTGTGGGGAGTGTGATCTCACTGGAAATGTGCCATGATGAGCCATCAGTTAGCTTTCCACCAAATGGGACATTAGTTAGTTCTCTCCCTGGGCAGGGACATCAGTGAGCTCTCTCACCAGCCAAAGGCGTTGGTTTATTCTCTCCCTGGGCAGGGACATCAGTGAGCTCTCTCACCAGCCAAAGGCGTTGGTTTATTCTCTCCCTG